>CM040621.1:78000321-78600321 GCA_022817965.1 Solanum lycopersicoides | reverse complement strand
AAAAAAGTTACAAAAATATAAGAAATAATAAGTAATGTAATATTAAGACTACAAATATGAATAGAAAACAAGACAATGCATTATCAATTTTTCACTTACTAACCTTCTATTTTAATTTATGTCATCCATACTCTATTATATAAGGTCATATATTTGTTAAGTTAAAAATTGTTATTTTTAATTTAATACTTCTTCGACGTATATTTATCTCTCATGAAATCATTCATAGTCAAGTTTTCAAACACTCGCACTGGGACATCCATAATGTATATGAAAGACAAAAAAAACATAAAATATTATGGTATATAAGTTATGCAAGATTAAATTCTATAAACTATATTTCTAAAGTCATACAAATGTTAAAAGACTGAGTTTTTAGTCAATAGATGAGTATATATTTACTCAACTAATGCATACTAGACAAAATAAAATAAAGAAATATATAAAGGTAACCCTTTGAATATCTCTAGAGTTGTTTATATCTCTTTGTAACTTGACACAACAAAAGACAAATGCTCATTTGGATATCATTCTCAAATTCATACCAACTCCCATCTAACCAAATGCACACTCCTATCTAATTCCGTCATTAAAATGGACATCTTACAAATATGGTAATAATGACATATAAATATTTTATTAAAATAAATCACCTCTTTGGACCTAGTAAAAGAAGATAAAGACGAAAATTTAAAATTTAAATTCCAAGGCCAGGCTTATAATAACTTTTGGAAAATGGATTTAATAATGAAATGGTTTAGTGACGAATTAACATAAAAAAAATTAGTTATAATAGGCACAATGCATTGGGTTCATTGTCTTGAAACTTGTAAAATTATTAACCTATTTCATATTCCCAAACATGAACTTTGTTGTAAGTGATGAGACAAATGCATTAATACAAATATCTTAAATCGGCTTGAAAAAGAAATAAATAATAATCGTATTTACCATGATAATGAGGTAATTAGTGATTATTCCCTATTTTATTTTACTTTGATTACTATATCAAAAATAATTTTATTTTTTTAAAAAAATAATTTATCACTAGATGATTACATAAAATATTAATTATTTAAATCTGAATTTCTTAAATAATATCTAATCAATATGAATCAAATATAAAATGAAACACAAAAAGTATATGATTAATTAGAAATATTTTCTCCGTTCATATTATTACTTAATTTAGCTTTTTAAAAATTAAATTACAAGCTATAAAATATAATTAAACACAAAATCAAATTACAAGCTATAAATTATACTAATCAACACTCTAAAAAAATATATATATATATATTATATTTGTAGAAATTAGGTCTTAGGACTAACTCCCACTCCAAAAGCTAGCTCAAAGGGAGAATGATTGTCCAAGCCTTATAAGGAGTCCACCCATCTCATTAACCACCGATGTGGACTTTTGTCATTCTTTAACAATATTAATATGAGAATTTTTATAAAAAATTAATAAAATTAAAATGTTAGGTGGTGAATATGGAATAAGTCAAAGTACCGACGTAGAAGGGAAGTAAATATTTTTTAATTAAAAAAAAGAAATAAGTGAATGTGGAGAGTGGAGTGAAGAACATAATCATGTGGGCAGGAGAAGACAAAGACAATCAATCGTCAATTGCGGCGCCCATTGCTTGTACGTTCTAGAATTGCGTGTAGGGGCAATTTCGTCTTTTTTCACCTATTACTTTTATTATAGTGTAGTCCATGTGCTTAACCATGGTTCATTTTAATCATATTTAAACGTCATAATCTCAACGAAAACAAAAGAAGGCATAAAGTCAAAATTTTTATTTATTTACTGATGTAGAGTGTTTTATTATCACTTTTTTTCTCATGGTTTAACTGCTTGAATTGGTGCGTGTACATTAATAGAGCGGCTATCCTCACAATAATCTGATTTCGTAAGGATCATATTTAATCTGATTTTGATATCATATAAAGATATATTGCTTGTGTTTAATTTGATCTCAAAAGTTATTTTATGAGGCGAGAATTTCAAGTTCAAATGCTTTTTATATTATCTTTGATCATCCTTCTCTCATGAGTTAAATTTTTAAAATTGAATTAGATTTAATATTTATCTTATTTTAAACTGTAGATTCATGATTAAAGTAAATATGAATATGAAAAACGGAGGATGTTAAAGTGACTTTGAGCTTTAGATTCATTAAGAAATAGAGTGATATTATTTTAATCTTAACTAGTAGGACTCTAGTACAAATTAGAAAAAATCAAATCATTCTCGCACCAAACACCATTTAACATGCATTAAAGCTTAATCAGATAGTTGAAGCCCAACAATTTTCTTTTATGAATTTGGGTAATGTTTATCTCCATAATTTTAATTTTTAAGGTTTAAATGCAATGTCACATCTTTATCATGCACAACCACAAGAAAGTAGATAAAATTTGTCTTTTCATACCCTACATCACTTAATTGTAATTGATTAATCTGTATTTTATCTCAATCATCAATTAATTATGAATTTCAACTTTCACTAAACTTTTGAATGGTTGTTTCATATCACAACAATTTCAAAGAAGCTTTTTCAGTATAGAGAAATAGCGATGATTAAATTTAATCATGGTTGTTTTTCTTATTGATACTGGTTTATTTGAATTCATTAATCAAAAATCTCAAAATCACTATTCTTCTTATTGATAGTCTTGCTACTAAGAATGCATAAATTTAAGGGAAATGACATAAATTTCATCTTTAAATTTTTTTAATTTTCTATTAATTTTATAAATTTCTCATTTTTCACACATCAGATTAAAATATTAGCGCATTAAATTAATATATCTCGCGCTTGTTTTAGTTGAGTCCAATATAAATATTGAATAAAAATAATAAGTAAAAGAAGAGAGGATGATTAACTATGGGTTGAGTCAATGGTTATGTGCCTTTTGGAGATACTGGCATGGTTTCACATGATCCTCCCAAGTTGCGTGAGAATGAAGCGTCCTCCGAATATTAGTGTGGGCCCCATTATTCCCGATGGGAAAGTAAGTGGGGCCCTTTGACGTCGTTTCTTACGTGGATAGCACTTCCTTGCCACGTTCCAATAGCTGCCCTAATGCATTCACACGTAGATAATGCCAATATTTTCTTCTTTTTATCCCCTTACTTATGCTTCTCTTCATTTAAACGTAACACATATTTATATTTATTTATTCGTCTATGTTTTCTCCAAGGAGAAACTACCTACGTAATACATAATTCCTGAAAAAATTAAAAATAAAAGGTTCATGTAAGTCATTTTTATAATAATAAGAATATATATGAATTTTTTTATATATAATAAAATCTAATCATAATTATAGAGAATATTTTTGTAAATAAATATTTTGATTGATGCATATTATTCTTAATACAAATCTATGAATAACTAATGCAAGCTATAAAAAAAGTGTGAATTATATGAGGCTTTCTATGGGGATTAATATGAAAATTCGTAGAAAACTTATTTTCTTACAAATTCTTATACTAATCCCCAGAAAAATTCTCATATAATTCATAATTTTCTTATAATATAATTCACTAATATAAACATTGCTAATACACTTTATAAAACATTATTTTGATATTTTCTATCAAACGACCCTGTATTATTGTTTTGTTGTTTTATTCTTATTTACTTTCTCCTATTCTGGATGCAAAAATACTTAAAAGGAGTTAATTCTAAAAAGACAGGCAAATTCTGGAATCATTATTTAAAGAAAAAATTATGCCAATAAGCAAATATATGCTAGTTTATTAGTTATTATAATTACAGTTCATCTTTAATATAATTTGCGATCTATTTTTAGCTATAATTACACAACTCAATTTATTTGTTTGTATCATTTACACGTTTGTATAATTCGAAATTTATATAATATAATTTGTATTACTTTTGTATAATATAATTTGTATAATTGTTTAAAGATTAGATATTTTTATTTGTATAAGTTCGTTAGTTCGAGTTTATAGAAAAATAGTTGAATTATATAAATTCATCCACAAATCATACAAATTCATAAATTATATAAATAAAATAACTTAAACGATAATTACAACTCATAAATATATAAATTATATTTATAAAACATAACTAAAGTTATCATCCTTGCGAAGGTTTCCTCGTTTACCAAAAGAAAAATCCAAAATAGTGCTAATATATAAGCTCAAAATTACATGGATATGTTAATGATGTAAAACACAATGGCGTAAGGTGATGTGCTTTCCTATCATGTGAAAAACGTCCAATCCGAAAGCACTCAAAAGAAAGTTTCAAACAATAAGTTATATAGACAATTCTATACCCAAAAAAAAGCATATAGAATTGATGCATATAGACAATTAATTCTATTGGAAGAATTAGAAGATTATGGTAGTTTGATAAGTATTTTTTATTTTGAGATAAGTGTTAAAAACACATTTAAACTATTTTTTTTTTTCAGTTTCATACCTAAATTATCACTTTTTAGTTTGAGAAACACACCTCAATAGTGTGTGTAATGCACTCTCTTTTATTTGAAAAAATATCGATACATGACATTCCACATAAATAAAATATTTTACCTAGATATAAATTAAATAATAAAATATTAATATTAATTAAAAATTAAAGATTAAAATTTTACTATCCATATAAAAACGTACCCCCTCCCCCACCCCCGACAACCCCCATCCTTTTTTTTTTTTTTAAAGTCATTTATAAAATATTTTTAAAAGTTTCATACTTCATCCTCCCCTCCCCCTCCAAAAAAGAAAAACCACCTATTTAATTTTCCGCTCTTAATTTTTATTTTTTTACGTTTTCTCATTTTGTGCACGTATTATATTTTTAAAAAAAAAATTTCACTAGCGTACCGAATATAACATAAATAACTAAAAAAAATTAAAAAGTCTTGTGACGGCAAGTAAAAATATTTTCGATATGTATATATAAACAGTGGAAAAAAAATTGAAAGCAGAGGGTTAAGTGGGATGGGTAGATAAAAATAAAATAATATATAAATTAGTATTTGAGGGGGAGGAGATGAAGTAAAAAAAGTAAAATACTTTTATAAAAGAAATTTAAACAAAATAAAAAACTTTAAAAAATGGTGGGGGTGGGGGTTGAGGGGTTTGGGGTGGGGGGAGGGTGAGAGGAAGTGATGGCGTGGGGTAAGAAAAATATTCTACATTTAATTTATAAAAAAAATATTGTTTTTTTATAATAATTTTTTAATTTTTAATTTTAACTAGTACTAATAATTTATTTATTTTTTGTCAAGATTAAATGTTTTGTCTATGTAGAGTGTGATGTGGAAATACTTTAAAATAAAAGAGAGAGTGTATTACATATACCATGATGAGAGTGGTATAAAAGAGAGAGGTGTCTTTCTCAAACTAAAAAGTGATAGTTTAGGTATGAAACTCAAACTTCAATAGTTTATGTATGAAACTAAAAAAAAGGTATATTTTAGGTGTATTTTTGACACTTATCTTTTTTATTTTTTATTAGATATTTTGAATTTGAGTTGCTTTGAATATTAATGAGCGTATTATTTTTAATGTGAGATTTCCAAATACAAGTTCAAATATACATAATCGAGCTTTAATTGAGGGGGAAAAAAGAGTGAGAAGGTATACTCTTTTTCATTTGATTATTTTAGGGATAAGGATCTGAAAAATATCTCAATTTGATCAAAATAATTTGTTATTGTGATACTAAACTTTTATGAGTACGTATTACCTCTCTGAACTATTTAGTAATTTATTTTACCCATTAACTATAATGTATTTTAAAGGTATATATGTGCCTATGTGGACATATTACTATTTCTAATTTTGTACTCGCTTCGTTTAAAAAAATGTCTCTATTTTCATTTTAGTCTATTTAAAAAAGAATGACCTCTTTCCTTTTTAGCAACACTTAAACTTTAACTTTTCAGATGACATGTTTAAGACCACAAGATTAAAGGACATTTTGATACATTTGACATAACTTTAATTTAGAACCACAAGAATTAAAAGTCTTCTTTCTTTTGTTAAACTCGTTCCAAGTCAAACTAGATCGTCTTTTTTGAAACGAAGTGAATATTATTTTTTATGATTACGTAAGTAAATATATATGTTTAAAATACAATATTAAATAGTATAGAAAAGTAATAAATACTTATGAAAATTTATGATCAAAATTAAGATGTTTTTCAGATCCTTAACCCATTATTTTATGAACAATTTCAATTGATAAAGTGGTCCTATAGTGCGTTTGATTAATGCATGTGTTGGAAGTTGTACCAAGGTTTGACTATTTAATTTATGGCAGCTTTGATTAATTCAATGGCCTCGATGGACACTATGCACGTTGAGAAGGACCTCATGCATGTGATCGATATATACACCACTTGAGGCTTACTTAGTGAAGGCTTCATTTGGCATGTGTGGGGGTCTACAATTATGTTCATAATTTTCTTCTTGGACCTTCACCCTAATAAAATGACAATTAATAGTAGTATTATTTGCTCATGAATCTCCAACAGTAAAAAAGATTTGTTCAATTCTTGTTCTCGAAAGACTATTTCATATTTATTTTTATTTGTTATATTATGTTTTTTAAAAGTTATTTTAATAAATTTTTAAATTTAAATTAAATTAAATTAATTTAATATTTTAAATAAAAAAATAGATATTCAAAAATTAAACGAAAACAACTATAAATTGCAATTTCTTGCATATCAATACGATAAAAAGATAAATCATACTTCCTCCGTCCAGAATTGTTTGTCATATTGCGCTTATCGAAAGTCAATTTGACTAATTTTTAAAGATAAATTAGATTACATTAATTTGATATTTCAAATAAAAAACTTAGATATTCTAAAACTATATGGAAAGTACTATAAATTACAATTTTTTGCATATTAATATGATGAAAAAATACATCTTAAAATGTTAGTTTTTATAGTTTGACTTTAAAAATAGAAATCATGACAAACAATATCGGACGGAGAGAGTAAAATGCTAGTTAATGTTATTGTAGTTTGACTCTAAAAAAGGAAACTATGGAGTAATTAAAAATGAAAGGAAGTACTCCCTCCGTCCCTAATTAATTATGGGATAATTGTATATAATAGCAAACTTATAATCTAAAATAAATGGAGTAACTACTGTTTGATTTAATTGTGTCCCATAGCAAACATTTGTCTATATAACTAACCTGCAAGTAATATGACGACAACCTTCACTAAGTTGAACAAAAGAGCGACACTTAGGACACCTCTGCCATTTTTCACCCTCAGCAAGCTTACCAAAAGCGACGTCGTCTTCATCTCTAAATGCCCCACTCTCCTCGCATTGAAATCCAACATGCCATGGAATCTTGCACTGGAAGCAAAATAATCTCTTGCAATTTGGGCACTTTGATTCCGTCGCAACGCCACCGCATTCATCCAAAATTAAAGCAGGGCAGTTCAGATTAGGGCAGTAACACCGCGTCAACCCTAAAACAGAGTACTTACACAACTTTTCAGACCATTTATCAAACACATCAAATCCACAATATTCCGGCAACCGATTGGGTCCAAAAATTGGTTACAATTCGAAAATGGACAAGGAATTTCGACGACATTGTCAACAAGCTTGACGGAAATGTATGTTGTTATACAGTCGATGCAGAACGGATGAACGCAGAGATTTTGGTTCTTAAATTTTGTACTGGGTAACAACATAGTCTCCATACAAATTTTGCACCATAATGGTTGAGATTCACTTAATTATACAATTTACAAACATTTTACTTCGATTCAATTGTATACAAATGCAAATTTTATACAAATATTGCAGCGAAAAAGGCCAACGAATTATACAATTGCGAATTATACAATTGCAGTGAAATACAATTTTCTCTCACTTTATACAACAGAAGTGTATAAATTGTGTTTCTGTTTTTGTATAAAGCGAGAGAAAATATATATCTTCTTCCTATACACTTATAATTATACAATATACAAATATTTTACTTCGATTCAATTGTATACAAAGCAAATTTTATACAAATATTGCAGCGAAATAGGCCAACGAATTATACAATTGCGAATTATACAATTGCAGTGAAATAGGCCATCACAATTGCAGCGAATGATACAATTTAGGCCAGCGAATTATGCAATTGTATATGTATAGCGATGCCAGCGAATTATACAATTTAGGCCAGAGTGTCATACAATTGTATATGTATAGCGAATTATACAGTTATATGTTTGCTATGGAGCGCAATTATGCAAACTTTGCTATAACATACAAATACGAATTTTTTATTTGCTATATGTGAAAGTTGCCCATTAATTATTCATTTTTCTTTTATAGTTGTTCCTAATTACTTGTCATTTTGACAAATCAAGAGAGGTCAATTTCTTTTTATCTATTATACCCTCAATTAAGTGCCTAATTACTTTGAAAAATGTAGAATTTTGTATCCACTTCATAATTAATAGGTGTAAATGGTAAACTCACTACATTATTAATTATTTTTTTAACAAGTGTGTCAATTTGAAAATGAACAAGTAAAAAAGGATGGAAGAAGTAGTATAAATTGAACAACTTTTAGCTATATATAGTTAAAGTTAAAGCTCTTGTATTCAATGTCTTAGGTAGATCAAGGACCAGGTCCTCAGATATGCTCATCAAATTATGTTTCAAACCTTGAACATAATACATGTTTATTGCATGGGATTGTGATTTTTCCACTTTGCCGATTTCGACTATTTCACCTTTTTGTCATGGATTTATTCCACCTTTTATATAATTATTTAGATAATTTTATGATTATAATATTACATATTAGTAAATTTTTCTAGGTTTCAGGTAACACCCTAAATTAAATACATATATTTTAATTTCAAATCTTATATTGAAATAACTCAGACCAAACAAACTATAGTGATGTCAAAATTGGTAAACCTATGATTAAGATTAATAATCCAAAACATTTCTCAGTGCTTTGACCTTCTTTTCCATTACATACATCTTGTAGGAAATTGCACTTTGATCCACTTAATAATCACCTTATAATATTTAATCTTTTCTTTCGTTTATTTTGCCACTACATTCCTCCATAACCTCTGATTGACTTTTTAAAGAACAAACAATTTGCATTATTGACGCTTTTATGGGGCATTAACAAATATTATTGCCAGCATGACTCATTCATTATCCTCACCAAATTATTTTGGTTGACTTTCTTTAATGTCAACCCTAAATGTTTTTGTATTATACTCAGCAACACTCGACCTTAAGAAATTTTTGTAACGATTAGATTACTAAATTAAATCTTTAATTTGTGTTAAAATCAAAATCTAATCTCTATATATAATATAATATTCCAGCGAAATCGCAAAGAATGTTGCTTGACACCCGTCGGTAAAGGGTGGTTTTACCCGTGTGCCATCATACTAGTTGACCTTTATATGAACATAAACATGCACGTTTATTATTTTAATTTTTATGCTCCTTAGTGATCATCATATATATATATATATATATAGATATATATTGGACATTTCATATTTTATAAAGATAATAAGAGCACTAATTTAATTAATTTAACTTTCTGATGTTAGTAGCATAGAAGTTGACAAAAGTGGATGCCAACACAAACAAATTAAGACTTTTAAAGCTTATCAAGAAAATAAAATGGCTTTGAGAGAAGTTGAAGTGTGCCACTACTCAAGAAAAAAAAGAATTTTTCAAAACGTTTAATTAATAAATAAATTAGAACTCCTAAGTCCTAATCGTTATGGCTAATGGATAGACCTCCACTACGTATAATAGTTGCAAAGAAATAAAAGAGTTAATTGATGCATGTAAATATGACATGTGGCATTTTTAATAATGCAATTTAACCAATCTAAAATAGTGGACATAACATCTTGATTACTATATGAACTCAACGAGACCACGACTGTTTTGTACTATACAATAACATTATGTCCAAATTTCATTTACTATTCCAATTGTAAACTTTCAAATTCAATACATAGTTATGTATAAACTTATAATAATAACCGCATCACTCTTTAGATGCGATCTTTTTCGAGTACGAAAGTAAGATGTTTTGTGCACCTAATTGTTATTTATAGAATTTTCTAAGTGACGTCAAATTTAAGTTTAAAATATATGTTAATTTGGAATTAATTAATAATTTAACAAAATTTATACTAATTCATAGGCGCTAGATGGCGGTTTATGGATTTGAACGAATCCAGTAGCTTTTACGTAGACTCTATATTTATATTAGAAAACTTTAAAAAATTATGTATATTAATTTGTGAACCCCAAACAAATTAATTTAGAATCTTCAAACTCATAATCATGACTTCGCGTGTGTACTAATCTTAGTCTCAATTTTCTTGGAGCCGTTCAATCTCCAACTACAAATCAAGCTTGTACATGTCTATCGGTAAACCACAGGATTAGGAAAATATTATAATATACAATTATTGCTTCAAATCTACATTAATAAAGTCAGATATAAAGGTCAGCAACCAAGAGTCTATTCACATAGATCAATAGACCAATCTTTTAGAAAAATATTTATATATTAAATCTATTCGCATAGATTAATAGACCAATCTTTTAGAAAAATATTTATATCAAACACACAAAAAAAAAATTAAAAAAACAAACAATTCTCTTCCTACCAAAAGCACCCCATTATTCATATATAGTGCCTTAGATGACTCCATATCCTTTAAATAAGACTCCCAAAGTCAACCCTTCACTCTTTCCACCAAAATTAAATGAATAAGGGATTCAAAGAGTCAACCCTAATCCATGTTCGAGAATATCACATCTCAAGCTTATAAATAAGATAGTTACACACTTTATGGTATTAGTCTATTAGAACAGACAAAGGTTTTGAAATTGAATCTTATCGTCACCTATATTAAAAAAAAAAAATCACATGCTTGGCTAATGAAAATATATTAGGCTCACACTTAGGGGGCGAAAATGGTGACGCTCTTCAGCACCCTAACCATAACCCTAAGCCCCACAAACCCCCCCCTCCAAAAAGAAAATTTAAAACAAGGGGGAAAAATGATAAATAAGAAGATGTAAAACATTTGGTGAGATTTGAACTAGCTAGACATTTCTATCTTGCTTGGATGTACATATTAGAAGGGGTCAATTTTTTAGTACTTCCCTTAAATTTACATTGGTCAGGCAAGATTATTAAGAAAAATAAAATTCTCATTTTGTGCATTCAATGAAAATTCATGATCTGCAGTCCTAGGTAAAAGTTGTCAACCTAAGACCATCATAGTCCAATCTTTTAACTCAATGTGGATTAGAAAATTGTGAATTCATACATAATTAAATTGATATTGACAAGGTTTAATTCACTCATATTAAACTTTTTTCGCTATAACAATAAAATTACCAAACAAAATACTATGTTTTTATGTTACATCAACATATATAACGAACTAGTTCTTAATTTTCTGACTATATAAAGTGAAGTCAAGAAAACTATTTTTGTCCAATAAAAATAACTTGACTTTACTATTATATTAAAGTTGAAAAATTGGATTATTTTATCCATTGATGATGAATATAGCATTGCAAACAAAATAATTTTTTCAGAAAAAAGAAGACGAAGATTATAATACTTTGTCAATTACACGGATCAAGTTATCTTGATAGATAGATTTAGTCATTATAATTGATAAATTTGAGTGACTTAACTATTTTATTATAAGGAATTAAGTAAGTTACTGTAAATGTGAAACAAAATAGTTTTATTATAAGGAAATAAGTAAGTTACTGTCACTACAACAAAAACAACTTTTAGCGACAATAAATAGACACGTGAATAAAGAGTGCTAAAGCCTTTACCGGCATTAGTTAAGTGCCATTAGATCCAATGTCGCTAAAGCCTTTAGGGACATATACAAAGAGTGCTAATTGCCACTAAAAGTATATATTTAGCGGCAATTGCTAATTAATTGCCACTAAAGATCAATTTTGATGTTGTGTGCAAATGTGAAACAAAATAGTTTTATGGCTTTGTCATTATAGTGATTAGTGAGTATTATTGTTATTGTAGACAAGTTCTGTTACGTGATGTGCCAAGAAAGTTGTTTAATTAACTATACTGTCATGTTGAATAAAGTTCAATAAACATATATGAAAATAGGTTTTAAAACTTATAAACCAATAAGTTGGATTTTTCAATTTGGATTTTAAAAAATTTTTCCCCGTAAAGTCTTATATAAACATATTTAACTTTGTATACAATTACCCAAGGCATTTTTATAAAGAAAAATAACACGTGAGACGAGTTATGACAAAAAAATATATATAATAAAATGACATAAAATAAGTCAAAACGAAAATTATCATAAACTGAAAGTACTAAATCATATTAAAATCAGTATAAATAATAAGTATTAATTATATAATTAAATATTAGAGGAAAAAAATAAGCTATGTATTTTAGTTGTCTAAATCCATGGAAAATTAAAGAAAGAGATATTCAGCAGTATCGTCTCTTTTCTTAGTATTAGTATCGATTTGGTTTTGGTTTGGACTCTATTTGAAGTACTAGCATTATGGGCTACAAAACATACTCCATTCATATAATTCTAAATCAAAGTTTTAAATAAAAGCTATAGAAAGTTAATTTTACACAAATTTCATAGTATTAAGAGCTAATTATATCATATTCTTATTTTATTTCAAATTATAAAAATCTCTTAAATTTGGTGAAATTCGGATACATTGCAAAATGTCCCAATACATCGTATATGTCCCGATTTCGAATATGTCGTTCAACGTCCCAATACATTGCGTTTCAGTTTCGAATATATCATTCAATGTCCCGATACGTCGGATACATTCTGACATCGCGTAGTATCCCACCGATATTGTGTAAAGTAATGTATCCCCCCACACACGAGAATAGGAGAGAGTAGGATTTTTTATAATTTTTTCAAATGAAAGAAAATTTTAGAGATTATGATAAAACAAGTTGTGTATTAGGATTTTTTCCTTAAAAAATTCTAAATATTTATAAACTAAATTATAATAATTTTTGTATACAATATTACTCTTTAAAAATTGTATACATATAATATCAAATTGATTTGATTGGGTTTGACTTCTTATTCTATTTTAGTTAAGATCAAATCAGATTAAATAATGAGAAAATTATATGAAATTACAAACTATAAATCAATTAAATGTTATAGTCATAGTTTATATTAATTGTTATTCACAACAAACATTCTATTTTTTAGTCATCTGATTCGGTATACAATTAGCCATTTTCGAAATGCAATTAGTCATTTTATACATTGCGATATAAAATTTGTTTGTGTTTGTATAAAGCGAGAGAAAAGTGTATATACAAATACAAATATATATATTTTTGTCATATACACTTATAATTATATAAACACATATCTTAATATACAAATTACAGTGTATAAATGAATTTATATAAAACTGATTTTTTTGTATAAAATTGGATGTTTCTAGTGAATTATACACATCAAAAGCTCCATAGCGAACACAAAATTTGTTATGAAGCGCAATTACGCAAACTATAGCTATAACATATAAATATAATTTTTTGTGTTTGCTATAAACACAATATATGATCGAAATTGTTTTTCTCAATTACACTCGGATTTTCAATTTATTAATTTTCTTTGTACACCTATACTTAAAATAAAGACATTTAAGAAATGATATGTTTCTACTTTGAAGACAGGTAGTCTTCAAAAATACCCTAGCAGTTATCACTTATCAGTATGAAAATTAATTAATTAATTAATGTAAGCTAAAAATTGTACGTCCTAATATGAAAAGCATCATCAAAAAGGTTTATGGCATGCATGTTATCGAAGCAATTTTATTGCGTAACAATTGCAGTTTGCTCTTTGCTTAGTAGTTGCCATTATCAAATCTAGTTGAGTGAGATCATATTCATCCTTAAGTTGTCACATCAAAGTCAATTTTCATAAACAATATCAACAAACTTATTTGCAAAAGAACAACAAACCACTTGCATGTATTTCATTAACTAACTTTGAAATTTATCACCTCAATAATTCACATTGTGCAAGTCCATATCACCTCTTCCACTATAGTATATATCTCCATCATTGCATATCATCTCGAGAAAAAGTGTATATTATATTGGACAAGAATGAAGATGTTTCTCTTGTTCAATATATTTGCAACATAAATTTTAGAGGAAAGAACTTGATAATATCTTCTGTAATAAGGTTAGTAAAAAATACAGAAATTGAAACCAGATGAAATAGACAGAAAAAATTTTTAATTCGAATCCACAAAAGTTACTGTGTCTCCTTAAGAAATTTAATCCCATCAGTGTACCCGAGGTTGCAGATTAATTTCTCTCAAGATAAAATGGATTAACCTGTTAAAGAAGTAGCGGTATCTAAAACTTCAATAACTTCAGCGAACGTAAGAACAGTAACAATCCAAACACAGAATCAATCGATCGATAATTTTCGTTTATGAGAGAAAATGTATGCAGAGAGAAGGAAAAAAATTCAGTATTTGAAAATCGGAAAAAAATCTTTTATTTATAGCCATTTTCAGCAAGGAACGTGTCTGTTCAAACCAGTTTTTTTCAGATCGTTGTATCTTTTGAGAAGAATAATGACTTTTCGAAAAGAGTAACGACTTTTCAGAACGTTACCATTATACGTGAATTGAAAATCCCGTTACATTAAATTAATTCCGTTAATTAACTAATAACTAACATCTTGAATTAATCCATAAGAGAAAGGAAATTAGGAAAAAGATTTTCATTAATGAGATTGATGAAATAAATTTTGTCAAAAAATATTATCTATCAATCACATCACTTGCCAAATTCAAATTCAAATCCAAATCCAAATCCAAAGCCGAGGCCGAGCAAGCGACGACGACGGCGCGAGGGGGCACCTTCTTCTTAGCCCTTTAAGAAGTAAAGGAAGTGTTTCCTAATATAAGGACAACAATTTCTTTTTTTTCTACCAATATGAGGAAAATGACTTTTCATTTGCACTTTGCAAATGACTTTTTATTTTCCCTCCAAAATTGATTCCCACTATTTTTCTCTTCACATTTCCCATTCAAACTTTGCTAAAACTCAACAATCCCCCCACATGAATGAGGAATGACTATTGTTAAAACATATGCATGAAAAACTTGTGTGTCTTGTAAGTAAGGGTTAATCGCATCTTGATAAGTAGGTTTTCCTTTAAACTTTCCGTAGTAAAAATATATCGGATATACTCGGTCAATCGGTAGATTTGATATCTTTGAACCGTCGAGCTTTGGTGTATACCTAGACAACATAAGTCACACAATCAACCCTTGAATTATTCTTAGTTCTCATTGTTTTGTTCGTTTCAGCCATGAACACATCTCGGTTAGTAAATGCTTAGAGAACTGGCCTTACCGAATTCTCCTTTAAGCGATATACACTTCACACTCACATAGATGGTTTCTAAATGTGTTATCTCGTAGATACACTATTTGATATACAATGTATCAAACTTAGAAACCATTAAAAAGTCCTTATGCCTTTATCCTGGTTACTGAACATTGTCTCACCATGAGAATGGATCATAAAATAATTTTTGACAATATTGACCGTCATCAATGACTTTGTTTTATCTCCTTGAACCTAGATCTTGGGATCTCCAATCTTCTAGGTGGAGTAACTACCATGATGACTTGTTTCTCGGCCATAGTCTCATTCCCGTCGATGATTTCTCAACTTCCTCTCTAGTTATGCCTTTTGTAAGTGGATCCAACACATTATCCTTTGACTTTACATAGTCAATTGTGATAATCCCACTAGAGAATAGTTTTCTCACAGAGTTGTGTCTTCCTCTTATGTGACGAGACTTGTCGTTATACATAACGCTTCCGGCCCTTCCTATTGCAGCTTGACTATCACAATATATGTATATAGGGGCCATTGGTTTGGGTCAAAATGGAATATCTTCTAAGAAATTTCGAAGCCATTCAGCTTCTTCACCTGTCTTGTCTAAGGCTATGAATTCAGACTCCATTGTAGAGCGACCTATACATGTTTGCTTGGATGATTTCCAAGATATTGCTCCTCCACTAATAGTGAAAACGTATTCACTTGTGGATTTTGTTTCAGTTGACCCACTAATCCAATTTGCATCACTATATCCTTCAAGAACTCTGGATATTTGTTATAATGCAAAACATAATTTTAAGTGTCATCAAAGTATCCCAAAACTCTCTTCATTGCCAACCAATGATTTTGATTGGGATTACTTGTGTATCGACTCAGTTTACTGATAGCGCAAGCTTTATTTGGTCGTGTACAATTCATGACACACATCAAACTTTTCAACACTTTGGCATAGTCCAATTGAGACTGACTTTCACCTTTATTCTTTGCAAGATAAAAGTTCACGTCAATTGGGGTCTTTGCCCTTTTGAAATTCAAATACTTGAACTTTTCAAGTGACTTTTGAATATAATGAGTTTGAGACAATGATAGACCATTAGGAGCTTTGAGAATCTTAATTCCCAATATTACATCACCAACTTCTAGATCTTTCATATCTAACTTACTAGCGAGCATACGCTTAGTAGCTTTTACATTGGCAATGTCCTTGCTCATTATCAGCACGTTATCCACATATAGACATACAATGAATTCCTGATTAGGAATATCTTTAATTTAAACACATTTATCACAATCATTGATCTTAAATTCATTTGGCAACATGGTTTGATCAAACTTTGCATGTCATTGTTTCGGTGATTCTTTTAGTCCATAAAGTCTTAATAATTTTGCACACTTTCTTTTCTTTACCAGGAACTACAAATTCCTCATGTTGTTCCACGTAAATTTCTTCCTCCAGCTCTCCATTTAAGAAGGCGATTTTCACATCCATTTGATGGATTTCAAGATCGTATACTGCAGCTAGAGTAATTAACATCCGAATTGATATAATCCTAGTCACTGCGATTATGTGTCAAAATAATTAAGACATTCTTTTTGTCTAAAGCCTTTGACAACAAGTCTTGTTTTGTATTTGTCAATAGTTTCATCATCTTTCATCTTTCTTTTAAAAATTCATTTTGAACCCAACGGTTTGTTCCCTGGAGGAAGATCAACCAACTCCCAGGTATGATTGTTTAGGATTGATTCAATCTCACTATTGACAGCCTCCTTCCAAGAGGTTGAGTCTCTAGACAACATTGCTTCCTTGAATGTTTGAGGCTCACTTTCAAGAAGGAATGTTACAAAATCAGATCCAAATGAAGTAGTTGTCCTTTGACGTTTACTACACCTTGGACTCTCTTCATTGGTTTCATTCTCTTTTGGTTCTTCTCGGGGTTGCTTAGACCCCCACTAGATGACTCAAGTCTAGTTTTATACGGATAGATATGTTTAAAAAATTCAGCATTATCTAATTCCATTACTGTATTATCATGAATATCCGGATGTTAGGACCTATGAACCAAAAATCGACATGACTTACTGTTTGTGGCATATCCAATGAATATACAATCCACAGTCTTAGGCCCTATCTTTACCCTCTTAGGTATAGGAACCTGGACTTTGGCTAGACACCCCCACACTTTAAAATATTTCAAGTTGGATTTTCTACCTTTTCATTTTTCATATAGGATAACATATGTCTTCGAGTGAGGCACTCTATTGAGTATTTGACTTGCTGGAAGGATAGCTTCCCCCCACAAGTTTTGTGGTAAACCTGAACTAATAAGTAAGACATTCATTATTTCCTTTAAAGCTCGATTTTTCCTTTCTGCAATCTCATTAGAATGAGGAGTGTAAGGAGCAGTAGTTTGATGGGTTATTTCATTTTCCAAACATATTTCTGCAAATGGAGATTCATATTCTCCGACTCTATCACTTCTGATCATTTTGATCTTTCTATCCAACTAATTTTCAACTTCAGTTTTATATCGCCTAAATGCATCTATTACTTCATCCTTACCATTTAGTAAATAGACATAACAATATCTAGTGCAATCGTCAATAAAAGTTATGAAATACTTTTTCCCACCACGTGATGGTGTTGACTTCATGTCATAAATATTAGTGTAAATTAGTTCTAAAGGATATGAATTCCTTTCAAAAGATTTATAAGGATGCTTAGCATACTTAGACTCAATGCAAATTTGACATTTTGATTTATTGCACTCAAATTTTAGCAAAACATTTAAGTTAATCAATTTTCACAAGGTTTTGTTATTAACGTGTCCCAAACGTTCATGCCATAAATATTTAGACTTAAGCAAGTAAGAAGAAGTATAATATTTATTCATGTCAACTGCAATTACATTGAGTTTGAAAAGGTCATCACTGAGGTAACCTTTTCCTACATACATTTCATTCTTACTCACTACTACTTTATCAGAAACAAATACATATTTGAATTCATTCTTAGTCAGAATTGGAATAGAAATTAAATTCCTTCGCAATTTCGGAACATACGAGACTCTGTTCAAAGTCACCACCTTGCCTGATGTCATCTTTAATAGGACTTTGCCAGTTCCTTCCACCTATGCAACAACGAAGTTTGCCATAAACAACTTCTCGTCTGTAGGTGCTGGAGTATATGATGAAAATAATTCTTTGTTGGCACAAACATGGCATGAGGCACCAGAATCTATCCACAATTCTCTTGGATTTCCAACCAAGTTACATTCTGAAAGCATTGCACAGAGATCGCCCATTTCTCCTATGGATTCAACCAAGTTTGTTTGTTCATTCTTTTTCTTGTCTTTCTTGGGACCCCGAAATTCAGTAGCCCTATGACCACGTTTGCCACAATTGAAACAACTTCTATTGAATTTCTTCTTATGAGGGTTGCTTTTTGGACCAGATGTTTTATTTCTTTTCTTTAATTTTGTGGGATCTTTTTCAACAATATTTACTCCATATATTGTTGAATTACCACGTGACCTCTTTTCTGCAGCCTTATTATCCTCTTCGATGCTCGACCTTACTATGAGATCTTCAACAGTCATCTCCTTACGTTTATGTTTCAAGTTTTTTTTGAAGTCCTTCCACAATGGAGGTAACTTCTCAATAATGACAACCACTTGAAAGGCATCATTCACAATCAATCATACATTAAAGATTATGTGAGTATTAAGAAAAAACTTAACATTTCTAACATAGGCATTAAATAAATTTATACCTTCAGCAAGGAGATCATAGATTATGACCTACAGTTCTTGAACTTGGGTGACGATGGTCTTACTGTCTATCATCTTATTGTCCAGAAACTTTGCCACAATGAACTTTTTCATTCCGGCATCCTCTGTTTTGTACTTCTTTTCTAAAGCATCCCAAAGTTCTTTTGAGGTTTTGACATTGTTGTAGACATTGTACGATCATCTTGCATGTCACTCAGAATATAACTTTTACTCAAAAAATTTGAGTCTGTCCATGCTTCTGTTACCAAGAATCGTTCTTCAGGCGGAGTTTCATCCGATATAACATGAACATTCGCATTAATGAACCTCTGCAGACTCAACGCAATGAGATAGAAGAACATCTTCTGCTGCCATCTCTTGAAGTCGACTCCAGAAAACTTTGCAGGTTTCTCAGCCCGCGCTACGGTAGCAGTTGAACGATTGTGTGCAACCGATAATGTTGCAGCACTCACTGTTCCAGCATTTACTTGACTTGAATTAGTCTTTTTTTCTGTCACAAATGATAGATGATTTTAGTATATGAAATGCTAATATTAAAGAATAAATCTTAACACAGATTGTTTCTGATTTAACGATAAAGTTTTTATGTTCTTTTAATCGTTAATCGAATGAATTTTAAAAATTCAAGCAGAGTAGATAACCATAAATGTTTTAATCTTCAAATACCTCAAATACAGAAACTGTTTAATTTCTTAAGATTGATAATACTTGTATTAAGGTTTGTCAAAAATACAGAAACAGAAATAAGATGAAATAGACAGAAAAAAACTTTTAATCCGAGTCCATAGAAACTATTGTGTCTTCTTAAGAAATTTAATTCTCATTGTACCCGAGGTTGCTAATTAATTTCTCCCAAGATAAAACAGATTAACCTGCTAAAGAAGTATCGGTATCTCAAACTTCAATAACTTCAGCGAATGTAAGAACAGTAACAAGCCACACACAGACTCAGTTGATCGACAATTTTTATTTATGAGAGAAAATGTATGCAGAGAGAAGGGAAAAAAATCAGTATTTGAAAATCGAAAAAAAAATCTTATTTATAGTCATTGTATATGTTCAAACAAATCTGTTCAGACCCGTTTTTCTAGACCGTTGTGTCTTTTGGAAAGAGTAACGATTTTTCGGAACGTTATCATTACACATGAATTGAAAATTCCGTTACATTAAATTAATTCTGTTAATTAACTAATTAATTGATGAGATTGATGAAATAAATTTTGTCCAAAAATATTATCTTTTTCTAGACCGTTGTGTCTTTTGGAAAGAGTAACGACTTTTCAAAACGTTACCATTACACGTGAATTGAAAATCCCGTTACATTAAATAAAGGGAATTTTTTTAAAATGTCAATATTTTGACATTCAATAGGACCCAATGTTAACACTTTTAATATTTAGTAAAAATGTCAAAATTAATTTTTTTTATGTATCTTATTTAAATTGTTATTATTTATTTTAATTGAATGAATACAATTGTTAAATAACAAAAAGGAGAAATTTAGGGGAGAGAAAGTTTTTTAAAAAGAAATAATTGCTTAAAAGTCTCAGCGATTACAAAATTTTAAAATTAAAAACTAATCAGTATTCTTCATAGCTGATGAGTTCTCTCATCATCGATTATCAATATATTTTGATTAATTTTTTTTAAGTTTGTTGAGTATTATTATAACGAAAGGGGATGACAAAATCATCGACAGATAACTTTTGAATTTTTCCTTAAAAGTGATGGATGATTTTGTTTGTCTGTTTTTTTTAATCGTATTTAATAAATATTATATTTAGAATTGTATTCCGATGTCAATTTGTATTGTCATTTATTATGCAGTTGTTTAAATATATTACTTCCTATTGAATTATTTTTCTGAAAATAACATTGGATATATCTATATTGATCAATATGAAATACAAAAATGTTCAAGTTCATTATACGTAAAATGAATACAATTATGTATTCATATGTCAATTTATATTGTCATTAATTATGCATTTGTTTAAATATTGACCTTGTGTGACTTGCTTTTCTGAAAGTAACATTGGATACAATTATATTTATCAATACAAAATACAAAACTAATTTAGTTCATTATATGTAAAAAGAAAATAATTATGTATTCAAATGTCAGTTCGTATTGTCATTTATTATGTATTCATTTAAATATTGACCTTGTGTGATTTGCTTTTAAGAAAGTAACATTGGATACAACTATATTTATCTGTACGAAATACAAAACTGATCTAGTTCATTATATGTAAAAAAAAATTATGTATTCATCTGTCAGTTTGTATTGTTACTTATTATGTATTCATTTAAATTTATTACTCAAATTGAACTTGTGTAATTGACATGCCTTTCTGAAAGTAACAGAGGATACAACTATATTGATCAAGACGAAATACAAATTTGTTCAAGAAAAATTATATTCGTGGTTGAGAGTTCGCTGACCTATCTTTGTGTTTGATATCATAACGATTTGTATTTAAATACTCTATTGAGAACAAATGATGACTTTGCATAATGTCATTTTTTAGAGTTCAACACTTCACAATCAATGAAATACAGAAATATGTATCAAAATTGTTTACTGGTGAATCAACACTTCATAAAATCAAAATGATGACTTTGCATAATATAGTAGACAAAATAGTTCATAATAAAACAAGATTAACTGAACTACAAATACACAACTAAGGTATTTCAATTTTTCACTATCAACTTGAACTATTTGAGGCATGTTAAGCTTTAGGGGTGCCCCACTATCACTAATGGCTCCAACATCATTCTGTTGGCCACAGTTCCAAAGAAGTGCATCGTATCTTGACCTTAAAAACATTACATCAAATTTACAGGACGAATTTTCTTGTCCTTAAGACAACCACTAGCATTTATGATTTAATGAATACACCAAATATGACTTAATGAATACAAAATAATGCAACAAAAATGCATGAATACAATGAATACAGTTAATATATCTTTACTTATAGAGCACATAGAGCAAAACGCTCTATGTGTATAGAACAAGAAATGGATGATTTCAACAATTCGATAAATTATAAGAGCTAACAAAATATCTTCAAAATACCAAAATATAATAAAATAAGGAATACAAAATACATACTAACAAAAGTGTACAGCTCCACAAAAATTTGCAGATATATTCAATATCAATACATAAAGAACTAGAAATGGATGATTCCAAAAATTTGGTACATTGACAAAGCTAATAAAAATATCCCCAAAAACAAAAACAAAATAAAATTGGAAATATAAAATACATACTAACAAATATGCACATTGTCCATAAACATTGCAAATCTAATCAATATCATTACACATATTAAAATGATTTTGAATACAAAAAAAAAAAAACTAAAACTGCTGATTAACATAAAATTTTTGAAAAAATTGATCTATAAATTAACATGCAAAAAACTAAACATGCAAAAATAATCAGATATCTCTTCGTTTCCATCATCTTCGACAATTATTCGATCTTCGACGTCTTTTTCAAATCTCCACGAGTAGACGAAGATTCTACATTTCGTTCTAAATTAGAGATGAAGATTTGACACACTAATTGGGTCCCGCAAATATTTTGATAGTCTCTCTTCCTTCATTTTTAGGAGCACATCCTACATTATCGCTATTTCTTGAGTAATAAATAGATTAAAGGATGAAAAATCGCTAAAAATTTGTTGATTAGGTTGGATACTTCTAGTAAGCCTCTGGATTCATCCATTGTAGAGCGAACTAACCGAATTGAAAAATACAAACAATAAAATTTAAAATTTTATACATGCAATGAATCAGAAAAGAAATCTAAAAATAGGATAAATATTAGGTATACCTTAATCAAAGGGATTCTTGTTGATCCAATTTATGAAAAAACACAATCAAAATTTACGGAAGAGAGATATGGGCAACTTGAATTTTGAAGGAAAATCTGAAAAGATAAATATGAGAGAGATAATTTTAAAAAAAAAATGGAGAGAAATTTGAATAGATAAAGATGGGTGTGAGAATTTTTTTAAAAAAATGGGATAGATAATCAAGAATCTGAAAAGATAGGTAAGAGAGAGAGAATTTTTTTTTAAAAAAGAGAGATAATTAATTGAAAAACGTGTCAATGGGAGATAAAGTAGGAAGAAAATTAGAATACACAAAAAAAATTAAAAATAATGATATTTTTGACATTTTTACTAATATTTATAAAGTATGGATACTTTAACTAATTATGTTATTTATTTTGACTAGTTCACTAATTTTCTCTTAAATTAATTCTGTTAATTAACTAATTAATTGATGAGATTTATGAAATAAATTTTATCCAAAAATATTATCAATCAAATCCGAGCGAGCGACGATGGCGCAAGAGGCACCTTCTTCTTAGCCCTTTGAGAAGTAGAGGAAGTGTTTCCTAAAATAAGGACAACAATTTTCTTTCTTCTACCAATATGAGATAAATGACTTTTCATTTTCCATCAAAAATTGGTTCCCCCTGTTTTTCTCTTCTCATTTCACATTCAAACTTTGCTAAAACCCAACACAATTTAACAAAATCAAAAAGGAAAACATTTAATATTGCCGATAAACTTTGATGAAATGATTCAAATTTGTCTTCAATATATATTGAGATCAACTTGTAATGATTCATATGATCGTTTTATGCTCTACACTTATTTTCTTCACTGATCTTTTCTATAGCTTCCTTTTGTTGTTTATGATTTACGGGAATTTTGAGGTTATCGAATGTGTTTCGGAGAACATTTTCAATTTTAAAAGCTTGACCAAAGTTGAAATTTTGGATTAACGAGGTCAGTATGAATTCTAACGTCATTGCGTTTACGAAAGGCATTTAATGCCTAGACATACTTGTTTTGGTGATTTCAAGCTTTAAGGGGGATTTAATATTGAGTTTTACTTTTACATCCGAACTAAACAAGTTGAAAGGTTTGGGTACGTGTTATCGCGATTTAGAATTTTTGAATCATGACACAATATACACATACATTTACAAGTTGGTCTAAATATGTCCCTATTCATTAACAACTACTTTTCAGTGCATGGACTTTCATTACTTAGGATAAAGATCAATTATATTCTGCCTTTAAACTATGTTGGATCATCCAAATTTGACCTTGAATGTTGAAGAAGGGGATCATTGTTTTGATGGCAATAACGTCAACTTCTTCAACACTCAACACCTCAAATAACAAGGTCTCTATATCCCCAAAACTAAAATTAACCACTCTCAAACCTCAAATCAATTTCTAATAAAACTCAAATAATGAACAATTGCACCACAGAGTTTACATATTTGCTGAAGCTCTATCAGCACAACTCTGTCATGATTCATTCTTAGATCATCATTAACAGTGATGCCAGAGTTCCACATCAACCTCCTAATATTAAAGCTAACCTCCAAACAGAATATCTAGTTTCTAAATCATTTGCAGTAATATTGTGGTGATTAAAGAAGGGTTTACAGCGGTCCAGCGCAGGCTGTGTTAGGAAAAAATGGTAAAAATAATGGGGTGAGAGATAGTTTGAATGAACTCATGGTGGTCATCAAATAATGCTTTTGAGAGTTGAGAGGATCAATTATAATGATGGTATTGATTTGGATAGATGATTGATAAGGTTGAGAACAAAATCTGCACAATTTCATAAAATTCATAGGCCAATCTTTAGACCATTTCACAGGACTCGAGGCAAATTTATTAGTTTTCCTTGTACAGAAGTCTATATGATGAAAAACTTCCTCTGTTGGTACATAAAGGCATATTTGGACCAATATTTGTACATAAAGGCATTTTTGGACCAATCTTATAACAAGGGTATAATTGGCCTCAACTACTAACAAATGGCAAATTGAACATTTTCCCTTCACAAAATGATCAATCTACATGAAGGTGCCATTTGCCCAACCAGCTAGGCTCAACAAGTCGCTATGGTAGCTTTGAAAGCAATTGATATATAGCCTCATACTATATAAAAACTACAGCACTCAATCTAATGAAACTCATTCTGTTGTGATGTATGATCACCAAGAATGTTACACCATTTTCTAACTATTTTACATCAACCAGACTGTTATACAAGATTTCACAAGTACAATACATCATGTTAAAACTTGAGCAACCAAAAAACTTATAGAAAATGAACCTCAAACAGAAGATTTGGAACCAACTAGCAATTCTCTGAGGTCCCATTGGACGAATCCAGTTCTGTCTTGCATCTGTCTTTGAGGTCGGTCAGCGTAACTAAACTACCTTCCTGTAACAGAAAAATGAATACATCATCAGCTTCATACTAATGCTGTTTAATTGAGCTGGGAGGGGGGTGGAGACAGAATTGGGGTTTACATGAGTGGGAAGTGTTTGTGCAGAAA
Organism: Solanum lycopersicoides; assembly: GCA_022817965.1. NCBI lineage: Eukaryota > Viridiplantae > Streptophyta > Magnoliopsida > Solanales > Solanaceae > Solanum > Solanum lycopersicoides. The sequence continues at coordinate 78,574,681 of CM040621.1, read as the reverse complement.
GTAAACATGATGCAACTAAGCATCATTTACAGATAAAGTGCTTGCCTGAAGAGCAAGGTCAATGTGGCAAGATCATGACCAGCTACTCTAGTTTAACATGGAGTAGCTTCCATCGACTGATATTTGCATTAACGATGGTTCAAAGAAATTAAAAATCAGGAATTAGACAAGGTTTTTATTACTTCACTGCCAAAATATGGCATATTGACATGTCTTAAGCATGTATGTTTCTTTTGAGGGCAAGACCAAATTGTTTAGGGCTATGAATATATACAAATGATGGAGCCAAATAGCAAAAGAACAGAGAATAGGAAACGGAACGGTGAATCAAACATTCAATGCTGAAGTGATACTCATGTATTACAAATGTGATTTATATAACTTCTTTCATTTTTGTCAAATTATTTTCTTCTTTCATTGAATTCATTATATCTATGTATCTAAGAAGCATAAATCAGGGTGGTGACTAAAAGCAAATAAGTAACAGAGCATTAATTGAATGGACTTTCTAATAGTTCTCTCTAGTTGGCAGTTCACAAGTGCAAGTGTGAACTACATCTCTATATTGACAGAACAAAGTTTTCAGAGAAATGGAAAGAACATGATCTCACAAAACACGGATATGCTTATTGATGTTCTAACAAGTAATCTCTGGCTACTGGTCCTGACAAACTCCACCAGGACAGTAAATTAACAAAGAGACTGCTATCAATTACAACATGGCTAATATGTAGGGTTGCAACTTGCAAGTAGTGTCAATCCCCCATTCCTCCCAGGGCAATTGACAGATAGGGAATGTTCTATTTTTCAGTAAAGAGGTAAAGAGACACTTACTGCTTCCTGTCTATTAGTAACAAGACAACATGATTTTCAAATTGAATATTGAACTTAGACAAACATTTGCTCTGCACATTTGTCAAAATTTGAAGATTACTTTTTGAGAATGAAAAAAAAAACTCCAAACTTACGCAAATGTTTGAAGATTACTAAAAATAGAGATCTTCTAATTTATGAATCATGTGCCCATCAGAAGGCAAAACATTTTCTCTGCCTATTTGTCAAAGTTTAAATATTACTTTTTGAGAATGGAAAAAAAAGATTTTCAAACTTTGGCAAATACTTGAAGATTACTAACAGATAACAATCTTCTAATCTATGATCAATGTTTCCATCATAAGGCATACTTATGGAACAAGTATGTGCCCTCGACATGAATGATCCAACTAGTATAAAAATACAATGCACCACACCGAAAGCTCTAACAATGGGAGTTAACATTGATAAAGAAAAATCTTTCAGCTTGATGGTCAACAGAGAACATCCATCAGCTTGACAGCTTCACAACTCTCAGCTATTATATGTAAAAGTTGATTTGAGTATCTATACCAACTCAGAGACTGACAGGTCAGTTAGCAAACTTACTAGCTGGTCAGCTTCCCGTTGAAAAATGTGCTCCATGTGTTGAAAGAGTGACTTCCAGTGACCCATTAAACTTGACTCAAGATTTGCTGCTTCAGTATTCTTTTCTGGACCCTCCTTCTGAAGCTCTTTACCCTTGCCACTTCTTTCAACTAAAAGACTTGCTTCTCTCTGACTCTTCTTTATGGCTAGGTATTTGAAAACAGTAATTGAGTAAAGAAAAGAAGCAAGGAGAAAAAAAACAAGGATTTTAAGTTTAGTTAACTAAAATATTTTTAAGCTGACTCACCACTTATCCGACCCTTGGTATCCTGGTAATGTAGGTCTAACCATATATAAGCAGCTGATTATCACAGAACAAAGACAACTAAATAAATACTCCACTAATATGAACTGAAACAAGACAGGATATAAGCTCATAAGAACATTAATCAATATAATGGTCTGCGAGATATTTATACCTTTGGTGCAAAAGGTACAAGAGCAAGCTTTGATTGACTCAATGCTTGCACTTAAACCTGAATTATCCTCACAAGCTTGTGTTCCTGTACATGTCTCAAGTTTAACTCTTGACTCCTGTGAATCTGGCAATCTTGCCAAGTCTACTGACCCAGACTGACTCATAACCAGATTATCAAGACCTTGTTCATCGGGGCCATTAGGAAACATATCCTCACTTTCAGTGTCCTCACTATCCTCGTTAATTCCACAACTCCGAGTAGCATCATGGTCATCAGTTCCGGACAATGCTGGCACTGGCACCCCAGTTACCACACCATCCATATCATTTATAACTTCAGAAATTTTCTTTGGAATTATTTCCCGATCATTGACAATTTCAATAGCACTCCCACAAGCATCAGTGTTCTCCTTATCTCCGATTGTACTTTGGCAGATAGCAGTAGCTGAATCAACTCGCAACAAACTGGGATCCTGGTTGTCATTTGGTATATTTGAAATCCCTGATACAACATCCACCTTTGATGACTTAATCTTGCTACAAGGTCGAGGACCAACACAAACACGTTTTGCATTGTCTCCGTCATCTACCGAAACAAATTTACCCCCAAGGTTTTCATTTCCCTTATCTACACACTTTAGACTTGAATTGCCCAAAAGTGAAGAAAATGGCCTCTTGTTTCCAAGCTGATTCGTTATATTTCTCAAAACAGGACGACTTTTATGACACCTTTCAACAGCATTATCTTCATCCATCCTGAAATCACTAATCCAACATGAACCCTACCAACAAAAACCAATCTTTAGCCCTAAAACACATAAATTTCAATAACCCAATTCTCAAATCTACTACAGTTGATGAAAAAATCTTATATTTGATACAAACCAACAATAAAAATGAAAACTTGGTAACCTTAACACATCTAATCAATACTAATCACAGAAGCATCAGCTATTGTACAAATTAAAACCCTAGAGAAATTTAGGGCAAATAAAAAAACTCAGATGAACAACAATGGAAACAAAATTAACAAACTTTAATTGAAACTATAGTGTACCAATCTTTAATCAGATTCTTGGATACTGACCTTAAAAAGGGATGTAACACAAAATCCAGCAAGATTGATAGCACCCAATGTACAGCGTTGAAATAAAAAGTTGAATCTTGAATTATATTAAAGCATCTCCATTGATAAAGGTGGATTCTTTTTCTCTTTGGTTACAGTGGATTCGCTACACAGAAATGAAAATGGTGCAAGTAAAAACTAAGTTTCAGCAAAATTGTGGGGCGGGAAATTGAATTTTGGTAAAATTAAGGGTCTTAAGTTTTTGGCCCGCCTTGTATGTTCAAAAACCTACTAACTATGGGCGCGACTTTCTTACTTGGAGGGAAAATGATTGGGCCATTATTATAGTATAGCCCACTTTACATGGGCTGGAAATTCAATTGAATCATATAGCCATATGGCTGAATACATAGCATAAAATGGACCTAACTTACCACTATTTGTTGAGAGTTTGGCAACATGTATTATATCATGGGCAAACTACGTAAATCACACTATTTTAGATTTTAACTGCTAAGATTCTCTATAGTTTCAAATATTACTTCATTTACTATATTTCGTGCTTAGAATACATGAGTCTAAATCGACGAGATATACATGAATCTGTTAATTTTTTAAATCGAGATACATATTTATTCGTTTAAATTAATTAGTTGTAACTGATTTTCTTAATTAAAAGAGTAATTGAGGATTTTCATAATACATGTACAATTAATTCTGAAAATTTAAATTAATCAAAACTCTTAATATAAGGTAGAAATTAAAGCGTATATCCATGTTTATTTAATTTCATTTTATTATTCTTTGAAATAATAAATTTATAAATAGAATTATCTAGTATCAATTTTGAGTATTTGTTATCTGTATATTGTATTAATTTTATGTATTTATGCGTATGTATCTAGTATTAGTTGGATGTACAAGTATCAATTTCATATGTTATATCCAAAAACATGTATCTCTGATGCATACTAAGTATGTACATCTAAATATGTATACATATATATATATATAATGTGTGTGTGTGTGTGGAAATTAACTTAAACGCATGAATTTAGGAACAAATCACAATTGTGGAGTATCTGTTGTATCATTAATCCAGAAAAGGTAGAAAAAATCAAAATTCTTCCTTTTTTTTAGCATTTGCAATTTTTTCGAGCAACTTTCTTATATACTAGCAAACATAAAAATCATATATGTATATTATACTTATAGATTGCATAAATGCGCTCCATAGCAAATTTTATGTTGTTATGAAGCTATGATTTGTATAATTCGCTTGATATTGGCTAAGTTGTTGCGTCAGTACAATTTTTTGTGAAATTTTTATTTGTATCTCAATTGTCAAAAAAGAGGACCATCCAAAGAATTAACATTATATTGTATACCTCTTATAATCATCTTCTTCTACTCCGCTACTAAAGTATCACTTTTAGAAATCCCTTTGATCAATCCTAATTGAAATTGAAGAAATAGAATGGAATTAAACTATACAAATAATAATAAAATTAACTCAAAAAATCAATAATTTAAAAGAATTAAATTAAAGTTACCTAATTTTATGAAATTCTAACGTTGATGGACATTCACCTTCAAAGTTGAAATTTCAGGAAGAAAATGAAAATAAAGTTTGATTTGATTTTGTAATAAATAAAGAGAAAAAAGGTAAGGGAAGAGAGAGAGTGAGGTTGAATATAATTGGGCATTAGCTTGATACATGCCGTATAACATGCTAAGTGTATATAAACTCATATTTTGCTATACAATTAATAGTATAGCTGCAAACATTAAAAAATTTAAACTATAGCTAAGTATTATAAATTATAGTATATATTTGCTATATTGTGTAGTTTTTTCAAAAATATTTTACTCCAGTATAATTTGAAGGACTGAATACAATATTGAATATAATATGAATCAATTTAATTCTAAGTCTATTCCTGCAATATACACCTAATCAATGAACTATTTTTCTGACGGTAAACTGGGCTTTTTTATAAAAAAATCAGAATAAGTTATTAAATTTGTGTTTTTAAAGTTTTCAAAATGGGCCTGATTTCATGCTTTTTTAAGTTTAATCTTTGGAAAAATTAGCAATCTAGTCAAAAATTTAACATAATTAGTAAAAACATCAACACTTTATAAATATTATTAAAAATGTCAAAATATCAATATTTTAAAAAACAAAGTGTATCCTATTTAAGTTTCTTTTTTATCTCACATTAATTACTTGTTTTCCCAACACTTCCTTTCTCATATGTTTTCAAAAAAATAATTTTCTCTCTCACATATTTCTCTCTTCCAATTTTTCTTTATCCTTTCAAACCTTGATTCTCAGTCGTCTTCTGTTCTTTACTTTTTTTTTTCTTCAGAAATTGAAAAATATATCTCTAAAGATATGAATAACAATTCTTTTAAATAAGGTATGCATCTTTATCTGATTTTTAGGTTTGTTTGCTAATTTTATTTTTATTTAAATCTTTCAAAAAAAATTATTGTTTAGTTGAGTAGTAACTTCTTCAATTTCATTAGGGTTTTGGATATTGAAAAACCTTAAGATCCCTCTCTAATGATCTAATCTAAGAGGATTACAAGAGGCATCCAACTTAATCAACAATTTTCTAGTGATTTTCCATCTTTTAATCTATGTATTACTCAAGGAATGACGGATAATGTTGGATCAACGACTAAGATGATGGAAGAGAGACAATCTAAGCATATACATGACCCAATTCATATGCAAAATCTTTCTCAAGTTTAGAACAGAACGGATAGAATGTTCGTCTATCAGTGAAAACTTGAAAAAGGACGAAGAATACCAATAATTGATGAAGATGTATTTAATTATATTTATAAAATTTTAAGTTTATTGAATATATTACCATTACAACATTTGAATGTCCAGTTGAAATTGTTAAAAACACAAAAAATTGAATTTTCTATTAGACTAGAGTATCTACAAGAATTGTCTTTGTATTCAAAGTTCAATAGGTATGCGTATTCATTTAGAGTAGTGTTACTACTGTCGATGGATAATGTGGGATTATTGATATGGATATCGTATTCCTTAATTATTATTTTTGTTTATGTTTGTGGACGGTTAGTTTAGACATTAAACCCACATATATGGATTAATCATACATATGTATCCTTTTCTAGTTATGAACTTTGTCGAGTGTTGTTTGTATTCAGTCAATTAATAATGTATATTTACTTTATCTAGTTATATTCGTTTTTAAGACTGTTGATGTTATTTCAGATTATATTCATGTTTTATTACTTGATGTTTTTGTATTCATTATGGTACATTTATTGTATTTGTATTGTGTAGTTTCTAACTTACATGCTACTTCAATAATATTCACTTTGTAATTTGTATTCATGATTTTTAAGAATATTGATTGTATTTCCGTTTGTATTCATGCTTACTTTATTTGATGAGTTTGTATTCACTATCCTATACCTTTTGTATTTGTGTTTGGTGGCTTCTAAGTTATATGTTACGTTATTAGTATAACTCTTGTATTTGTATTCATGATGACTCATATGTTGTTTCATTTTAGTTTATTAAATAAGGTTGTATTCGAATTTTCATAACAAGTGTTTTATATACTATAAAGTTGTATTTATTTTATTTTATTTTAGAATTGTGTTATATATGGATATTTGGTGCTTATTTGTATTCATTGTGGTATACTTGTTGCATTTTGTTTGATGTGATTTCTAAGTTTTATTATAACATACTTTTGTATTCATGTGGTATAATTTCTAAGTTACATTATGGGGTACTTTTTGTGTTTATATGCTTTCAAAGTAAAATATTTTTTTTTTCTTCAAAATTCATTTACTCAGGGAGCCGATTTTGTGTGCAAAACTCCACTCAAGAGTGCACCCCACTTTGCATGCAGTGTTATGTCAACAATAAAATTAAACGGTCATCTGAAGTATAGCTTATTTTGTGAAAAATATGTTTCGATCATATATACAGTCAATAATTTTGATACAATATTTATATGATTAAGATACGTTGTACTTCTTTGAAACTATGGCCAACAGAAGAAAGATGTCAAAGCAATTAGTGAGAGGGAGGCACCTCCAAAGCATAACTTGTCTCGCATAGATCGCGAGGACAGTGAAACAATTAAAATACAATAGTTGATTATTTTTAGGCTCGCTAATCTTATCTAGTTCTAAATTATTTTGTATACCTATACATTTACTTTTTTTTATAGTAGTTTATTATGCAAAGTCGTCGTTTTAACCTCGTAAAGTTTTTGATTTATCATTAAAAGAAATTTGAAATATATTATTCATTATAATGTATATTATATATATTTTTTAATTCTATTTCTTGTATTTTATGTTATATCTCTTCGTAGAGTACTGATTACAACTGATTGTGATTGAAAATAAACTAAAACAAGTTGGGGGTCGTTAGTGTATGCTAAAAAGATTTCTACTTCATCATAATTGTATATCAACTAGTTTTGTATTTCATTTTGCTCATCTTGTATTTAAGTTTTCATTTTGTATGTCAAAAAAGCTTCCAGTTCTTTTTAATTTGTATTCATCCAAGCCATAAACAAACAAGGTTTGTATTCTATGTATTTGTTTATTTTGAAATTCAATTTTAAAATCATACTAACTTTGTATTTCTCCTAAATTAATGAGTCATCATATTTATATACCTTGAATTTTATATTTAACACGTCATTAAGTTTTATATTTCGTTAACAATATTTGTATTCAAGTTACAAAATGTATGTATTTTCTATCGTACTAGTGTCCCTTTGATCAAAATTGTATCCTATCATTACAATTGTATTGTATGACCGCCAACATATTTGTATCCTTATCGAAATTACTTGTTGTATTTTAATCAAACACTTACAAAAGTACAATATAGTTATTATAGCTTTTTCAATATGAATATAATTTTATGAAGAAAAAATAAACAGTCGTAGAAAAAAAGATCTTCAACTAACTACATCCATTCTTATTTTGTATCAATCAATCTTAAATTTAAACATTCCACCAAAATAATCGAACTCCCAGCACAAAATTCTTCTCCACAACTGTTTGTCAATGATTTTTTTGTCCTGTTTCGTTAAAATAATTCTCACAAAAAAGAAAAAAAAAATCAATCAAAATATATTGATCAGAGATTAAATATTTTCAGTTGAATCTTGAAAATCGATAATGAGAGAATTCTTCATTTATGGAGAAAGTCGATTAGTATTTAGTTTTGAAATTTTGTAACTACTAAGACTTTTAAGTAATTGTTCTTTTTTTTTAAATTTTCTCTCCCCTAAATTTCTCCTTTTTGTTATTTAATAATTGTATTTTTCAATTAAAACAAATAATAAAAACATAAATAAGATACATAATAAACTAAAAATTTGACATTTTTACTAAAAAATTAAAAATATTGACAATGAATTCTATTAAATATCAAAATATTGACATTTTAAAAAATTTCCCACCTCTTTTTATCAACAATGAAGCTAAATTGAATGATCAACTATCTTTGAAATTCTTTGTTGATTAAGTCAATTTTTTATAAACAAAAATATAATTAAGTTTGCCAGTCTTTTATACCATAAAATATATTAAATTGAATGGTAAATAAACCTTTACAATGTGTGTAAATGATTAAGGAAACTCAACAATAATGTTGTTAGTGTAAGTGCGCAGAAACACGATATCCAACAATATGAATTGTTTAAAAACACCTTATGGAGCCTCCTTAGTATTAGAAATCAACCAATGAATTTTAATTTTAATTTTACTATTTCTTCTAGCAATATGAATTGTATAAAAACACATCATTAGTAAATAAATAACTTTAATTTACTATTTTTAGAAGAAAATAAAATTAAAATTCGATCATAAAAAGGATCACTCAATTCAACATATGTAAAAGAAACAATTCAAATATGTTCTAAATTACTTAATTGAGATTTGAGAGTTTAATTATTATGAAGTCTTAATAAATTTTTATACTATTATGTCATTTAAAAACATTTATAAATAAATATTAATTTATAATCTCAAAAAATGGGGTCAATCATCTATTATAATTATGATATGATATTGTAAAGTTACCTGCCATAATAGATAATAAATACTCCTCCGTTCAACAATAATTGTGTACTATACTATTTTTGAGATGTCTAACAATACTTGTCAACTTTATAAAATTAATGGATAATTTTAACCTAAGTTCCTAATTTATCCTTATCATTAATTATAGTCATTTTTCTATTACATTTTTCAAGATATTGTATTTATTCAAAACGTTATATTATAAAATTATTCTTCTATTTATAGTTTCTTAACAAGTACTCCCTTCGTTCACAATTGTTTGGCAGGTATACTAAAAATAGATGTTCAAGATTAATTGTCAATTCAAACAATCAAGAAATAATTAATCATTTTTTTTCCAATTTATCCTTAATAATTACTCCATTTTGTTCAATTGAATAGTTATGTAGATTTTTGATATTCTTGGTATAGTAGGGTTATATTAATCAAATTACATATTGTATTAAATTTTCCTTGAGAAGAGTGCATGACCTTACCTTGACAAACAATCGTGGACGAAGGGAATATAGAAAGTCAATAGTAATACACAAATCAATAAATGATCATAAAAAATACAAAGCAAGAAATAATAAAGAATTTTAATGTAACATAAAATTGATCAAATAGTGGATAACATACGAACGCACATCATATTACACGTCTCAATAACTCAAAACAAGAATGATGTGTTTGCACAATTTATTTTTAGGGAGAAATACAGAAGTATTTTTTAATTTGTTGAGTCATTCATCTTTCTTATTCACTTTATCTCCAAGACAAACTTGGATCCCAACTCATGTTATTTTCATGCTTGCCTCAAGAACATGATCGTCCAAAAATTACATTAACAAATTTTCTATTGTCAGTGAAGATATAATGCACACTCAAAAAGATAATATATATATATATATATATATATATATATTATTTTATTTGAAAGAGAATATTATTTTATGTCCTAAACTATTTATTCCTTAAATAGTCTTAACTAGTTATTACTCCAATAAATTATCAATGGTTCTATTACAATTATGACAGACTTTATTCTTCATGATGATAATTAGTCATCTAAGTATTTACCATTGTTGGACTATAATCCATTCGAGTTTTAACCCATTAGGAGGTGAATTGATTTTGATCTATAAGCTAGCGTTTGGTCATATATTTGTAAATATTTTTAGCAAATATTATTTGGATGTAAATTTGAGTAAAATTTCACCATAATTTGGCCATAATAGTTGGGAAATAAATTTCATCTTTTAAGAAATATGATGTATTTCCATAAGTTTTAAAAATTATCAAAACTAATTATATGTTTGTTTTACATGACACATGCCTTCGTTATCCTAAGTAGATTGTTCATCATTTTCATCAACAACCATATCATCACTTTCATAGTCATCGAATATTTCATCACTTTTTTGACGTTCACGTAAAAAATTATATAAAATAACGTAAACAACTACTATAGAGGGTGTTCTTCTAAAAGATAAAAGTTTGGTGCATAATTTGAATTATTAAAGGTTCCAAATAATGAGACTTGACCCAAATACTAATTTTGTTTTTTACTATTTGAGAATTTAGGTTGTTTGCCAAACATATTTGCTAAATAATGATAAATTGTATGAACAATTGTTTTCCAAATTTTACTTGGAAAATCTATGGCCAAACATGTCCTAAATATAGAAGTCTTTTCCTATTAATTGAAAAATATAAGCGAGAACATGCCAAAAGAAGTTATGCTTCCTCTTATATTTATGTTGAGTTTTCCTTGCTAAATCTTTGTCAGGTTCTGTGCTCCTAGTTTTATATTATGAAAATTTCCTTTATTTTTGCAAAAAAGTATTTTTCGTAAAATTTCCAACAAAACTAAAATGTGTTATTAAATTTTGTAAAAAACTACTACATATAAATATAAATTTACGGTCAGAAATCCTACCTAGTGTCCTAATGCTTGTTGTAACGTCCGTAACTTTTAGCAAAGGTCCGAATCATTTTCCACAAAAACATATAAATCCAATTTTGATGATTTCTAATTTATGCACGTGTTAAGATCAATTCCTAGGGTTTTAAGTGTATTAGATGTGAATTAGACTCATAAAAAATATCTAGTACAAAGTTGAGTAAAATTTTTCTATCAATTAAGTTTAATGATGAGATAGTCAACTTTAAAAGACCATATCTCATAGAATACGAAAAGTTAATTTGAATTCAAACTATAAAATTATAATTATTTAACTGAAACATGCTCAAAATAAATAATGTAACAATAACACCTATCAATTTAACAATTCACCAAATAATTTAGCGTATCACTAAACTTACATATTATTAAAGTCAAAACAAAAAGTCTTTCACCTACAAGTAAGCTAAGCTATTAAACTAATATTGGATAAATATTCAAACCCAATAAAGAAAAACAAAGAGTTTCTCCTTTTTCAAATTAAAAAATCTACCAAGAAAATGGCAAAAAAATACGAGTCTTGATTGACAACCAATCTCATCCAAATCTCCCATTCATGATCCACCCATCCCTATCTTGATCTACATCGAAAGGTGCGCCAAATATATCAGCTTACCTGACATAACTCCACGTGGCATGCCCATCGTGATTCCACGTCAGACTGACTTCCGTATAAACCATTTCAATTCTTCTCCTCTCAACATTTCCATTTTCCAACCTCCACATGCTCAAAATAAATAATGTAACAATAACACCTATCAATTTAACAATTCACCAAATAATTTAGCGTATCACTAAACTTACATATTATTAAAGTCAAAACAAAAAGTCTTTCACCTACAAGTAAGCTAAGCTATTAAACTAATATTGGATAAATATTCAAACCCAATAAAGAAAAACAAAGAGTTTCTCCTTTCAAATTAAAAAATCTACCAAGAAAATGGAAAAAAAATACGAGTCTTGATTGACAACCAATCTCATCCAAATCTCCCATTCATGATCCACCCATCCCTATCTTGATCTACATCGAAAGATGCGCCAAATATATCAGCTTACCTTACATTTCCTCCAATGACATAACTCCACGTGGCATGCCCATCGTGATTCCACGTCAGACTGACTTCCGTATAAACCATTTCAATTCTTCTCCTCTCAACATTTCCATTTTCCAACCTCCATAACCATAACACGTCTTCTTTCTCTCTCTACCTATACATACACAACTCTGTATCTATACGTTTTTGTTTCAAGATTCCATGGAGCTTCAAAAGATCAGCTCAAAGGGTCCTCAAAACAGTGAAGAAACGGCGGAACTCGTGAACCGGCGAATCAATTTGCTGACGTTGCATTTGAACCCGGTTCAGGAAATCCCGGTTCAGGAATTGGAGCTGCTGAGATGCGCAGGGAAGATGAAGGCGATTAACGTGAGCACGGAGACGCTGTCGGAGTACATGAGAGGGAAGCATAGGGATATACAGGAAGAAGTATTTGCTTACTTTAATTCAAGACCGGAACTTCAAACACCGATTGAGATATCGAAAGATGAACATAGGGAATTGTGCATGAAACAGCTTGTGGGTTTGGTAAGGGAAGGTGGGATTAGGCCATTTAGGTATGTGGTTGACGATCCGGCTAAGTATTTTGCGATTGCTGAAGCTGTGGGAAGCGTTGACATGTCACTTGGCATCAAAATGGGTGTTCAGTACAGGTAAAAATATAAATTATCCTCACCGCCTTGACTTCAATTTTGACATATTTTCACTATTGAGGTCAAATTTGTTTGTGAAAACATTTTTCTTCTGGAATCACACTGGTGGGTATGTTGTTGTTTTCATTGTTGAGGACCGGAGTAACAGTTTTATCTGTAATTTGAGTTTAGAGTAGCACTGATATTTATATTTGTGATTTGAAATAATAATACGTATTCATAAGGCTGATTTTGGGTTTTAGGTACCCTCTGTTTTGTTTTTATAGTTTCTCTTTTTCGGGGAGGAGTTAGAGCTCTGTGGAATTTAGCCACTTAGGTGTAGTTGGTATGAAACAGTTTGATGCTATGTGAAAAATCATTTATTGGATTTTTCTTTGTGCTGATTATTTAACAGAAAGACCGGAGAATTGAGGTACAAGTATATACCAGTAAGATCATGTACAAGGACCTATAGGATCCTGAAATATGTCAATATGCATAATGTTTCTTCCTTGCAGAATGCATTTGATGAAGTTTCTGTAGATCCTTTGGGGTTCCTTAGCTTTATTTGAGTTCAAGAGCATGCATAGAAACAAGATAGAAAAGCTTTCTTTTGAATAAGATGTATGGACCAATTGGATTCGTATATCCTCAAGAAGATATTTCATATGATTCTAGTCAAGGCCTTGATTGCTATTTGATGTTTATTGAGGAAAGATCTAGTATAAGGCATAGACAATGTTGCCGCTCCACTTTATTATACATATCTCCGATCTAATCTGGATCAGATCAACTATAGAGTTTCCTTCTTTATTGCTATTGTGTACAAATGATTTAAGTTCCTAGTAGAACTTATGGCCATGTTGCACCTAATTGCCAACTTATCATCTATGCAAGTATGCGAAAGCTAGAATTTGATACTTCTCAGAATGCATCATTTCCAAACCTTAAGTTGTTGGTGATCAAGTGTACCCTAGTAAAACTTATATACCATAGGGTCTTCTTTTCTAATCCTCCCTTTGTTACTGTGTGGTGTATTTTCTGTTCTAGTTGCATTTTTTACCTGAATCTCGATTACTATAGCAACTATGATGGATCTTATGTTTTAAGTTTGTCATTAATAGAGGTAATAACAAATTCTTAACGGATTGGACTTTCAATACAGTCTATGGGGAGGTTCTGTTATCAACTTGGGAACTAAAAAGCACAGAGACAAATACTTTGATGGTATAGACAATGTGGACTACCCGGGATGCTTTGCAATGACGGAGCTTCATCATGGTAAAACTGTTTTGGGCTACTACTATTATATCGTTTCATTATCAACTTCCATTATGTTCTTTGGTCGTGTGCACTACACATACAGTTGTTTTAGCAATTGAGTTAAGGGAGATGATGTTTGCTTATAGCATACGTAGCTAAAGTAGTGATAAATATTTTACACATTGACTCAGTGCATATAACAAACGTTGGTAGAAATTTGCAAGATTAGGTTGTTCTGTACGTGTTTGTATACTTGACTTATTTACAGCATTATGTTCCAAAGGAACATTCCGATCATTTTTTCGTCCTCTTTTTCTAAAGGAAAATTACGGAATATAAGTGGGATATCTGGAAGTTGCAGAATGTGGTTAGTATAGCCCAGGCAGTTGATGAAGTCTATAACAATTAACATCCATAAGAATGCCACTTAATTGAATCGAAACCATTACCATATAGTGCTTTTATTTTGATAATTAGGACACTTTGATTCAGTCTAATCTAGTTTGATCCTTTTGCTCACCAGGTTCAAATGTTCAAGGTCTTCAGACGGTAGCCTCCTTTGATCCACTCACAGATGAATTCATAATTGACACGCCAAATGATGGGGCTATTAAATGGTGGATTGGTAATGCTGCCGTTCATGGGAAGTTTGCAACAGTTTTTGCAAGACTGATGTTACCAACTCATGATACAAAAGGTGTTACTGACATGGGTGTTCATGCATTTATTGTTCCCATAAGGGATATGAAAACCCACAAAACAATGCCAGGGGTTGAAATACATGATTGTGGCCATAAAGTTGGCTTGAATGGAGTAGATAATGGTGCATTGAGATTTCGTTCAGTAAGAATTCCACGAGATAACCTTCTTAATCGATTTGGAGACGTTTCACGGGATGGGAGATACACCAGCAGCCTGCCTACAATTAGCAAAAGATTTGCTGCCACACTTGGAGAACTTGTTGGTGGTAGAGTTGGTCTTGCGTATTCATCTGTGGGTGTTCTCAAGATTGCTGTTGTTATTGCAACAAGATATTCTCTTCTGCGCCAGCAATTCGGTCCTCCTAAACAACCTGAAATTAGTATACTTGACTACCAATCTCAGCAGCACAAGCTTATGCCGATGTTGGCTTCAACCTACGCATTCCATTTTGCCACACTTCATCTGGTGGAAAAATATTCTGAAATGAAGAAGTCTCATGATGAGGAGCTGATAGGGGACGTACATGCACTTTCTGCTGGGCTTAAGGCCTATATCACTTCTTACACAGCAAAGTCATTGAGCACATGTAGAGAAGCTTGTGGTGGCCATGGTTATGCCGCTGTCAATAGGTTTGGAAGTTTGAGGAATGATCATGACATATTTCAGACATTTGAGGGAGACAACACTGTTCTTCTGCAGCAGGTTGAGATTTGAGATTTCGAGTCCATTTCCCCTTGCATACAAAAAGAACTGTTCTGTTTCTTCATTATTTTAAGCAAAATATGATAAAGGGACAGGGTATAACGACTCTTCTTATGATCCAGGTAGCCGGTCTTCTGTTGAAGCAGTACAGGGAGAAATTCCAAGGTGGGACACTCACTGTCACATGGAACTACCTAAGACAATCCATGAATTCTTACCTTGCTCAGCCTAACCCGGTAACTGCTAGATGGGAAAGTGAAGATCACTTACGCAATCCTAACTTCCAGTTGGATGCTTTTAGGGTGAGTATTTTGTGGTCAATCTGACGACAGTACACATTGGCATACAACAGCATTGTATATCTAACTAATGTTGTAACTGCTCCTTTTCCAGTATCGTACGTCTAGGTTACTTCAAAGTGTAGCTATCCGGCTTCAGAAGCACTCCAAGACTCTTGGAGGATTTGGTGCTTGGAATAGATGCTTAAATCACCTGTTGACACTTGCAGAGTCTCATATTGAATCATTCATTCTTGAAAAGTTCATTGAAGCAGTTAAAAAGTACTTTCCTATTCATAGTTTGAGAAACTTGTTCTTTCCTTCAACTAGTATTTATCTAATTCTCACTTTTATTTGCAGCTGTCCTGATGAAAACTCTCGTGCTGCCCTAAAACTCGTGTGCGATCTCTATGCCTTGGATAGAATCTGGAATGATATAGGAACTTACCGCAATGTGGACTATGTGGCCCCTAACAAAGCGAAGGTATGAATCTAGAGAAAGTTAGCTGGATATGTAGTCGCTGTACTTCATCTTAATATCTTGAATCTAACACTAAATGCAAATTAAAACGTTCAAGAGTATAGTACGCGACATCAGAATCTAATTGCAGTTGATATGGTTCTTAAGGATTATTCTATCTTGATGACCCCTTTCATCGTAGAGATACTATGACGTTTAGTAATTTTTTCTCTTTAAGAATCTAGATAACCATATAAAGTAAATGACTCTTGGCAAATATGGTTATCTTAGAAGTTAAATGAGCAAGTTATAAATCTTCGCTTAGTTATAACACTCTCTAGGCAGGTTGATTCTCTTCTATTCATGCCCATCCACTTTTAATTTCACAGGCAATTCACAAGCTAGCAGATTATCTATGCTTCCAAGTTAAGAATATCGCAAGGTTTCTTCATTTTTACCCTTAGCAGTAATATAGTTATCTCAATTCTAAATCTTTCTTAATTATTCACATTATGTCTTAAAATAAAGATAAAACTACAAAATGAGATGGTTAGAAATTTTCTTAACTAGTGTGTTTTAAGGGGGAGGTGTATAATAAAAATATCAAAAATAATTCGGAACGTTGGAAAACACTTCAGTTAAGGGATGAGGGCATATAAAGAGAGTAAATATTTAGTGAAGAGAGACTATATCGTAAAATATAAATAGTTAAAGTATTTTTTAATTAATACACTTTTTTAAGATAGATAGAGAAATACACCAGATAATTTGAAATGAAACATAAAGACATTTATGGTCTTCTTAAATTCTATTCTGGACAGATATGTCAGCCCCAACAAGAGCAGAAAGTGCTCTGCATTTATTTTGGCATTGACCATTCGAGCTTAACTCTTATATTTTCCACTGCTGGACCAGTCGAAATGGTTCACAGCCCACACCTACTTTATAGTTTCATAATTGGAGTTGAAAGAGTTAAACATGAGTGGATCTTACCCTTATTTTATGGACGTAAAGAGACTCTGTCCGCTCAAGTACAGCAAGTCCCACACCTATCTTATTTTTCTAAATTTGGAACTGCTGCAGCATCCCTAGTCACTAGTCACTACAAATTGATTCCACATGATGCAGCAGCTGCTGTGTTGCTAGTTGAGCAAATAATGTTAGAGAGCTCTCTAGGCTCTCCTGATCAAATTGAGAGTTCGCTTTGCCAGTCCATGAATATGCCGCACCCAGCAGTTCGAGGAGTTGGCCAGATACGGGTCGAAGCCCTGCCTCGAAAAAGTCAGGACTTTTGGGCAGATTCCAGTATCCGACCCATCTCTTCTGCCGATTCCCCGGGTTGTCGGAATCTCTGCGTTCGATCAGGACCAGGAGCCCCATTCATTCGTTTATGGAGCGACTCTCTGTTCCCATTCTCCACCGGGTCATCAAGTGATTAGCCAGCTCAATCCATTTTTCCATCCGATGATCTTCACCCTAGGACTGACTCTGTTCGACCTGCCTTGATTGCCTAGCTAATGCTACCGTCGCAAGCAACCTCTCAAAGAATAGGGAGTGAACGACCCTTCTATCTAGATCGGTGATTCCGTTCGGCCGAGCCAGCTATCGAAAGTCTTGCAAGCAACCTACACTAAGCTAAGCGAGCTAGAAGCTAAAGTGAATCTTTTTTGGCACTTTTTCTTTGCTTTGACCGCGACTTTGTTTGGTCTTCCTCTTTCCTTCGGCCCATGTTTCAAAGGCAGCAGCTGCTGTGTTGCTAGTTGAGCAAATAATGTTTACTTTGATAAGAAACATGTTAAAACGAGACAACAGTGAGGAAGAGGAGAATTAACAAAGACGAAATGTTGCTGACTTCACTAGGTAGTTTTGAAAACTCATGCTTGATGCAACTGGCAAGTAGAATGGATATTTAATCATTAAACTGACCGAAGAGTCTACTTTATCAGTTAAATTAGTAACCTATTTTCCACCAAAAAGACAAGGCATAATCTTTGATTTACAAAAATATTTTCATAATGCATTCATATACTGAAAGATCTTGGTGCTGGTCGATAGTTCAGATATGCATTTCGAGCT
Organism: Solanum lycopersicoides; assembly: GCA_022817965.1. Taxonomy (NCBI): domain Eukaryota; kingdom Viridiplantae; phylum Streptophyta; class Magnoliopsida; order Solanales; family Solanaceae; genus Solanum; species Solanum lycopersicoides. Next base: position 78,556,521 of record CM040621.1, on the reverse strand, counting down.
GTATCACATTTCTGCCTGATATCTTCACACATCTTTAAAGAACCCTCGGAGAACTTGGTCAGACGGTCCAGAACCCTTGTTAAACTCGAGTGAATGCAATTCAAATTTGATGACTTCTCATCATTCTTCTCTTCATCTTTCGCTTCCAATTCCTCATTCCCTGGTTCAGGAGTAGTTTCTTTCTTTTGCAGTTCCGCAGAGTGGTGTCCAACTGAATGCCGCAGGTCATACAAGAAGTCCTTGATGGCATCACTAAGCTCTTCAGAAGGCAGAGATTTAATCCCAGCGGACCAGTCGCGACAAAGCACAAATATTGGTGGGGCCAGAACTCGTCTAGGGGAAAATGCTCTTCTGCCTTTGGTTCGCTCGCGTGGTAGCAGGATGCAGTTTTGCAACCAGCTGTTAAGAGCTTCCACATATGAAGTATGACTGTTAATCCAGTTGGCGAAACTCAAGCCAAAGCACTCTACTTCATCCTGCAGCTGACTCATAATCAGCTTTTGAGTTTCACCCTGGGGACTAGAAGCCGAAGCTTTGGCATGGTATGCTAGAGAAATGGTTATATACTGAGCATGATGGCATTCAAGCATCGCTCTCCACATTCTGATCAATCTGCATGGAGCTCAGATATTAAGAATCTAATAGAAAATATAATAGAAAACATTCAAGGCATGTGCATGGACAGATGACCCTTAAAATGAGGTTTAAATAGAATAGTTCCTCAGATTAAATATGCTCAATAGCAGGAAGAGAGAGAATTGTTATCCTTACCCTTGGATAAGTTCCAAAATTTGAGGCAACAACTCTTCATCCCTCATTTTCTCTATCCGCTTTGATATTGAATCAACTGAATATAGAGCCACCCTGATGCGTGAATGGAGATCCTTCACCACAGACCGTGTTTTGTCAATTATTTGGGCGCTGACATCTTTGGCAAATTGATGCCTAAGTCGGTTACACTTCCGATCATAATCTCTCCTGATTGACTCAATCGTCTACAAATTAAAGAGGATGATGAGTGAATGAGCTTTGAAATACACATAAAAAAGAGAAATTATCTTCTAAAATTACCACAACAATGATATGCCTGTGAAGGGCCGTATAGTTCATCTTCATTTCCTCGAGTTTCAATTCAAGAACAGTGATGAGGTGTGGAATACAAAAGCTATGGAAGGTCCAGAAACCAAAATGAAAATGTATCTTATCAATATTAGTATCTATACTAAAAGAAATTTCTGAATTCCTGTCTTGTTTTCCATAAGGTTATTTCCTCCATATACACAAATTTGCGGAACACCCACTCTGCAGAAAAGAAACATTCTTCGAATGGCTGTTATCTATTGACACTAGTGAGAGCTAGAGTAAATGGAGCTCCTGATCATCCAGAACAGCTTCTAAAAGAAGGATTTTCAGTCTAAAGCAACTGAAACTGACAGGACAGATTGGTGGTTTGGAGTACAGCAGTAAAACATGACCTAAAACCAATTACTTTATAAACACAACTTGTTAAACATCCTTTTTTATGGGTATAAATATAACTTGCTAAACTTTCTTGTTGTCAACCAGATTCTGTGTTTATCAAACAAATAAGGATCCTTATGAAAGAGCAAACCCACAGCTACTACTGCACCAGCAGAAAGATACTTTTTGACATCATCAAGGAGGATAACAAGCGATGGACTTCTATGAAAGTGAAGCTCAATGATAATGAATATAATTTAATCATTATGATGGTTGAGGTTAAGAGACTGGATAAAAGAAATGTTCTCAGACACCTCAAGCAGAAAAGAATTTTGACAAAAAAGGAAAAGTTGGAAAACAGGGTGTTATCATGTACATAATTGTGAATGAGTAATATACAAGGCCTACAACATGAAGTTCTGCTGTCCACCAAGAGGACAGAAATTAAGGGGGGGGGGGGGGGGGGAATCCGACAGATTTCAGAATTTTGGTGTTTCTCATTAACTTAGTATTTCCAGATCTCTGGTTATAGAGCAATGCAGCTATCGGCCTACGTAATACCTCTAGGGGCAGTCAATAGGCTACACATTGTGTAATTTAGGATGAACACCCAAGTTGTGGCCTATAGGTCAATGATGTGGGTTGAGAAACATGAGGTCTCAGGTTCAAATATCATTTCTACTCCTCCGTCCAAGTATTGGTGGACAGAGCTACCCAGTACTTGTGCTGGTAGGAGGTAGCAGGTAGCAGGAACACATTTAATTAGTCTAAGTGCACACAATCTGTCCTGAACATCACAATTCTCAATTGAAGGGTCATTTCACCACATGTTTCTCAGTATACTCTTTGTTTAATGTGTCATTTAGCTACTAAAATTATCCTAGTATCATCAAGACTACTAAAATTTTCCTTAATTCTCAAATTCTGCAGTATTTTACTCTAAACCTTTTTTCTTTTTTAAAAAGAACGGTGTATTTACTCTAAAAAAAATATTTAGCAACCATTTCTTGGGATGCTGCTTATTAATATCTGAAGATTCAGCTCTTATTTATATTTGAATTACTTGAGCTGTAATTTCAAGCTCCCTGAGCTAATCACACCAAAGTAATAATTCAAAATAATCAGGACACTCAACTTTCTAGGTCAGTACCTTCACTTCATCATAAAGTTTCCTCTCCCATGCATATACTCTGTCAAGGGTGGATGAGTGGCTTCCAGCTATCATACAAAAATCTTCAACAAAATCACTTCCACTATCATCATTGTCATCCTTACTATTAAGAGGATTCCTCGATGAAGATGATCTTGAGGATGTGGTCCTCTTCCAGATAATCACCTTTGTTACATGGTCTGCTTCTGCATAGCACTAGAGTATTAGAACAGCAATGAACAGGAAAGAAGAGTAGAAATGCTTTAATCAACTAAAATATAAAAAGCAAATGATTTGTGAAAGACCTGTTTTAATTCTTAGTGCTAAAATTTATGAACTACAACCGAACTTGAATTACATATTTCTAAATTCTAGGTGATTTCTTCCCATATGTCCTAGCCTTGGTGGACAGAGTTACCTGGTACTTATTATTGGTGGGAGCTTGAAGTATCCCGTGGAATTAGTCGAGGTGCACGAAAACAGGCACGAACACCATGGTTATTAAGAAAAAAAACTTACTCCATAACCAATTTTTTAACGTTAACTCCATAATCAAGTTTGTCCAACATTACTCCAAACAAGTTTGATAGTTAATTATGCTTTTAGTTCCGCTAATATGTAGTTGTGATTTAAATCCCTACATTGGTGTTGTGTTTTTTTAAGATAATAAATCCCTATATTTGTTGAAGCACATTAGGACTAGAATATCTTGAATCGTGGACATTTCAGCCTTGCCTTGGATGGACGTAAAAAGTAAATACTCTCTCCCTGTCTCAAACTCAAATTTATATGAAGTCTTTCCGATTTGAGATGCCCATAACTGTTTGAAACGGTTCTATAAATAATATCTTTTAAAGCATTCACGAGTTTTTAGAGTTCACATATCAAATTAACATCTTAAAACTCTGTACACCAACAACAAGCTATAAATCCTTTTTTGGATAATCGTGGTGTTCGGACCAACTTGGGTGTACCTTAACTAATTTAACTAATTTCAAAGGTTACCTTCTAGCCAGCACAGGTACTGGGTACCTCTATCCACCAAGGCTTGGAAAAACGGGAAGAAATAACCTAATGTTTTTGTCTCCACTGGAATTTAACCTAAGACATCAAGGTCTCAACACACTTCATTGATCACTAGGCCACACCCTTGGTCAATAACTTCGGACAGCTCAGTGATCTTCTCGGAGTAAACCAAAAGTTTAACCAAGGTAACTACCTCTGCATCCCCTCACCACAGCCTTCACTGTATTTTTTCACTCAAACATTTTGTTCTCTCTTCTAACTTCTCTTATCCTGCAGTCACACATTTCTCTTGCTTCCTTTCTTTTTGTTTCTTTCTATTTCAAATTTTCTACATCCCTTTCTTCCTTCAATATGCTATACAACACCGCTTAGCACCAAGACTACGACCCAATTACTATAGCCTTTACCACCATCAACAAGGCATCAACCCGTCCATCTGCCACAGCCACTTGCAGTCACCACCAGCTTTCTCACCCATACTCAACAATGCTCACAGCCTCACACTCCTCCACCTACCCAAAGCCCCAACTAGCTCAAAGAAGGAAAGAGAAGGACAAGGATTATGTAGGACGACGACTCAGATATGACTTAAAAATGACCACGAAAGACCAAAGAGCAACTGTCAAAACAATTGTCGAAGATGCAAGTGCTGCAAAGTTTCTCAACGGGCCTCTTTGCTAAATCTGTCAACATTCTGACTTAAACGCCCACTTTATCAATATTAAGGATTAAAGTGCTCCAAAAGTTTGAGATCAACCTTTTGCTTCAAGTAAGCTCAAAATGTTGATAATAATTTAACTATTTTGCGCATAGAAAAAACAACTGTTTTGAAGGGAAAAGCCTAAAATATCCAGTCTTTACAGTTCTAGAAATTACATGCTGATGTGATTATCTCATTAACACACAGATTTCATGAAGAAACCCCAAGTTTACTTCCAGTGGAGTAACACAATTAAGTAAAATCACAAATTCTGCAATCTAAAGCCTGAATTTAGATTATGTTTCCTCTTTTGAGGTTGTTTATGTAATATTTAATTTAATTAACCAATTGGCAACTTTTATATGAAGAAATGATTTATTAATTTGTTCAATGAACTTACCACCAGACATGTTCTCACCCACTCTTCTGCAGCAACCTGAGCCCATAGAAGACAAATAGGCGGACACCGAAGATTTTCCTGAAGAAGCAATGTATTAGCACTTGACCATAGATAACAAAAAACATGTGATTTTGAGTGGTAAAATGATGCAAAAACCAAAGTAAGCAACAAAAGAGCATTTTTTAATAACTCTAAGAGACAGTTATACCTTTGGCCTCAGAAAACCCAACTCTGATTTTGCTTGCTTCGAGCATTCTTGAAATCTCTTTTCCGGATTCAGATGCTCTAAAGAATCGATGTTCAATGTCCTTTATGCTAGAAAGAAAATCTTTGGCTCTATGAGTTATGAACTCTGAAGGATCCTCTCTTTCATCCACTGAAGGCTTGTCTCCCTTTGAACCAGATACTTGCAAGGCAGATTTCCCAATCGTAGTCCCAACTGAACCATTTGCTTTCGGCTCACTTCTCACATTATTACCCTCACCATCAGCTACTTGCTGACTATTATTCTCAGCTCTATTAGGCATAACTGAACTAGAATCATGAAATTCCAATTTACCATGACCATTACTTCTAGGTTCAGATTTAGGTGTCAAGAACTCTTCTTGAATACCATTGTCACCCGCATTATCTTTTTCACCAAGTTCATCAAAGTTCAGTTGCCTACCATTATGTGTAACAAACCTAAAGCTCTCATTATCTGTAGGGTCAAAATAATCCCAAGACCCTGAATCTGGAGGTGGGGGTGGGGGTAATGGGGTTGAGAAATCAACATCATCTACATACATATTGGTTGAAGGTGGACTCACCTTAACAGTGACAGCAGTAGGTCCAGCAGACCTCATGTAACTCAACCTAGTAGCAATAGGAGGTGAAAGGGGGCTTCCATTTAGAACAGGAGAATCTGAAACCCCACCAACGTGGGATGGTGAAGGTGATGGATACGACGAATGTGACGGAGTTTTATCAAGCTCTGTAGCTGAAGTTGATAGAGATGATTCTATCAACACTTCAGCCTCCGCATATCTCCTAAGAGCAATGCCTATATTTCTCAAAGATTCAACATACGAAACATGAGCAGCTGCTAATGCATACCTAGAATCAACTGCTTGTTTAATAAATCTTTTCCTTTCTTTACACAATCTCAGAGCTTCACTCCTCTCAGATTTTGAGCTTGCCGCACCCATTTACACACAGAAAAAAAGACAAATCAAATCAAACCACCCACTTCCCTGAATTGAACATTTCCACCATCAACACTGATTTTCCCCCCAAAAACACTAAAACCCTAACACCAAACCCAGAACCCCTTTTTCATCAAAACAGATAAAATGGACAAAAGGGGTTCACACTCATGTAAAGTACTGCAAAAAGAAAAAGAAACAGTCGTAAATCAGACGTCTTCAGTCGAAGAAATGAAACCCAAGTGAAGCTAAAGAAAAGCTCTAAAACAGAGGAGAGAGTGAAAAGCGAACAAAATAGTAGTAATCTTTAAGCCCATAAAAAGGTAACCTGAATCGATTGGACAATGAAATGGAAACCATTCAATGAAAACAGTGTATTCAGTTCAACTTTTTAAGCAAAGGGACCATTACTGAAATGATGAGAAAATAGGTAGAAGAAGAAGAAGAAAGGAGGGAATCTTGTACAGTGTTGATGCATTAGCGTTGGGAAGTGTGCTTGAATGCTACTTTACGTTCATTTCCTCTTTATTCATATGAATGAATGAAAACGAAGATTTAACAGGGGCTGAACAATAGTGTTTATTTGGTTCAAAAGTTTATGGTAAAATAATCTTCACATGAATTACTACAATTTTTTCATAATTTCTATTTAAAAAATTATAGTCATACATATATTTATGATTATTTTATATAAATAACTTCAGTTAGATCACAAATTTTAAAAATGTATAACATTTTTTTCATTCCATTTTATATGATATAGTTTGATTTAATATAAAATTTTAAAAAAATCTTGAAATTTATGATTTAAAACAAGTCAAGATAATTATGTGAGTATAATTTGTATCATTAAAGCAAAATGATATTTTAAAATTAAATTATTATCATTAAACATATAAATATGTTATTCTTTTTTTAAATGATTTATAATTATGAATTGTAAACTAGGACATAATGTATCAATTTAACGAAAATGGTTGAGGAATTAGTCATTGAATAGTAGTTGAAATAATAATTATACGAAAATGGTTGAGGAATTATAATTCCAACATAATCTTTGTACTTAGCAATAATATTTGTGAATCAATTAACCAATATACAAGAAAAGAATGACTAATGAGAAACAACAAAATAAACTGATTCCAGTAGAAGATGACACATTCACAAGGTTCTACAGTGCAGAAAGCAATGGATTTTTTATTTGTTTGGAGGAATTTTTGTTTGCCCAACCTTTCTTCCGTTCTATATTAATTGATCATTATATTAAAAATATAAAAGAAATTATATTATTTAATTATTTACTATATTAAAAAATTATTTATTAATTTTTCATATTATCTTGTGATTAACTATTTTTGAAAATATTAATATTCATTTATAAAAAAATTTAATGATCGAATTAGTAAAATTATTTTTTAAAAATATTATGGGAAAAATGGAAATTGATAATAAATTAATATAAAACGGAGAGAGTACTTGCGTGGGCGATATCTTTTGAACAGAAAAAACCTTTGCACTTATTAGCAACAAGTATTCTTTTGGATACAATCTGTGTCAGTCAAATTAATGACTGTTTAATTGGGAAATGTGATTCTATGACTAAACTACCCCCACTCTAACGGCTCCTTTTCTTTTCACTCTACTGTCTTTTGCTACAGTTTTATTTACTTTTTTTACCTTCATATTGGAGTATTATTTTTCGAAAGGGAAATATCACTTATTTTTTCTACTAATTTATATGATTCTTTTTCTTAATTTTTCGCGAGAATGAAGGTAACACACCCAAAACATTTTTATCTCTATATAATGTACTATGATATTATAATTAAACCTTTATATTTAAGCTCATAAACTTTCGATGTGGATTAATGACAATCATAAATATGTAAATATTATAATTTTTTTGAAAATATACCAGCAAAGTAGAATAATTTTAATTGACCAGTAAATTTGCCTAATAGAAGAAGGTAATTACGTAGAGGAGACAAGTATTAGTGGGGTAGAGGCGTAGAGCTCCCACTACGTGAGGAAAAAGAAGTGCAATTGAATATACATTAGTGTATATTCCTTATATTTCGAGGTCAGAAATATCCTTAAATAATATGAAAGAAATAAAAATGTCATTAATTTATAATTTAATTAAAAATATTTTTATCGTTGATGTTTTGGCTCAAAATATCCTTACAGTCAATATTTTAGTCCAGAAATGCCCTTATAGTTATAAAATGGGTCAAAAACACCCTTTTACAAATAAATATATATTTTTTCTTTTTAAACATTACTTTCTAATTATAATATTATTGAAGAACACTACTCTTGTAATATTTCTTCTAAAATCACTTTAACAAATAAAATATAGAAAAAAAAAATTCTTCTTATCTCATTTTATCAATTAAAACAAAAATAATTTCATGTATCCTTTCGACATATACTATATTTCATATATATAATATCATAGTATATTCATCATTAATTTATATTTATATAACGATAAGAATAATGATAATAAAATAAGAAATATTTTCTCTTTTTTTTATGTTTTTTCTGAATTGAAATAGGATTAACATTTGCTAATTTAAAATAATATATACTATCAGCAAAAGAATGTGTAAAAAGAAAATAATATATTTTTATTTGAAAAAATGAATATTTTTGACCTATTAAATAACAATAACAACATTTTAGATCTAAGTATTGACGATAAGGACATTTTTTAACCAAACAACAAACGGAGGGCATTTTATTTCTTTCATATATAATTTTGAGGACATTTTTAGCTAAAGTATTGACGATAAGGACATTTTTTAAACAAACTATAAATGAAGGATATTTTTATTCATTTCACATAATTTAAAGATATTTTTGACCCTTTTTTATTTTAATAATGATTAAGTTTGGTTTTTTAAAATTAATTTATTTATTTTAGTTTAATATAGAATATTCCACTTTAGTTTTCTTATTAAAGTATTTCTTTCTGGTCATACTGAAGATCTGAATCTTACTTTTTAGCCCTTGAGAATATATTTCTATGCAATCTGATCCTTTTGTCCCTTAATTTAACAGAGTACTTCAATGGTCTTATGTGTATAATAATGTAAATTTTGAGAGAATCTTACATGTCAGGACCAATTAATTGGTTCATAATGGCGTGATTAAGCAGGTAAATCACCTTTTTAATTTGTCTTATGCTCATTAAATGGTTAGGTAATTTACACTTAAGTACCTTAAAGTTCATGGATATATCAATTATCCCCACAACTTTTACCAAAGTTACATTTTTTTTGGTTTTGAAATAACCGTGAAAAAGGGATTTTTTTAGCATTCTATTAGTTGAAAGATATTTTTGAAAGATATCTTTGAATAAAAAATAAAACTAACTCAGAATAATTGAAGAAGATATTTAACCCATCTCTCCTAGTAATATGAAAAGAAATAAAATAAATATTTTTTTTTAGCGGTTGACTATCTCCAATTCAATATCAAATTTTACACCAAACTTATTTGGTGTAAAATTGGGTGTTTTTGAGCTTCAATCCAACACCTAATTTTACACCATTTTGGTGTGTAACACTAATTATCACACCAATTCAGTTTATTGAGTATTTTAATATTATTTTATAATATAAATTTTTAATTTAATATTATATAAATGGTATGTTTTAATTAATCTCTTCTATATTTAATTATTTTTTATGTAATATTTTTATAATATTAAGATACAAAAGTTTGCTTTTTTTTATAAATTTATTTTTCTATATACGATTTTTAAAAAAGTTATAATATTTGCTTGTAATTTATATGTTTAAATAATTATGATATAAAATAATTTTATATTAAATGACTATAAAAGAAAATAATATGAAATATGTATGATAAATATTTTCTAAAAAAGTTTATTTTATAAAATAAAAAAATAAAATAAAAAGTAATAGTATTTTTTTTATATATATAAAATTCGGTGCACTGATTTAGAGTTTGAGGAGCACGGCAAACTTTTGCGGATTTTGCGCAAAACAAAAAAGAGAAAATGGGCGCCTCTTCCCTCGTGCAATTTACTTTATTTTTTTGTTTCTTTCTTTCCCTTTTTCCTTCTCTTTTTGGAGTCCCTTTTATCCTTTTTGCCCCATATATCTTATTTTATCTTAATTATGTATTTGATCTTCGTATTAAAATTATATCAATTTGAATTTATATTGGGTGAGCTCATTCGGAGGTATCGTTTTTTATCAAAGTCTTTTTTAAACTCAAAATTTGAAATTGAGATTTCTGTTAGCAAGGGTGTGCAAAAACAAAATTAAGCGATAAACTGAACCAATAGAAGTGTATTGATTTGTAGTTATTGGATAGGGTTAACGAGTTTTTAATGGTTTTATAAAAAAAAATATTGGGTTATCAAATTGGTATTGATTTTTAATATTGGTTTATTGGGTAAAACAATAACCTATTAAGACTAGTAATTTACTATTTTACTTGTACATAAATATTATATATTAATTTCAATATCTTACTAGTTACTGTATTTGTCCTTTAACCTTCAACTTACACTTCACAGTGACTTTGAGTTCACAATTTCACATTATACAAAATGTTAAAATTTAAAGTAAGAACCTTATTCTTCTTAATTTCTCTTTGTATTACACTTGTATAGTTTTTTCATATTTGTTATTATTGTTTCTATTTTATGAGCATTTTTAAAGTTACATTATTGTGTTTTCGTATCAAATTTATTAGAAAAGTCATATATTTGTTTTGTAAGTATTTTCTTAGTGGTTAAACCGAAAACCGAACCATTAAGGACCCAAATCGATAGACCGAAAATCGATAAAAAATATCTATTTGATTATTGGTTTAATATATTTAAAAAACAAAATCGATAAATCAAACCAATAATAGCCTATTTTGAAATCAATATTTTTGTTCTAATTGATTCGGGTCCGAAAGAGATAATAAAGAATGAAAAAACAAGAGTCAATTTTTTTTTTCTACAAATAGAAAAACTAATTTACAATATAGCGGAAAAATAGTTTTAATTAGGGATAATCTCAAAGATCTTTCTCCAGGTTTCGCTCTATAACACTCACATTTCATGGTTTACGATATTACGTCTATCTCCTTTATTTTTATTTTGTTTTAATCATTCTTTAAACCTATTAAAAATAAATATAAATTAATTTAGATTTGACAATTTTACGAAAGTTTGGATATAATTTTTAACGATTTATCTCTATTTGTTGGATCATGTTTCTTCTTTGCTCGTGAAAATGTTTAACTAGAACAAAATCTGATCGTTCTTATCGAATTTCTCTCTTGGGGAGTTCAATTTTGTCTTCTATTTGAAGAAATTGTTGCTGAAAAATAATGGGTTATTGTGGGGGAAAAATCTACATGAATTGGTAAAGGTGAAATGGAGATGAAGAGTTAATATTTGGTGAAAATGTGGGTCAGCTTGAATGAATACTTTGATCTTTGTTGGATAAAAAAAAACATCTTTGTGCTAATTTATTTTTAAAGTATTTGTTAAATGAGTTATTTTTTATAGAATATTTATCAATATGAAGAAATTTATATAAAAAGGGTAAAATTATCAAATCTAAATTAATTTTATATATTTTAAATAGGTTTAAAGAATGATTACAAGTAAATGAAAATAAGGGAGGTAGACGTAATATCGTAAACTACAAGGGAGGTGAGTGTTATAGAGCGAAATCTAGATTGAGTTCTCTGAAATTATCCCTTTTAATTATAAAACAATGGAAAGAAATTAGTTTAATTTTTTTTTCTTTACACTAAATGATGAAAGAAAAAATAAAATAAAAATAAGAAACTCAAATAATAATCAAAGAAGTAAAAAAATAATTTATGTATGAAAAGTATACGCGGTACTTTACTAGAAGGATTCATATATGACCCTACATGATTTAAAAAAAATTAAAAGTAAAAAATACAAATTTAAAACTAACTTTTTACTTCCATTAGATAGACGAAGGATATATATGAGTTTCTTTTGTAACGATAAGGGTATATGTGAGTCATTTTGTATAACAATAAGAGTATATACAAATTACTTTCATAACGAAGGTTATATCAACTCTAAATGTCAAATTTTAAAGAGTGAAAATTTGATAACTTACAAAAAAAAATACGTTATTCAATCAATGAATTAAAAAAATTAACAACAAACTTAAGTATTTGTATAATTCTTAAGAAAAAACTAAAAACATTATATACAATGCTTTCGTTTCAAAAATAAAAAATAGAGATCCTATTTATTCTTATTCTTTCGATAAATTTTACTATATTTTAATTTACTATTATTATTAAAAAGTGTCAATTACTACTCTCTCCATTCATTTCTATTATATTGTAAAATTTAAATGTCTCAAAATTTATTATTCTACTTATTCCTATTATTTATTGTAAGACCTTAATATTTAATTCCAACCTTTTATTTCTTCACGAAGAATGAGAAATCTCTCTCTATATATATATTATATAAAACCAAATATTAAAAAAGTGATTTGACACCTCTTTTTGGCCAGTGGTCCATTTTTTTTTTTTTTAATTTTCACTATGTTTCTATTTATTATTACTATTAAAAAATGTATCATTTATTATTCCCTTCTTTAATTTCTATTATTTACTTTAAGAATTTAAACATCTCAAACTATACTATCCCACTTATTCCTATTATTTATTTTAAATTTAAAGCCATAAATATTTATCATTCAAATATTTTATTTCTCCTTAAAAAATAAAAATTATTAAAATAGATTAGTCTAATGAAATATCATTTCAAAAATATTTTTTAAAAAATAAACTTCATACTATTATATGTAATGAATTTAAGGGTTTCAACCAAAAGAAAAAGCTCATATAAATTTGAAGTATTGTAAATTATATATCATGAAGAGGTAATTTATAAAAAAAATATTTTAAATTATTCGTGCGGAAATTTTTCTATCTCTTTATAACCACAAAAAAATTACTACTATATGCATGTATTACAAAGTTATAATTAAGATTTAGACTAATTAATTATTTCCTTTTATAGTCATCTCATTAAGAATATAGTAAATTTTATTCTCAAATTTATAAGTTTTTAGTTAAATGAAAGTGAACTTTGTGTCATATTCTAAAATTTTGAATCAACTTACTTAAAACTTATTATATAGCAATATAATTTTTGAAAACAAGAACAAAGGTATTATATCGCATCAAATGGTTAACATTATTTAAAGAAAAATGAAAATTCTTATTATTATATAATTTCTACACAAGATGTTTGACGAACAATCAAATTAGGTTTAGTCATTTCATTTCAGTACACATAAAATCTCTCAACTTAATTAACTACTATTTTCGTTGTTGTGATTGAGTTCGGGCTATAACAAGTAATTCTTCTTTAGTCTTTTGCCATAATATAATTAAATAATAAGTGATGATATACTAGCTATTTAATTCACCATATAACCTCCTAATATATCTCTTCATTGTGTAGATATTTTAATAGCAGGTGTAAGTTCAATTCCAAGGCTTCCTAACTAATATTGTCAATGACTTCTATGTGCGGCATTGATTTGCCATTATATTGAATAATAGGTTGAATCAATTTTGATCTCGGAATGTATGTAAAACTAGTGAATTTTTTTTTTTTAATATTTATATCTTGACATACACATCCGTATATCATCTTCTTTGCTTGAGTGAAAACTAATTAATATCAATATGAGTAATTGAGGTTAGTTTTTATCTTATTCATTATTTTGTTAAGATAAATAACTTTTTATCTATCTTACTCATTGTACACCTCTTATTTGCACCATTTAACTTGTAGAGAAGTGTTGAGAGATAAAAGTTATTTAGGTAACTAGTCATAACTAACTAGTCAAAACTAACTAGTCAAGTATGCATTATATCTTTGTAAACAATGATGTTGTTGACACGATATAAAATGAATTTTATTCAAAAGATTTTTCTTATTCTTCGCACATTCTTTAATATCTTGTTTATCAGTATATATACTATATTTGACATTTGTAAGTTTGAAGAGTTTATCATTGATAATTTTCACTGATACATATTTGAAACATAAATTTCATATATCATAAAGAACAAACTTTAATCATCAATTTATTTATATAAGTTTTAACAAACCTATTTAACATTGACTTAATAATACACAATTTATTTTTTCCAATATTTCAAACTTATACGAGTTTTTTGTGGGAAAATGCACAAGTATCCCTTTAGACTATGATCGAAATTTCAGAGACACACTTTAACTAAACTAAGGTCCTATTACCCCCTGAACTTATTTTTTTGTAATTTTGTGCACCTTTTGTCTTACATGGCACACTCCGTGACTCCACACAATTGAGGCGCATGAGAGATATTTGGATGTCACGTAAGCCCAAAAGGTGTACAAAATTACAAAAAAAAATTAGTTCAGGAGGTAATAGGACCTTAGTTTAATTAAAGTGTGTCTCTAAAATTTCGATCATGGTCTAAAAAGTACTTGTGTCTTTTCCCCTCCATTGTTGATAAATTGAGAATAAAAGCTCAGATCAAGAATTCAAACAAAGTTTTTATAACTATAAGTCAAAATCACTACAAATCAAGTCATAATTCATTAATATGTTAGAAATTTTATGCTTTTTGCTGAATGAACTTTTTTTTGTCACCTCTTTTATTTCACTTTGCCATTTGATATATATAAGATCACAAGATTAAATAAGATGTTGATACATTAGTTTAAAGGGGAAATTGTATGAAATAGAAACTATTAATTCAAATTAAATGATGTATCCATAGTTTATTTTATTTGCAATTCGCAACAAACATCTCTGTTTTTGCCATCTGATTCGGTATACGATTAACCATTTTCGGTATACAATTAGTCATTTGGTATACAAATGTATAAAATGTATAAGATGCGTTTGTGTTTGTATTAAGCGAAAGAAAAATGTATATACAAATACAAATACATATATTTTCGTCTTATACATTTATAATTATACAAATTGCAATTTATAAATGAATTTATATAAAACTGAACAATTTGTATAAAATTGGAAGTATCTAGCTAATTATACAAATTAAAAGCTCCATAGAAAACATAAAATTTGCTATGGAGCGCAACTATGCAAACTATAGCGCGCTATAACATACAAATATGATTTTTATGTTTGCTATATGTTAAAGTTGTTTTAGTTTAAATCCACAAGATTGAGATAAGTGTCAAACACACTATTTTTGTTTTTTTTAGTTTCATACCTAAATTATTGGGAGAGCGAGTTTCGTATCTAAACCATC
Organism: Solanum lycopersicoides; assembly: GCA_022817965.1. Lineage (NCBI taxonomy): Eukaryota > Viridiplantae > Streptophyta > Magnoliopsida > Solanales > Solanaceae > Solanum > Solanum lycopersicoides. The sequence goes on along the minus strand of CM040621.1, from coordinate 78,541,288 downwards.
ACTTATTAGTTTGAAAAGCACACCTCAATGACATGTGTGACGCATTCACTTTTTTTATTTGCAAAAATCTTGCTATGTGACATTTCACATGGATAAAGTATTTCACCTTGTCAAAAATTTAATAAGCTAGTAGTATTAGTTAAAAGCTAAAACTAAAGTATTCCTATCTCAAAATAAAAAGAAAATTATTTAAAAAAAAATAAATTTAAAATATTTTTCTCACTCCACTCCGCATCTTCTTCCCACCCCGACAAACCCCACTTCTTTATTTTTATAAATTTCTTTTGTAAAATATTTTTAAATATATATATATATATATATATATATATATATATATATATATATATATATATATATATATATGTTATAAAATATTTGTATTATAGTGAATGTCTAATTATGTGGAGTCCTTTTAGGATATGGTTAGGAATCCTACTTGTGGACCAAGTTAGGTTTTCCCTATAAATAAAGGGGTTTTCCTTCCTTGTAAATAAGATCGCTAATCTGAATATACTTGAAGATGAATAAGAAGTCTTTTCTCTTCTCCCTACTTTATTCTTCTTCTAAATTTATATAGTTTCATAACACGTTATCAACACGATTGTTCTATTCTTAAAGAATTAGGATAGAAGACGGAAAAAGTGCAAAAGAGATCTTGCATGCAAGAAGGTTGCAATAAGGTTATTATATCTTCAAGGTATGATTTATCTTTACGTTATAATTATTTATGTAATAGATCTGGAGGTACCACTAGAGTAAGTATTTAAAAAACTTGTCGACTTTTTATACGTTTAATTTTAACCGATTGGGAGAGAATTTCTTAATTTATTTTAATAATTAGATAAACAATATTTAGTTGAGAGGTATGTTTTCAATCTTTATATGAGATATGTGATCTATTAAGTTATATCTATTAACTACTAATATTGATTATAAGAAATCAATAATCTCAATTTTATGTTTAATTATATTATATGATCATATTAATGATCATCAAAAGTGATAAAATTGCAATTTTTTTGAAGGCTTGAGGCTGAACCTCATTGTTGGTAAGACGATATATTAAAGTTTTATCGCACCAAAAGAATAAGACGATAGATTTACGTTCAATCGCACCAAGTGGGTAAGACATTGGGTAAAAGTCCTGGTGCATAATGATGGAAAGATATTAGGTTCAAGTTCCATCGATTTATGATCTAAGACATTGGATAAGACATTAAATTTGAGTCTTAATGCACCATATTGATGATATAATAATGACTAAAGAAAAACTAATGTGTTTTTGATGAGAAGTCATGAAATGACGCATTTGCTCCATTACTAAAGTGAATGTGGTAGTAGTGCATAATATGTATGAAAGAAGACAGGTGATTGAATAATGCACATATATATGGAATGAGGTACTAAAGCTATCATAATTTGATATGCTCACATGTTTGTGTTTCATTCATAAAGAATGAGAACTTTTGATAAACGCTAAAAATATAGATCCGTTCTTTAAAGGGAATGAGGTGTAAGTCACCATGCTAGGCATGGAAAAGATTGCGATCTTTGTTCAATGATGTGGTATCATCAAGAATGTCTCTAAGAAGACATGTATCATAGAAAAGTTTCATACTTTATCTTCAGGCTTGTATTGGACAAGAATTAATGCAATTGAGGTACATTCTATGATAAATAAGAAGTTTACTAATTCCAATACTTTCTTAATTTGACATGATTGTCTGGACATCATTAGTCTATAATGTTTAGACGAATTATGGAAAATTAAAATGGACATCCATGGAAGAACCTAAATTTTTTTTACTTGGTGTATTTTCTTGTACTGCTTGTTAGCAAGGCAAGTTAATTGTGAGACCATTATAAACAGAAGTTGAGATTGAATCCCCTGCGTTCTAGGAACATATACAGATATTTGTGGACCTATTCATCCACCTAGTGAATTGTTTAGATACTTAGTGGTCCTAATAGATGTTTCTTCTAGATGGTCTCATGTGTGCATATTGTTATCTCGCAACTTGATGTTTGCAAAAGTATTGACATAAATAATATTATTACAGACACATTTTTCTGATAATCAGATTAGTCTATTTAGTTTATTCAGTGATGGGATCACGACTCACCTTTAGAAGAGGTAGAGTAATTGAGAAAAAATAATCTGAAATTTACTCCCGGAGTATTAAAGTTGAAATTTTCTCATATAATAGTAATAAATTGGAAATTTACTAAAGCAAATATACACATGGCATAGTAAACTTGGAGTTTACAAATACTAATAATTTATTAGTTGGCATGAATAATTTGGAGATGTGCATACTGTGTAATGGACATACATTAATAAAATTGAAAGATTCTTGAAGAATTCTTTTGTTGTTTGTTCTCATGACAAGTTGATTGGATCAACTGATGTTGAGACTAAATCCCTAAATTCTGAAAAGTATTAAAGGTGAATATGTGCCCGTTCACCTATCATGTGATATGATAAAGAGATGCATCTATAATATAATTACATGTGCGTTTGTTGGCAACTTGGAGTTTGATATTCACAAAATTGTTTGTGCAAGATAATTGAGCTAAAAGCATAACTTTCAGAATATGAAATCAAGATAATCCATCTTGATATATAAAAGATGGTGTGACATTAAATGTCTCACATAGTGAAATCATTTCTAATGAAAATAAAAGCTACACGTGTTGATCTGAAATATGATACCGCATACAAAAGTAATTGTACGCATCAGACCAATAAATTATGATCAAATTTTCTTTCAATTGATTTATGGTTAAGGACCAAATAGTTTTCATATGATTATTTTGGTATGTAGTATATAATATGATATGGGCATATTTATATGCCATAATGCTACGTAAGCCCATATTTATTCCTACTTTGAAGTCGTTAAGTTATGTTTAAGAGTCGTATTGAGTAAAATTTGTATTTTTCTGAGCTAACCAACATGATTAGTTGTGTAGGGAGTCTATTTGGAAGAAATATACACAAAAATGAGCAAAGGAAGCAAGATGGAGATTTGAGACAAAAAAAAAGCAAGGAACAAGCTGAAGAAAATACTTAAAAGGCTAAGGCGTGTTGTCCTCGTGTTGCGCAGAAGAAAGCAAAATATCGAGTCACAAATTAATTTCGAGATAGAACACCTCGTGAAGCCTCCGTGTCGCGCAACAAGGCTTCTACTTTTGATCCAAGATTCGAATGTTGTTGCGCGTCGCGCGTCTGAAGCCCAGAATTGGTCACTTCGACTTTATTATAAATAGATTTTTTTTAGTTTTATAATTATTCTTTTTCTAATTTTCGAACGTGAAGACTGGGAGAACGATACTTTGAGTTTTTTTTAGGGTTCATACTCTATCTCTTTATCTTTCAATCCTCTTTTAATGATTCATAACCATTGTAAGATTGATTCGATGATTATGAGTAGCTAAATACCCTAGTTCTAGGGCTGTGGATACAGGATGAATAGAATCTGTTGAATTTGATAAGGCTTTTATTATGAATTAGCAATGAATCGTTCTTATGTTCTTGCTCTTGGTATTTCATGCTTGATCACCATTGAAATAAATATATTGTCTGATTAGAACTCGAGAGAGGAATAAGAGGATAGAAAGTGGAACATAAGAATTTTGGTTAACTCTAAATAACTAGGGTTGATTCGTTTCTAGGATAGAGATATACCTAGAAACCTTGCTTGAACCACAATACAGGAAGATATCTTAATGCTCAATTTTTATTCACTCTATTCCCGCTCAACGATGTAGTTAGGGTGATATCTATTGTAGGCGATTAGAGGTCGAAAGACCATGATCATACATCTAACCCTGTGGTTCAACGATCAGATAATTCCAAAAAAATCTTTATTAAATAATATTGATTACATGATTCCTGGTAAAAGTTGCAGCCCTGGATCTTTCCCACATTATTGTTTGAAACTTAAGGAGTTGAATCAGAATAGTTACACTTTAGTTTAAATAAAATTAGTTAGTTAACAATCTTTACAAAATCTGAAAATTTTACTTGTGTTGAGTTACGAGTTGGAGAAATTGATAGAGTCTAGTTTTAAGTCCTTGTGGGTACTGTTGACACCCAATGTTGGATCTCCACAATATATATTAATTATCGAGCTTCTCCAATTTCAAACGATTTAAAATAATTAGTTTTTTTATAAAATTAAAAAAAAATAGTTTTCAAGTTACTTTGACTAGTTTTGTCACTTTTTTTTATATAATGATTTTTAGATAATATATTTATTTTACATTATTATGTATATAATTATTATATTTTATGAATATTCGAAAATCGTCTCAAAAGATTTTAGTTTTACTTAAATATTTGGTTAATTAGTTTAGTTATATAATAGCTAATATCTTTAAATTATTTAGTTTATATTTGAGTCCAATTCCCAGCCGACCCAACTCATGTGACCCGACCCAGCCCACAATTACATACAACATGCGCGTACATAAACAAAAGAATTACCTTATACATCGTTCTTCTTCTTCTTCTCGGTGCGGAACCCAGCAAAATCGAAGCCCAAATTCGCAAACAGCAACCCAGCGACCCAAAACCAAAATCGACCCAGCTTGCTCGTCTGTTTCTCTCTCCCTTATCCTCTTCGTACGTGAATAGTCTAGGTGTCTCAATCTCAGCGCCTCCCTCGTCCTTGCTTATAATCGGACGGCTGCATTGTTTTTCCGTTGAAGAGTGGTACGAATTCTTGCCCCTCAAACCTGATCCAAAGAGAAAATTCAAATTTTGAATTTTGAATTTTGAATTCATCCTAATCTACCCAATTTCCCCTCAATCGGTTTTTTTCTCTCCTCCTATATATACTCCTCTTCCTTTAACGTTAAGGAGGATTTTTTCTTTTAGAGGAATTAAATTTTTTACAGATTATATGGAAGGATACAGAAGCTAAAACATTGAGGCAAATCGAAAACAGAGGGTTAGTATCCTTAGTGTTTAACCAAGATTTGGAGTTTAATTTGTGGTCTCTCTTTTGTTCATTGTCCACTAGAGCTCATCGAAATTCAATGAAGTTCGGCTTGTGGTGAAGTCGTTGTTCTTCAGTTCATTTTCCCGGTCTCGCCGCTCCGAAGCTCTTAAATTTATGTTGTCACTCTAGTTAAGTTAGATATTATTATGTGGATTTGGTTCATTATGTGGTGCAATTTGATGATATTGATAACTCCAATCTATGATTTGCTTTTTTTGATGAAAGATATGGGTGTGTATTGTTTTAAAGTGGTGAAATACGAGGCAGAATCTCGAAAAAATAATCGATGTGGATGCGGCGTGCTGTTTCGCTTATTGTTTGTGGAATAGGACAACTTGTTTTCTCCATTTTTAATCTTATGGTTATCATATCCTTCAGTATGTCGTATTTGAATTAAGTTCATATCTCCATTTTGTCCAGATTTTAGTTGGAAAAAAAATGCTTGCTATTTGCTGTTGATCTTTTAAAATGTGAAGTGCTTTCAAAATGGATGCTTGCTCCCCTCTTCTGCTTGTCTTTCTTGTTAATCTGTTTTACAATATTTTTTGGCCGGCTTGTTGATTGATTGGAAGTATTCAATGTCTATTTGTCATCCTTAGCGTTAAGAATGCAACTTCAGTTTGAGACCTAAAAATCAAATTTCTAACATGTTATTTTGTTAGTTAAATAGCAGTAATCTCATTTGTTTCATTTAGTTCACAAAGATTCTTAAATATAGGACACATGTTCCATGGTTTGCGGAATGATTTGTATTATAGATTGTATATTCTGTTTCTTTTCCTTCAATTTTTGCCGCACAATGTATTGTTTGACAGTGATTCATGACTTAGTATGATTATAACCTTTGGTCGGTGTTTGTCTCGTTTTAGTTATTGCCAATACTTGTTGATATAATTCGGGGATATTGATTTATATGAATGTTAATTTTTTGTTCTCATTTCGCTACATGTGAACCCGTATAGAGTCCGAGTTGGACCCAAATTCATTTGCCCTTGCATTTTGGATGGGCTTAAAGGCCCGCCACATCCACTTTCTTCTCTTTCGAGTCAGCCTTATTGCCAGTAGAGAAGCAGGTGGGCAGGTCAAAGGCAACAAATAAGGCCGGAAACTTAAATTATAGGTTTCGGAAGGTTGAGCATAAACTGAAATATAGCTTGTATACACCAATATACGGCGATATACGGTTATATATAGGTTAAAATGCAGCAGCCATGGGTCGATGAATAAAAGAGGGGCCAGAAACTGAAAATGCAGGTCGTAATAGCTCAAAAGAAGGCTGCATACCTTCGATATGTTGCCTGTATACATCAGTATACAGCCATGTATACGCACCTTAATTACGCCTAATTTCATTTGGTCATTTTTATTCCAGCAGGCCCAATCAGATTTAACAAAATGGGCTGAAACCAATCAATTTAGATTAGGACAGGTGAAGGAAGTTGGGCCTGTCAGCCCAGCAATTTAAAAATTTGGGAAAAAGCCCAAGTTATTACACTACTTTTCTTTCTTATTATATTTGATTATTTCTTGTTCAATTAATTTTATTTGATTTCAGTTTTGATTTAATTAAATCCCCAAAAGTTAGTCACTTCTTCTTTTCTGCTCATTAAAATAATGAAGTTCTTAGTATATATTTACTTAGTTGTTTGTTGACGAAAAAATATTTTCTTGAAAATTGTTTTAAGTTTATTTTCTTTCAAGTAATTCTTTTTAAATAGCTATACTCATACACTTACTAAATTTTAAAAAATGCATAAAGCATATACAAGTATTGTTATGCAAGTTGATGACTAGAATTGAAATTCTTGAAGAAAAACAAAAGGCACTAGATTATTTGCTTAAAGAAGTTGAAGTAAGGTTATTGCAGAAATATTTAATCTTGAAGGAAAGCTTCATAAAAGGGGATGGAATGAAGCATATTTCGTCGAAGTTATTCTACACTCATGAGCTCCCAAGAATGGTGATATCAACATGCAACAAGTTTGTTCAAGTAATACTATATTTGATATATTCACCAAGTCTCTACCAACTCCAACTTTCAAAAAAATGGTGCACAAGCTTGGAAAACGAAGATTCTAATCTCTGAATTGATGTTGTCATTAGGGAGAGTTAATACGCGATGTACTCTTTTTCCCTCACAAGGTTTTGTCCCATTGGGTTTTCCTTATAAGCTTTTTTAATGAGGCATCCATAATGCATATTATTAGATATGTGTTCTCTTTTTCCTTCACTAGATTTTTTTCCCACTGGGTTTTATCTAGTAAGGTTTTAACGAGGCACATAATCTACCGACATTCAAGGGGGAGTGTTATAAACATATTTGTATTATAGTGAATGTCTAATTATGTGAACTCCTTTTATGATGTGGTTAGGAATCTTATTTGGGGACCAAGTTAGGTTTTCCCTATAAATAAAGGGTTTTCCTTCTTTGTAAATAAGATCGATGAATCCTGAATATACTTCAAGATGAATAAGAAGTCTTTTCTCTTCTCCATACTTTATTTTTCTTTTAAATTTATATAGTTTCATAACAATATATATATATATATATATATATATATATATATATATATATATCATGAGAAGGGGATGAAGTATGGTGAGAGGAAGTGATGGAGTGAGAAAAAAAATTACATTTTTTTTAGGGAATAATAATACTTTAATGGAAATTGTATAAAATAGCAAACTGTTAATTCAAATTAAATGTTATAATCACAATTTCATTTAATTCTAATCCGTAGCATACACTTCGCCATTGCCTCTCCCCATAAATCTCGCTAGCCACTCTCCCAGATCACGCTCGCCAATCTCCTCATCTCTCACACTTTATATTAACACAAATGTATAAATTGTGTTTCTTTGTATAAATCAAGAGAAAATTATATATACAAATACATATATTTTCATGCTATATACTTATACAAATACAAATACAAATTTTCCTTTACCAGTTCTATTTTGCCTTTCTCTCTTTCTCACTTTATACAAACACAAATTATACAAATTATAATGTACAGTTTGTGTTGTATAAACCAAGAGAGATTTGATATACAAATATTTTATTTCGATTCAGTTGTAAACAAATTCAAATTTTATGCAGATATACAAAGACAATCATTGATACATATACATAGTAGTTACATATATACAATTATCTAATCGATATACATATACAATTGATGTGCTTTTATACAAAACGAGATGTTGCCTTCGATTATACAAATCTGATGCTCCATAGCAAACATAAAATTTGCTATGAAGTGTAATTATGTAAACTGTAGCTATAACATACAAATATGATTTTTATGTTTGCTAAACCTAAAGTTTACTCCATTCTATATTTTTTTAATTTAAGTCCATAAGATTAAAAAATATTTCCGTATGCTAACAAATCAAAACAAAACAAATAAATTAAAACAACGAGAGTGTTATCAAATCATGGTGTAAATAGTCCATAAGTTACAACTCAATCAATAAATTAAATTCAAGAGTAAATTTTTATTGCATGATGCAATGATTACATGGTCTCGGGGACTTGTTACACTACACAACAGTACCTCACCAAGCTTTTTTATTTGTCCCACTTTGTTTACATTCTCTGTTTTTCAAGACTTAGTAAAGAGTACATCACCTCCAGTTTCCTTGTACAGTTTTCTGGTCTCATTCCTTTTCTGCTTCAATTGAATGATCATCATCCATGTCCATCCTCATGCATGCTTGTTTTGGCTAAAGTCTCTATACAAATAATGCATATGGATGAATTTCTCTTGTTTATGTATATTGCATGTGTCACTTCTAATGGCACAAAGTTTTTTTTTTTCTCTCTCTTTAAGTTAAAACTCAGAGAAAGATATTTCAGATGGGAAAAGATTCAAAAAAGATGGTTAAGGGTAATCAAGACACCACTGAGCCCACTTTGAACACAGTTAGCACATTATTATCTTTGATGTTAGTTAATTTGAGACTTCATGGAATTAATTAGTTTTTAGTTCCCCTGTCATGTTGTTGTATAGAAAATACTATTACTTCTCAACTTTAATTGTTTCAAATCACATGCATCAAATGCTATGAGTGTTTTAATTGATTAAAGTCATTTGGCCTTAGCTGATAAGTAAGCACTCCAACTTTGAGTATGCACAGGGATAGGTGTCCATGATACACATTGAGGACGGATTGGAGTGTTTAATTGCCTGTTGAGTTGTGACCAAGTTGAGGTGTCTAGGTGTGTACCTTCGGTGGTTGTTTGTGTGAGGGATAAAGATAAATAGTAATAGGATAAGAAAATAGTGATGGGATAAAATTTTTGTATCTTGTTTGTTTGCCATGTTTGGGATAACTTATCACGCTATTTATATCCCATATACATGGTGGGATAAGTTATCCCAGGATAGTTAACCCCAGGATAACTTGTTCCCAACCAAACGACCCACAGTTGGAGTACTTATATTACTTGCCAGTTGTAGCCAAGTTTGAATGTCTGTTTATGTATTATGTCATTGATGAATTCTTGATTGGTTGGTTGTAGCATTGTTGTAATGCGATTGAGAGCTATGTTATTGTTTTCTTTTGGTGTTTCATCAGTTTAATGTAAATGTCTTTTTTTCCACAGATAATAGTTATTGGCTTCGACCAAGGAAAGGAAAGGAGATATTTAGTTCGGGAGCAGGTGATTAATAAAATAAGTTTGAAAGGTTCTGTATAGTTGGGATTATGTTATTCTGCTTTACTAAGTTAGAGCATTTTGACAGTTAAAAGGTACTTTCTTCGTCAACGGAAAATAGCAAAGGAAAGGCTTAGCTTGGGTGCAGGTGAGGACTTCAATTGTGATTTGCTTAATGTACCAAGTTAACTAGTAAATTAGATTTTGTGTTTAGTAAATTAAGTATCTCAACATTGAGCTTGTTCCTAATATCGACATATATATATATAATCGTTTCTGTTGGAGAATATTACTGAATTATTTTCCAGCAGATAATGAAGAAAAAGACAGGTTCAAAGGCTCGAAAAAATGCTCATAAAAAAAGCTTGGTTCATTATCAGTTCCTTCCAAGACTCTCCAAGTAAAAGTTTTCCCCTATTCATCACTGTGGATACTGCAAATGTTCATTTGTTTCTGATCCAAAGTATGGTACTACTCTCCATTGCAGGTGTACCATAGAAGACGTAACAAGTGCGAAAAAAGTACAACCATTCATTGAAGGGCATAACAAGCATGTCCAGACAAATGTTTCTACTACAAGTGTTGTTCCACTGTCATCTTCTCTGTTTCTAATCCTAACTATGCTACTAACTGTACGGTGCAGGTGTGCAATCGACGATTTAAGAAGAACCAGAGATATAACAAGTGCAAAACAGTTTAGCCATCCTTTTAGGAAGGGCAGAACAAGAAGCGGAAAACATCAACAGTTTCTTCTACCAAAGGTAATGAAGACAGTGATTTGCGTGGTTATACAACTTACTTGGATTTATAATACGACAACATTTAACAAGAAATTATATATTTCCGTTGATGTAACTTTTTAAAGGTTTAAAGGATAGCCCAGGGAAGGCTGCCAGCCTTTCCATTCACAAGAAACCAAGGCTTCAAGAATCTAGCAGTAAAAGTGACTCATAGTGACATAATAAGAATTCTCAAATCATTCACAAAAAGAAAGATGCACAAGTTCCAACCAATGAAACACCTAGTGACACAGACAAAATGATCTTGTGAACAAAAGTAATCCTTGACGAGGAGACGATACGAGAATGCAAATTTCTGATGGAAAAATCGGAACACGAAGTCTGCAAATCTGAAAAGTGTGATGAAAGATGGGAAATAGAGAGGACATTGTTCCATGGACGGGTGATATCATTCATTTCTCGCATGCATCTTAGTCAAGGTATCATTTTATTATTGTATTTTAATTAAGATTTTCTATGACTCTTTCCTTCATTAAACTCAGTATCAAACTGTGATCTAATTATTTTCTTGTATGCAACTCTGAAAGTTACAAATGTATGTAGCATAAATGATAACAATACCATATATGTAACTCCACCAATTCAAGGATACAGAAATATCATAGAAATTCGACAAACTAGCATATGTCCATAAAGTGTAGCCACAGTATTGCCACTAGAAAACTCTAGAGCATTATTGAAAGATCACTCTAGCAGGCCAAATGCAAGCAGAAAAACTACTACCAACTTTGTGAAGTACACTTAGCACAAGAATTCATCCAGAAAATCATCAAAATGCCTGTTTATGCATCACTTGATATGACCGCAAGTTCACGTGTTTCTTGGCAATTTCTCTTAGTGAGATCTAAAATAAGGCTTTGATTGTAATCTTTTACGACTTTAAGTGTTCCCTATAAATAAAACATGATGAGAACCAGATAACTGTAAGTTGTAGATATTAAAGAATGGCATCGGCAATTGGAGTACTTCTTTATCAGCATGAGTAAGATAACTATGAGCAAACATTTCATGTTCTTTCATTATCACGTAAATAGAATATGTTTAGTCGGTGTCTTCACGAAGACATAACTGGGGGCAGATTATATATTGACAGGTAATAGACAGTTCTCACAGTGGAAAGGTTCAATTGTAGATTCTGTGGCTGAGGTTTTCCTGTCTCAAAATGTCGCAGACAACTTATCGAGGTATTGAAGATTGTATGAAAGGAACTTTTCACAACTGACTATTATTGTGTTCGTTAAGAATCTGAATCGTAATCTCAATTTTCCTATGCTGATGCATTTGCAGCTCTGCTTTCATGTCCCTTGCTGCTCAATATCCTTGTAATGAAGTCAGATTCAAATCAACATTCCGCAACGGAAATGGGACGAAGATGGAGAAATATTCAAAAGGAAGTTCTAATATTAAGAACCAGGGGATAATCCGATAAAGGAGGCGAAGAAAAAGGAGACAAGAAATCAGCAATCTGAACCAATCTTAAGAAGGAAAAGTCAAACTGCAGACTTGAAAAGTGAAGCCATTGAATGGGAAAATATGAGGAAGTCACCTTCATTTTTTAATCCCAAAGAGAGAAATGATAGCACGTTAGATGCCATAGATTGGCATGCAGTCCACGCTGCAACAGCGGATCAAGTATCAAAAGCTATCATGCAAAGGGGAATGGACAAAAAAAGCTTGCACTAAGAATTAAGGTTAACAAAGTTTGGCTAAGAATTACTCGGCAATCAATCAGTATTGTAATAAACTAACTGCTCACTACATGCAGAATTTTATCAACCGCCTGATCCTGAAACAAAGGAATGTGGATCTAGAATGGCTACGAGAAGTTGAACCAGAAAAGGCTAAGTAATGTCTGCACTTTCTTTTTGTATGAATTCGAAAAATTTAGATAGTTGGTGGGATAGGAAACACATAAGTTAACTGAGATTTGAAAGTGTAGTTGATTGAGAAATCTGTTTCTTGCAGGGAGTACTTACTGAGCATTTATGGTTTGGGAGTGAAAAGTGTGGAATGCAAAAGGTTGCTAACTCTCCAACACCAATCCTTCCCAGTAAGTTTATTTCGTAAAAACATTTTAATATGGTCTATGAGCTTTATCATTAACACTCATTATTTCATTAGGTTGATACAAATGTAGGACGAGTACTCGTGCGACTGGGTTGGATACCTATTCAACCACTTCCAAGAGGACAAGAGATGCATCTTTTGAATATGAAAGAATTTGGATTTATCAGCTGATGCTGTCAAATTTTCATTTTGCAAGTTTTTATCCATGATCCTGAATGTCATACTTAAGGTACCCGGACGTAAAAGATGTTCACAAGTATCTCTGGCCACGTTTATGCACACTCAATTATCTAACACTGTAAGGATGGACTTGAGAAAACCTCACCTTCAGACTTAAAGATATATACTCTCAATTAATAGTTGATTATTCTGATAGAATATTAGTGACAATCATTCTGTATTCCTTTGTGGTTGCTTGTAGATATGAATTTCATCATCAGATGATTACCTTCGGAAAGGTTTGTTAGTTTTCATTACTATTAAATTGCTTTTCTTGATATTTTGGGACTGTAATTTGTTTGCAGACAGGTATTCTGTACAAAATCAAGCCCAAATTGTAATGCATGTCCAATGAAAGCAGATTGTAGACACTTTGCAAGTGCTTTTACAAGATTTTCTCTTACTGAAATTACCTTGATCATTTCCCATATATTATATTTTTCTACAGTTGATGCTTAAGTGTATACTTCCAGACAAACTTAATAATAGTACTTCGTTCCCTTTGAAATCATTGCAATGATCTGATCTTCTTCTGGAACATTCAGAAATTAAATCATGTTGATAGTAATATGTCAAAACAGTACTATATTCCCTTCCTAAGTAAACTATTGAACATTAATGCAGTGCAAGACTTCCCCGGGGCCAGGGAAAAACAGCTCTGCAAACGTCGATACTGCTTTAGTACCAGTAGACAGTGCATGCTCATGTGCTGACAGTTGTCAAGCACAGTTTGTTTCTTCTTTCGGGGAAGCCTTGAACTCGCAACATTCAACGGGAGATCACCAGAATGAGCTCATAACCTATCCAGCACTTGAATGTATTGGAGAAACAGACGTTGAAGATTTGTGCCAGTGACATACCTACCATCACATTTTGATAGCCAGGCATTCATGGAAATTTTGTTAAGTTACATAGATGAGTATGATCTCACAACAAAAGACACTGATTTGTCTAAAGCTTTGGTTATTGCCACTCAAGAAGCACCTTTGCCTAAATTGAAGCATATAGTCCGCTTAAGGACGGAGCACCATGTGTAAGTTTTGTAATAAGTTTCATTTATCTTCACTATTTCATTGGTATTAATTAAGAAAGCTGTGTGCACATTAAGAATCTTATTATTGAGCTGAAAAATGGATATAAGAAAAAAAAAACCTTTGTAAGAAGTTTCGTGCAATAAAGGGGATGCACATTCCAGAAGATACCGAAGAAAATGGCTAAGTGTTTAAATAACTGTTCATTAACATTTCTTTTTACTACGCGTTGCAGCTATGAACTTCCAGATTTCACATCCTCTGTTAGAAAGGGTAAGTTAGGTAACCAACATGAATGAAATGATTTTATTTATCATGTCTTTTGATTAGGTGAAGTTGACTAAAGCTTATAAATGCAGCTAGAGAAACGAGAACAGGAAGATCGTTGCCCATATCTACTTGCTATTAGGACACCAGGTTATTGCTTTCCAAAAAGTTATATACTTGAATAGACTCAATTTCTATAAAAAAAAAAAAAAAAAAAGAGCACAAAAATGTGGTCTATGCAGGATAATCATAGTGAACTCAAACTTCTGTATCGCACATGAAATGCAGCTTCAGAAGAACCTACAAAAGAGAAGTGTGAATCCTGTAATTGCGATGAAACTCAAAACAAGATCAATGCATCAAATGTAGGCACAGGAAACAATATTGAGACTGTTAGTGGGACACTTTTGGTGAGAATTTTTTTTAGGACTTAATGATTTCTACTGGATATCTCGTGTTTGTAAAACTTTTCACATTCTAATGTATTTGGACAGTTATTTATCTAGTCCATGTCGAACAGCAAATAAGGAAAAATTTCCACAACATACTTCCAAGTAAATGAGATAAATTTTACTTTCTATTCTTCATTTCATGCTAATGTCTTCAATCATGCAACAATTTCACATCTAAGTCTTTGTTCGAGAAATACTAATAAAGTGATTTATGTAGGTTTTTGCAGATGAAGAGTCCACTCAACAACCAATTGAAGTTCCAAGGGCATGGATATGGAATTTGCCAAGAAAGATCCTATACTGTGCATGGCACCTCCATCAGAGCAGTATTTAGAGGTAAAGACACAATATCTGTTTAATTAAATAGCCGAAAATGCCATAAATTGGATAATTCTATATTATAAAGTACATGGGCGGAGCCACCTTAGGTGAAGGGTGGTTCGGTGCATACCCTACTCCGACAAATTATGTGGTATATTTAATTTTGCACACCCTTAACACACCCTTAACACAACTGAGAAGAAAGTTTGCACGCCGTTACTCAAATTCCTTAACTCCGCCACTGATAAAGTGTCTTTTGTGAATTCAGGAATGTCCACAAAAGAAGTACATAATTGCTTCTGGAGAGGTATATGAACTGAGTTCTTTCATATATAATTGCATCAATTATTTGCCACAGTTTCCATCTTGATAAATGTTAATGTCTTTTTCATTATTATTCTAACATTCTTATGAGAACTAATGGTACTCACCAACAAATTTAACTAAAAACAGAAAATGTAGATCATATACTAAGAGACATGATCTTCTGTGTATAACATTTATAATACAGTAGTATGCAAATAATTAAGATCTTACATTGTCTATATGTAAATAAAACAAAAATATTAACGTAGCTAAATAATGTTATTTTCGTATATTACATATGTAACTGAATTCACTTTTCTCAAGTATTGCAGGATATGTATGTCTGAGAGGCTTTAACCGTGAAACACGAATACCTGGATCTCTTCCCCTTGACCTTCATCGTCCTAAGCAAAGCAAAAAGGTCTTGAGAATGAAAATTGTGTCAACCTTTTTTGTCAATTACACCACTTGAATTAAGCACACACTATATTTACTTCAATATAGTTTGTGTCAACCTTTTTTGTTTTTGTCCTAAAGTTATGTTACTTCAATATTTACTAAAAATATTGTAATCTTTGACATATCATATCATTCCTGTTAGGGAGTGCTAGTTTAGTTGAGAGAAAAATGAAAATTTAAAGCATGTTATCACTCCGTTCCATGTTATTACCAGTGTTTAAAATTATATACAATGTTGTATGTAAATAAATACGTTGTACAATTATGTAAAAAATTTCAAATCAAATTTCAAATCAATTAGAAACACATTAAGAATGCAGTAATTAACTAATAACTGATTCAAATTGTATTTCATCAATTCTATCGAACTCCCAGTAAAAAATTACTTCTCGAAAGCTGCTTGTCAATGATTTTTTGAACTATTTCTTTCAAATTTTCTAACCAAAAAGAAAAAATTGATTTTAATCCAAATAAATTGATCAGAACTCAATTGAAAATCCATAATGAGAAATTTAATCAATTATGTGGATGTCTGTGTCATTTATCTTTTATTTTGTAACTGATCAGAACATTTAGAGATTGTTCCTTTTTAAAATTATTCTCTCCCCTAAATTTCTCCTTTCTATTATTTAACAATTGTATTCTTTCAATAAAAGCAAATAATAAAAACATAAATAAGATACATAACAAATTAATGACATTATTAATAAATACTAAAAGTGTTGACAATGGGTCTTATTAAATGTTAAAATAATGACATTTTGAAAAAAAATTCCCATAAAAGATTGTGTTTCTCTCTCAATATGTAACACTATTCTGCAAATTTTAAAAGTTGAGGCAACTCAACAAACGAAACATATCACACAATACTTATTTTCACTTTTGAAAAATATTGATGAGATGAAGAGTTTTTTAGTGTCTGAAAAATGATACGAAATCTTTGAAAATTTATAGCAGAGAAATAAGCCAAGCACGAGGGAAGACTCAACAATGACCTACCCCATTATTCACTGGCCATTTGTCAAATTTTTTAAAAACTGAGAAAACGTAGTCTATGATCACACAATTGAGTTCCTCCATTGATGAACTTTGAGCTCATATGAAGAAGGGAGAAGAAGAAGAAGAAGATTCTGGAGAAAAATCTGTTTTCATTTAATGTGTATTGAGTACTAATTATTACATGAGAATCTATATATATAGATACACAAACTAAAAGCTAGCTAGCTAACAAACTTCTGTAACTGACTCTAACTAACAATGTGCAGTAATAACTAATTTTGTGAAGCTACAGTAATAACTAACTTATATTCTTATCACCCCCCTCAAGTTGGAGGTAAGTGAGTTTATTCACAACTTGTTTAACAACGTAGCATGCTTAACTCCAGTTAGAGCCTTCGTGAAAATATCTGCCAGTTGGGAGTCTGTGCAAATGTGATGAAGTGTGATTAAACCCTGTTGAAGCTTATCCCTTACAAAATGGTAATCGATCTCTATATGTTTGGTCCTTTCGTGAAACACTGAATTCTTGGCAATGTGAACTGCAGCTTGGCTGTCAAAAGAGACCTGTATCGGTAAGGAGCATTGTACAAACAACTCATTCAGCAACCTTTCAACCCATACCAATTCACCTACTACTTGCCTCACAACTCTATATTCTGATTCTGCAGAGGACAATGAAACTGTGGCTTGTTTCTTAGATTTCCAGCTAATAGGACTGTCACCCATAAGCACCAAATAACCACTAACTGACTTCATTGAATCAGGACAAGCAGCCCAGTCTGAGTCACAATATGCAGTGACAGTAAGGTCAGGTTTGTTTGAGATGCCCATTGTACGATCTTGTCTTAGGTACCTAAGAACATGATAAGCTGCCTGCAATGTGGCTCCCTGGGTGTTTGCATGAATTGACTGAGGTGTTGTACACTGTAAGCTATATCCATTCTGGTATTTGTAAGAAAGATTAGTTTCAACTTCCTGTAATGAGTGGGATCTGAGAGTAGCTTCCCATCAGTGGCCCTCAATTTCTCAGTGTAATCAAGAGGTGATGCGGCAACCTTACAGTTCAAAGAGTCAAATTCCTTTATCAGATCAGTAGTAAACTTCTATTGTGAAATAAGCACACCATCAAGTCTGTATAAAATTTCTAACCCCAGGAAGTAGTGCAGTTTACCAAGATCTTTTATTTTGAACTGATCATGCAAAAAGAATTTCAAAGAGTTGATTTCCTCCTGATCAGTTCCAGTTAGGATTACATCATCTACATAAATGACAACAAACACCAAAGAACTTCCCTTCCTCTTACGAAACAGTGAGTAATCACTATCTGAATGTGTGTATCCTTTTGAACAAAGACTGCTAGTTAATTTGTCATATCATTGCCTACTATCCTGTTTTAAACCATACAATGACTTCCTTAACTTGCACACCACATTTGGACTATCCACAGCAAGACCCTGCAGCAATTTCATATACACTTCTTCATTCAAATCACCATGAAGGAAAGCATTATTGACATCTAGTTGATACAAACTCCACCCCCTCTTGACGGATAAGGTAATGAGAGTCCTAACAGTAGTCATCTTCACCACAGGAGAGAAAGTTTCATTATAATCGATGCCAGCCTGCTGAGTATACTCTTTAACAACCAGCCTGGCCTTGAACCTTTCCACACCACCATATGCCTTATGTTTGATTTTGTACACCCATTTACAACCAATTGCATTCTTGCCTTGGGGTAAAGAAACCAGTTCCCAAGTATTGTTTGCATACAATGCTTCAAATTTTTGTGTCATTGCCTTTTGTCAAGCAGGATGCAAGACTGCCTCCTCAGAAGTAGAAGGTTCACAATCATGTGAAATGTTTTCAATCAACTCCTGACTATCAGAACACAAGGAGGTGAAGTAAACACTATCATGATTGGACATAAAAGAAGTAAGAGAGTGAGAACTAGAGGCATTTGAAGAAGAGTGTAGATTAGGTAAATTGTAATCATACTGTTTAAGGTAGTTAGGGGTATGAAGTGATCTAGTTGTTCTTCTAAGGGTAGGTGCATTATCACAAGATGATATAGATGCAGGTATGGCTTGTGAGGTGATTAATGTGTTGATGGGAGGTCGAATATCAGGAGCTGTAGGTGAGACTGTGTTTTCAACACTGTTAGTAATTACTTGATCTGTACTGAAGTCATGAAATGTGTTAATGTCCAGTGATTCATCATTAGAAAAAATGCTAATTGAATTAGGTATGCAATCAAAATTGTTAGAGGAGTGAACCAAGAGTTTCAAAACTGAAGGAAAACTAGAACCATCAGGAGCTAGGACAAAAGGAAACACAGACTCATGAAAAAAAACATCTCTAGACACATGAACTCTCTTGGTGACTAAATCTAAAACCTTGTATCCTTTTGTATTGAAGGGATATCCAACAAAAATGTGTGGTGTTGCCCTTGGTCCAAACTTATCTTTATGAGTTTTCAAAGTAGTAGAGAAGCATAGACAACCAAAACTCCTAAGGTGAGAATATGTAGGGTGTGTATGGTACAACAGTTCATAATGTGTCCTATTTTGTAAAACTTTGGAAGGCAACCTATTAATGATGTATGTTGCTGTAAGTACACATTCTCCCCAGTATTGCATGGGCAATTTAAACTGAAATAAGAGTGCTCTTGTTGTTTCAAGAAGGTACTTGTGTTTTCTTTCAACTACACCATTTTGTTGAGGTATGTAAGGACAAGACTTTTGGTGTATTATTCCTTTCTCTTGGAAAAAATGAGTGGCTTCTGTAGATATGAATTCCAGATCATTATCAGATCTGAGAATCTTCAATTTGGTTTGAAATTGGTTTTCCACAAGTGACACAAAAGCTTTGATTGTTTGTAGGGCATTACTTTTAGACCTTAGTAATTGTGTCCAAGTTGATCTAGAGAAGTCATCTACCATGGTCAAAAAATAATGATAACCATCATGAGTAGGAATGTGGTATAGTCCCCATAGATCAACATGGAGCAATTCAAAAACTTTAGTTGTGTTGGTTGTACTTTTTGGAAATGGCATTCTAGTTTGCCTAGACATGGGACATATGGAACAAGTAAAGGGTTGTCTAGGTGAGAAATGAATAGGTATAGTTTGGATACTTCTCATCTTTACAAAGGGTGCATGGCCTAGTCTAGCATGCCACAAGAGTTCATCTCTATGAGAGTTATCAGATTTAACAACAAAAGAAGAATAATCAGTAACATGACATGGAGAATCAAAACTAGAACAACCATCTTTATTGACAGAAACAGATTCTTTTGCAATATATGATGGTGCTGAAACATCATTACATCTTACTAAAGAAGAAACTGTATGACTATGATTTGAAGAATTGTGAGATTTCTTGATGTTATTAGGAGGTGGACAACAGTTGTGACACTTTGAACACAATAAGTACAAGTCATTCTTGGCTCTACCAAGTTCCAGAGGGCTCTTTAGAGAAGGGCCCTGCAACAAACAAGAAACACTGTTAAAACTTGCCATTTGAGTTGAAACACCAAACAATGAACTGAAATTAGATTGAACTTGAAACTAGGTACAAAAAACACTTTCTGCAATGTTAAAACTGGACTTACACAAACATCACCAACTTCAGTAACTTTAACCTTGTAACCATTTGGTAAACTGATAAGGAAGGGAGATGGTAGTGGTCTAATGTTTGTGAGTGTGGATATATTGTAGGTCATGTGATGTGATGCTCTTGAGTCTATAATCCAAGAATCAGCAGTTAACTTTGCACATTTACAAGAAAGATCACTTATCTCAGTAATAGAGGCATAACAAACAAGTATACCTGCAAGGTTCACAACTCTACTCAACATGTTTTCTGGAGTATTTGTTGTTCCATGTCCAACTTGCAGTGATCCTAAGAGGTTAAGCAGTTGTTCATACTGATTTTTAGACAAATTCAATGGCATTTGCCTCTTTAACCCAGGATCGTCTTCATATTTACTTCCATTACTTTCAAAAGTACATGTATTTGCTGCAGAGACAACATTCTTTCCGTTTGAGAATTTGAAATTGGGTGGATATCCATGTAGCTTATAACATCTGTCTTTTGTGTTGCCTGTTCTTCTGCAGAAATCACAATACAGAGAAGCTCTGCTAGTACTAGAGTTTTCTCTAAACACATTTGTATTGCTTGAACTTCCAGATGTTGAATTATAGGTGGTTCTGGGTCCTCCTTTGGTACCTGCATTGTTGTAAGAGGAGGCAAAAACATTCAAAGAGGTTGAATCAAAGACAATATGATTATGAGGCTTCATTTCTCTTTGTTTTTCCTCTTGAGATAATATGACAAAAACTTGTGCCATGCTAGGTAGTGTGCTCATCATGAGAATGTTCCCCCTGATGGCAGTGTACATTTCATTCAGTCCCATCAGGAAATGGATAAGTCTTCTATCCTGTTCAGCCTTGACCAGCTTCACCTTTCCACCACAGGTGCACACACAATTGCATTGAGAACTTACATCAACAGTGCTCATTTCTTTCCAGAGTTTCTTCATCCTCGTATAATAACCAGTGATATCCAAGGTGCCTTGCACAAGATCATTTATCTCTTTTTGGAGTTGATAGAGCATACAACCATTTGTTTGGTCATACCTTTCCTCCAATTCACCCGACAATTCCTGTGCATTACTAACATATTGCATGCTGTCTCTTAGATCTGGTGATAGTGAATTGAGAATCCAAGAGGTTACCATGTCACACCTTTCCCACATTAATGAATCCTGTTTTACTCTTAACAGACAAAGCTCTAAGAACAACTCTCCTGCAAGATCTATAACCAGTACCATCGAAAACAACAAGCAACAGAGATGAACTTGCATTCTCAGATGGATGCAAGTAAAGAGGGCTAGAAACTGTCCATCCTAATAGTGGATATGGAACCAGTCTGAATTGGATCGACTTGAGTATCAACCATAGTGAATCTATATCGTGATTGAATTCAAAAATTGAATACAAGAAAATACAAGTTGAGCAACAATAGCTGAAACTCAGAATTGAAAAAAAACACTTGAAAAAAAACACTCAAGGACAGAAGGAAGCAACAATGTCGATTAATTATCAACAATCTCAAAAATCAAACATGAACTCGATGTAAAACTCACATACTGATGTGGATGCGGGAAAGGAGCAGGATCTATGTCCAAAAGCTCTGATACCATGAGAAAATCATTAGTCTATGATCACACAATTGAGTTCCTCCATTGATGAGCTTTGAGCTCATATGAAGAAGGGAGAAGAAGAAGAAGAAGATTCTGGAGAAAAATCTGTTTTCATTTAATGTGTATTGAGTACTAACTATTACATGAGAATCTATATATGTAGATACACAAACTAAAAGCTAGCTAGCTAACAAACTTCTGTAACTGACTCTAACTAACAATGTACAGTAATAACTAATTTTGTGAAGCTACAATAATAACTAACTTATATTCTTATCAAATACTATTGACAATGTTTTAATTTGCTACCTTTATGACTGCATTATGTTAAATTTGTCTTGAAAAAATTAAAGTCAAGACTCGTGAATATGAAAGTGGACAATTCACAACACTATAATGTTAGAGTTTATGGAATTTAGGCATTTTACATAATTTTATCATGAATCTGTCATTTATTTGAAAATGCAATATAATATAATAACGGAACAATCCTTTTACCCAGAAAATTTGGTTAGAATAGCATTTTACCTTTTGAACATTTTTATTCTTTTAATTTTAATACATTTTAACTAAAAATCGAAAAAGATTGATATATTTAAAATAAAAAATATATATAATTTTTAAAATTTCTGGCCAAATTCTGATAGATTTTTATGATCATTTAACATGCTAAGCATAGAATCGCATGGTCAAACCAACAAGTTTTATGCCGAAAAGTTGCAATTGAGCTTTGTCCTCCACAATACTCACTGAGCTACTTCCCAAGAATGGAACTCTTTTGTTTTTTTGTTTACCTAATTTTAAGAGCTTCCATAATTTTTTCGATCTAATTCGAACTCATAATTTCGGGGTAGAAAAATCAGAAGAAAAAAACAGAATAATCAAACAAAATTTCACATAAAAAATGTTTTTTTTTGAAAAAATGATTATAAACACAATTAATTTAATAATTGAAAAATTGGAAGGACGTGAAGCTGACGTATGTGCTTCCCTAATATTGGTGGCTCATCACAAACCCACAATTTCTCAACATTTCCGTTGCAAGAATTGTTTTTAGAGTACATAGATTTTTTTTTTTGTAAGCGGGATTTGCGATCATGGGAAGGGAAATTCAAATAATTTTTATTTTTATGAAAAAAATTGTCCCTAACATGATAAGATTATTCATATCATGTGAAAATATTATATTAAAAAATAACTAATTATTATTGTTGTTGATTAATGAATTTTATCAAATTATGGGTGCTTGAAAATTTGTAATGACATTTAATAGAAAATATTTATTTATGAAGGAATATTTAATGGTAAATATTTTTTCAAAGAATGTCACTTTTTTATGGATAATTGTTTAATTTCAATTTTCTACCTGTCATATTTAAGACTACAATTAAGTTCAAAAGACATTTTAATGTACTTTTTTTTGGGCATTTTTAATTTAAATGACAAGATTTGAAAATATTTTTATACTTTTTTAACCTTCATACCAAGTTAAATGAGACAATAAAATTGACACACAATATTATATTATATATTAGAGCAATCAATATGGGCTAGCCCACCCCATCCGGGCTAACCCATACAGGCTTTGACATTTTACGGGTCAGGCCGGGCTAGCCCATTTTTTGCGTGGGCCAGAAAACGGTCGGCCCAACCCACAAGTACGTGGGCTACAGGCTTGCCGGGCCAGCCCACTTTTTAAAAAATTATATTTTTTTAAAATAATTATTAAATTAAGTTATAAATCATAATTTTAAAATATTATCATAAATATCGACAAAACAATATTACTTGATGCTAATGTTACTACTAGTTAATCAAATCCACAAATAAAATTAGGGATAATTTCAAAGACCTTCCTCCAGATTTTGCTCTATAACACTCACCTCCCTTGTGGTTTACGATGTTACGTCTATCTCCCTTATTTCCATTTTCTTGTAACCATTCTTTAAATCTATTTAAAATAAATAAAAATTAATTTAGATTTGACAATTTTACCCTTATATTTACAAGTTTAGATCTAATTTTCAATGATTTATCTCTATTCATTGGATCATATTTCTTCTTCGCTCGTAAAAATGTTTAACTAGACAAAATTTGATTGTTCTTATCAACTTTCTCTTTTGAGGAGTTCATTTTTATCTTCTATTTGAAGAAATTGTTGCTGAAAAATGATGGATTATTGTAAGAGAAAATCTACATGAATTGATAGAGGTGAAATAGATATGAAGATTTAATATTTGGTGAAAATGGTGAATCAACTTGAATGAAAACTTTGATCTTTGTTTGATAAAAAAACATGTATTTGTGCTGATTTATTTTTAAAATATTTGTTAAATAAGTTGTTTTTTATATAATATTTATTAATATAAAGAAACTAATATAAAAGGGTAAAATAATCAAACCTAAATTAGTTTATATTTATTTTAAATAGATTTATAGAATGGTTACAAGTAAATGAAAATAAGGGAGGTAGACGTAATATCGTAAAATCACAGGGGAGATCAGTGTTATAGAGCGAAACTTGGAGGGAAGTTTCTGAAATTATCCCATAAAATTGTCTTTATAGTATTTATTAAGTTTTTTTCCAAGAAAAGATATAAATATCTAAATATAAATATTAACTTAATTGTTTTGAATTTGGACTCTCTCTAATTTTAAATTTTAATATTATATTATATTTTTTAATTAATTTATATTGGCCCACGGGCCGGCCCTACCTATATTTCTCAAGCCCCACAAATCAACAGGCTTATTCAGGCCGGGCTAAAAAGCCCTTTTCTTAAATGGGCTCCAAAAATCATAGCCCAGCCCTATTAAATCCCGGGTTAGGCCAGGCCGGCCCAACGGGCTTAGCCCATATTGACGGCTCTATTATATATCAAGTTATTAATTTGTATTCCTTTGACATAATATATGTGTTTTATTTACATTGAATACGGAATTTAAGAAATAAAAATATTTTAAGGACATTTATTGCCGAAATAAATCATAAATATTGTAGGTCGATACTAAAGTTTAAAATTAAATTAATTTTTAAATATTTTAAAATAGATTAAATCAATGTATCATACGCAATAAAAAGAGAGAAGTGCTTATCATTTTTTTTTAATAGAAAGAAGCCTATTAAACTTAAATTCTCCATGAATCAAAAAGGTATAAATTCACCCTTAAATTTATTTTGAAAAGTCAGTTATACGCTTAAATTATCATGACAATCTATTACACACCTTTACTATTTAAAAATGAACATTTTTACCATTAGAATTGACGTGAAAAAAAAAACCTTTGACGATAAATAAAGTAAAAGAATAAATTAAATAATCTTCATTTTACTATCACCCTATCTCCACCCTCCAACCCCCACCCAACACCTCCTCTTCTTCTTCATAGGCAACCATTTTCTTCTTCTTTATTTATTTTCATCATTTTTTTCATACCCAATTTCCATCCACCCCACTATACCTCCACCAAAATCCTCCCCTCCCCCTCCCCCTCCCCAATCATATCCTATTTTAATGCTTATTCCATTTCACCATTTTCATTATATTTGATGTTCCTCATCGACTTCGTTGGTGGTTGATAAAATTGATAATTAAGTTTTAAATGATGGATTTGTTGCCGTGGGGTGACAAAGAAGCGGGAGTTGAAGGTGATGGAGAAGAAGAAAAATCGATATGGACAATCGTGATAGTGATATTTAGTGGTGGGTTCGAACCTTTTGATGGTGATGATGTAATTTTGGTGATGAGTTTGTTTATGGGTGTCAAATTTTATTGCGAATCCTTTTAATTTTTGTGAGGATAATGGTGATAGTATGATTTCGATGGTGAATTTGATCGTAGGTGGTGAAATTTATGGTGACTATTTTGATTTTCATGGTGAAATATAGATTTGTAGTAATAAGCATGGCGGCAATAGTGATTTCATGATGATGTTCATTGAAGAAGAAACAATTGAATGATACGAAGAATTTTAGTCAAAATTTGACATGACATCTAATGTGACAATGACATGGCATTGATGTGGCACAAGTGTGATACACCTTCCATTTTGAGAATGGTGCTACACGTCTTAGAGAAAAAAAATCACTACTTAGTAAAAAAGTTGTGTAATAGATCAATATATTTTTTTAAACGTATTATTGACTTTTAAAAATAAATTCGAAATGAATTTATGCATTTTCCCAACTTAGAATTCAAAGATAAGGAGATACCCCTATGAGTCATTCTAAATACACTTTTCTAAAATATACATATAAAAATATATATCATATCTCTGTAATTAGAAAAAGGTTAATTTTTAAGATTTTTATTTTATTTTTAATGAAATAATTTATATTCGTAAAGTATTTTAATTTATTTAAATATGAATCTAAAAAATCTTTATTTTTTAATACATAATCAATCGATATCAAATAAATTAGTGGAAGAAGTATGGTAATTGGTACTTCCTCTGTCCAATAGTTTTCCACTATTGACTTGATACATCTCTTAAGAAATAATAAATAATAGGGTAATCTTACATTTTATCCTTTCACTTTATTTAATATAGTGCTTTGTAAATGTGTTAGATGATAATTACTAGTATTTAATAATAAAGATAAAATAGACATAAAAAATAAATTATCTCTTAATTTTTTAAATTACAAAAATATTACTAGACAACTATTTTTAATATGATGAAGAACTATTATTTAACGTAGAACTATTATTTTGGTTTTGATCTCAGTTCAATTTTTGATATTTCAAATCTCATAGTGAGAATAAAATTCCCCTGAGTAAGATGATTTTGTATTCATCAAGACTTTGAAGATGAAAATTTTAATTAAAACAAAAAAAAATACTTACAACTCAACTACAACTCTTGTCATAAACTACATATTATATATATAACATAAAAAAGATGCTACGAAATTATGCAATGAAACTCTTGTCATAAACTACATATTATATATATATAACATACAAAAAATGCTACGAAATTATGCAATGAAATTCGGTAGCATTTGTTTACTACTTTAATTTCTTCACTTTAATTTATCATTCTTACAAGAGGAAGTTCTAGATAAATTGAAAAGCACTTCATGATTTTTTACTTTTTATTTTTAAATACACTTCATGCATTAGGTAAGCCGTTTTTGTGGTTATACTGTAAATAGTTTTTCCTCTTCTTAAATTTATTAATTTGATTTTAATTTTAATTTGACACGAAATTTAAAAAAATAAAAAAGATTTAAAATTTTTGTAATCTTAAATCAAAGATATGTAGTATTGTGATCTAAAACATATCATAGCGAAGTTGAGATTAAAAATATATGTCATAGGAAAGAAATATTTTTTTTTAAAATGGACTAAAAGAAAAGTAAGACAAACAAACAAAGTACTCTATTTTTTTCTCAATTTATATTACACACTATCATTTTTAATATGTTTAAAACAAATATTATTTTTTAATTTAATAATATATAATTTAATTTGAAATTTTCTAACGTATTATTCATAACCGTATAAATATCTAATATTTTGTATACTCAAACGTATCTTCGATCAATATAGAAATTGATGAGATGCATGGTGTACAATAGACTTATAAAAGAAAGATTTTTTTAAAATTCATTGGCAATTGGTACTGAGTAAGCATACAAAGTTACAAACCTTACGTTTTCACATGCATACATGCAAAGCTGAGGATCAACCACGAATGCACAAATGACAAATAGGTCTATCATTAGGTGCGATAAAAGATTTAGTGACAGATAAAATTTTATAGTTAAATAACAGACATATTATTAAAAAATTCAATATAATTAGCTAAGAACGTTTAAGCAATTAATTAACTAAAAATTCCTTATATATTTCATAATTAATTTCAGTGTCAATTCCTTGTATCATTGGTAAGCTGTTTTTATCATCAATGCAACAACTTCCTAAATTTCATCAGTTTCTTCTCTTAAGTCCCCACTCCCCTATTTTCCTCCAAAATGATCCTTCATTCTTGGGAAAGGCCACATTTTGTCTCCTCCAATATCATCATTTATATATTTTATCCAATATTCACACCGCCACATTTCCCCAATATATACAAAAGCATCTTCTTTTTATTATAAGTCCCACCATATATTCTTATATATATATCGTATCATCTAAAGATCGTAATATTTCAAAATTAATTAAACATATATACACATATAATGGTGGAATTTGAAGAAATTATCGAGCCTTTGAGCCCAATAAACAGCGAATTAGTCGAAGAAAATCAAGACATTGATGATGAAGAAATCAACTACGATGATCTCAAACGTCGTATGTGGAAGGATCGCATGCGAATGCAAATATTCAACGCTAACAAGAGGGACATGATCATCAACACTACTATTGCTAGTTCTAGCGAAGAATTATCACTTGATCAGTATGAGGACGATGAGGAAGACGAGGAGTCACAGGCTAAGCAAGAACAATCTCGCCGTAAGAAGATGTGTAGATCTCAAGACTCTGTCCTTAAGTACATGGTTAAAATTATGGAGATATGTAAAGGTCAAGGATTCGTGTATGGGATAGTACCCGAAAAGGGGAAGCCGGTGACGGGTTCATCGGATAGTTTAAGAGAGTGGTGGAAGGAGAAAGTGAGGTTTGAGAAAAATGCCCCAAATGCTATTGCTACATTTTTGCCTAAACTAGTTGAAGAAAATGTGTTGGATCCTAATTCATGTATGGATCTTCTAAATGACTTGCAAGATACTACTTTGGGTTCACTCCTTTCATCTCTTATGCAACATTGTATTCCTCCACAAAGGAGGTTCCCTTTGGATCAAGGGTTAGCTCCACCATGGTGGCCTACAGGGAAGGAACTATGGTGGGGTCATCAAGGGTTTTCACAAGATCAAGGACCACCACCTTATAAGAAGCCTCATGACTTGAAAAAAGCATGGAAGGTTAGTGTTTTGGCTGGAATTATCAAACATATGTCGATTAATTTCGACAAAATGAGGAGGTTGGTGAAGCAATCAAAGAGCTTGCAAAACAAGATGACAGCTAAAGAAACAGCTACTTGGTCTAAAGTGGTTAATCAAGAAGAAGTCCTTGTCAAGATGACCGAAAATGCTCTCAAGATTTCGACATCAGAAGAGGAGGATGAAGAAAATGTTGAGGGGATAAAAGAAGATGATGATCAATATCTTGCTTTGAGGAGAAACGAGAAAAGGAAGGGTGTGTTTGAGAGCGACATAGACACTGAGGATATGTTATATCAAAACTTAAATTGCGCGCAAAGTGAGTTAGGAGTTGGATTTCCCTACAAGAATTCAAGAATGGACAATGAGACAAGTTGTTTTTATCGTGGAAAGCAAACAATGAATGAACAACAAAGTGTCATCAATGACAGGGAAGAGGACGAGTCACTTAATATGTTCATGAACAATTTTACTAGCTTGATTGGAACAAAACCTATACCACACGAAGAAATAATGGTTGGTGATGATCATCATAGCGAACATGATGGGATGAACATGGACATAAAAAGGACCTTTGACAACTATCATATTGCACAAAATGCTAATGGAGGATCAATTGAGGAGAATTTCGAAGGATTTTGGGGAGACAATAATGTCCTTGAACAACTTCATTATGACAACATCATGAACTTGAATGATACACCAAAAGAAAATGAACATCATCAATCTCCCCTTTCTGTTTGGGAATTGGCATATGAGGATACATCGGAATAAAGCTAGCTATAGCTAAAATGAATAATTCGCGTGTGTTTCCCCTTTCACGAATAGTTCATTATATGCCTAGATTACTCGCATTTCATGTTTTAGACACGGTTAATCATATACATATAAATAAATAAACTACTAGTGTCATTATCTTTTCTTATTTTCTCTTTTTTTCAATTTCCCCGTTTAATATTATCATGCTTTACAAAAGGTAGTGTAACTTGATGGGATAATAAGGGGAATCCATCTTTGCCCCCTCAAGATACAACGTACAACATACCTAGTGAAATCTCGAGGTCTAGGAAGGGCGATGTTGTCCTACCTTATTGTGAGGTTATAATTGTCCCTAGCTCAAGGTAAAGAAGAAGATATATATATATATATATAGTTAGTTAGTTAGAGATTGTATTTCAATAATCATAAAAGCTGTGTCTCTGTGGTATAAAATCGTCATACTGATCCATTCTATTAGCAATGCAAGAAAAACCCTTTCTAAATTTGGAGTTATTCTTCTTCACTAGCTCTGCCTCCACCTCCACATCCACCGCGAATACAGAACAAACTGGCCTATGATCTGAAAATCTTGATTCCCCTCTAATATAAGATAATTGTTCAATGCCCTCACCTCGCCATAATATTCTATCACACCTGAAATGAGTAGTATAAATCATAAGATAAAATTAACACATGAAAAGGTAAAAAAATTGAGAGAGATGGGAGGAATACCATGCAGGGGTTCTTCGTTTCTTCTTAGACTTAGTTGTCTCTCCGGCATATGAATCTGAATTATGTGAATACTTATATGTCGGGGCGAAAAAGATCTTCCCTTCTTTCCACTCACTAAACACTCTCCCTGCTTCTCGCTCCACATTTAACTGTCACCAACATAAATAAATCAATTTTTTATCGGCAATAAATATGAACAACAAACCATTTTTATTGTACCAAACCTGATCCTTTTCTAAAAGAGAGTCCCAATCATTATCCTCCAAAAGAAGCCTTGTTTCTTCATAGCTCAAAGACACTCGGTAGTTCAAGTCTCCGAGCCATATTGCACGCCTGAAATTTATAAAATTAGGGCTAAGGTACTTAGAAATGTCTGATTCAAATTACAATCAGACATTGGATAAAGTTATACATCACTTACTGGTGATCAGTAATTTTTTCTGCGATTCCTCTATCGGGATTCCTACAAATTCTAGGAAATTGTATGTTTTTAAGAATCTCAGCAACATCTGCATTTCTTCTTAGCTCATCTCCTTCTTTCTCCCCAGAAGCTAAGTGACTGCACACAAAGCAAAAGCTCGTACGATACAATGACATGCTTATTGCTATACACCCCTGCATATTAAATTACAAAATCTATATTCAAATTGAAAAAAAAAAAAAAAGAGGATATATAATACTAATCAATACCTTATTTCCAAGACAACCCATGATACCTCTAGTCAAGAGAGAACATGAAGGATCACTAAGCTTTCTCAAACGTCTTGTTGTTGAAGGACAATTACATGTCTTGAGAAGGTTACTATTAGCCTTTAAACTCTTTTTAACAACTTTAAGAGAATGTTTATTGAATAAACTGTTGCATTTTGAACTGCTTGAATCATCATTACCATAGGATGATTTGTTAAGTGCATGGCTTATTAGGGCTAACCATCTTGCTGCTGGTTCACTATCTTCACTCACTAGTACATTTCCTGCATTTAAGGGTACAATTTCTTGAAACCTGAAAAAATAAGGCATGTCACATCTTGTAAGACCCTAAATAAATACTACTCACTCCGTTTCAATTTATTTCGATGACTTTTGAATCTTATGATTTTAAAATAAAGATATACAGACTGTACCAAAATTAATCTTCTGGTCTTAGACATGTCATTTGTCATGAAAGAGTTGTCAAAAAAAAGGGAGACATTACCGTTGAGATGGACTAAAAAGAAAAATAAGACAGACAAATTAAAATGGAAGACGGAGTAATATATGTTGAATTTATCATACCCCAAAACATATATGTCTGCAGATCCTTCCACTTGCAAGAAATCTTCAAGATTAAGTCCATGATTAGGAGTTTTTCCTCCTACATTCCATGTCCCAGCAAAAACCCTAAAATTTTCCAGTCATATATATATATCCTAGTTAATTAATTTAAGTATGTTAAAAATTTATTTGTAAATTAAGAAAAATCATACCTAATATTTTTAATCATAGTAGCAGGTTGTGTTGACTGATCAAAATTGGAAAGATTTAGGCCTTCAATCCTTGCACTATTATGCCTTGCTGAGAGCAGATAAGAAATTAGTAGCATGATACTGATTGTTGTGGTTTTGATTTTCTTACAATCTTCAGTTTGAAATTAAAAAGGTATGGTTTTTATAGGGAAATTTATCAATAGGTACAGTTCAGCCAAATTTATTTATCAATACGATCAGAATATGTACTATAGATATGTATATCGTATGTATTCATGTATATACACCATCTATATATTTTATTTGAAACATAACTTTTTTCAGTGGAAAAATTCCTCACTGGTCAAATTTCTACACAACGAAAATTACTTCCACGTTATTTTCATTTTACAACAGTATAATGAAAAGAAATAGCATTTGCAAATAATCAAAATATAATTTTAGTCTTCTGTTAGGTGAGCTACCAATATTATGCTATAAATGAAGCTAAGCAGATTGTGGAGAAGATACCTAATTAAGTATACGTGTTAATGTTTTACACAAACGACAGATAAATAAGGAGAAATTTGCATCATTTCAATATTAGATTCATCTGAATTTAATACACTGTCGATATATAACACGAATTTTTCATGCGTACATAACTCACTAAATTTGTAACAAGTAAGTTTGAACCATAATATTAAGAGCACAATGAGTTCAATATTTATAACCTTGAACATTACACCATAATGAACTTATTGTTGAATACGTTTGAATTAAAATGACGTGTAATAAGACGAAATGCACCATTAACTATAGCTCGATATTCATAACCTTAGTCAAATTTGTAAATGATAGGTGAAAGAAGAAAGTAGTAATACCATAACAAATACAGGTTCATTTTCTTTAAAAAAAATCTAGGATATTATTAATTTTATTTTTGACACATATGGACAAATTCCACAAAATACTTATCATCTCCCACCAATAATAGGTAGTATTTGATAACTCTGTCCATCAAGACTCGGATAGAAGAAAAGAATAACTAGTGTTTTTTTTCCCGATCTTTGCTTAGTTTTACTGTCTTCAAAATTCTCAACTATTTCATTAACCACTAGACCACACCCTTCCGTACATGATATTGTTAATTATTTTTCCTGAAGATTAAAAAAGACTTGTAGAATCATCAAAAGCACAAAATATAAACTTTATCTAGATATGTTTCTTTAACATGAACATACGTACAATGGAATAAATTGAATAATACAATTCCATCATGCACAAGAAAAGTTCATAAAAAAATACAATTACTACTCATGCAATTTAATATTAAAAACAAGTTGGTGATGATAATTCCTACCTGTAAAACTTCTCTTCACTGAAGGAGACGTTTCAAATAAAACTTTTCTCCTTGATATAATCTTCCAATCCACTTCTACTAAAAATAAATAAATCAATTACAATATAAAAATATATACATAAAATTCAATAAATAAAATAATAATTTAAATCAAACCTTGATCATTTTTTTCTGATTGTGTTACATCCTCCTCAAAACTTCCTCCAATGCCTTTTGAATTAATAAGCTTTGGTATGCCACACTTTTATTCAAAATCATAAAATAAAAAAAAATAAAAAAAATTATCTTAATTAAAAAAATCTTTAAATAAATAAATTGTACCTTGTTCTTTTCATGACCCTTGACACAATTGTTAAGGGTGGTGGTTGTGGTGGTAACGCCGCCGCTGGCGGTGGTTTTGACGACGACGGCAGCGGCGGCTTCCGCCTTAATCATGTGGATGCTATCATCAGATTTACAACACCTTGTTGGAGACGACATTCAAGATTATATAATGTTGGATTAAATTAATAAATCTACAATTCCAAAATTGGAGTCAAATCTATTTTTTTTCTTAAAGATTAATACTAATTAATTTAAATAATAATCTATTAATGCACAGAACACCAAAGGTAAAAAATACAAGAAACTTTTATTGATTCCTTTCTTGTTATCTACCTAAATTTCTGTGTTCTTTTTTGTTATGTGCTTTGTGTTTGACTTTGTATTTCCTAAGCTCTAAGCTTTTTTTTTTTGTTTCTATAAAATTATTTTTATTGTTAACAAAATGTAATTAAAATGCTTTTTTTCTCTTTTTACTTTAGAGTTTTATTTTTTTAATTAAAAAATAGTTTTTTACTTTTAAGAAAAAAAAAGTTAGATGGGATGAGAGTTTGGCGCCAAATCTCTCGGAGATTTTAGGGTAGATGGTGATCAACCGGTTAACATGAATGGTTGCATCACGGTGACAATCATTATCAACATTTTATTTATTTATTTATTTCCTTTTGATTAATAAACATGTTTAATTAAAACTTGTGTTTGGAAATGAAGTTGTGATTTTAAATTAGTATGTTAAATCAATGTTTAGGCTAGGGGTGTTCATGGTTTGAATAAAAATTGATCCAAATCAAAAAATCAAATTAAACTGATTTAATTTGAATTTTGATTTGGTTTGGTTTTAGATTGTTAAGAACTGGTAGTATTTGGTTTGGTTATGGTTTTGTTAGAATAAAACCGAAGAAATAATCGAACCGAACCAACGAGTTATATACATAAATTTTATTATTATACATACATAATATTTATATTCATAAACAATTTTAAAGATTTTATATAAGTTTCATCAAAATTTATTAATAATTTACTTATGAAAAAAAAATGTTCAAGGTCAGAACATTTTTCTTATTGATTTCATGTATATAAGTGTCTATCAAAATTCTTTGTAGGACTGAAAATCATTGTCTCTTCCTTCTAATGCCAAAATAGTGAATTTTGAAGTTTTATTCAATAAATTCAATGATTGAAAGTTCTTTAATGGGATTCATTCTAACTAACTTTTCGTTTGAATGGATTGTTGTCACTTTTTTCACGTTTTGAATGAATTGTTTCTTTTATTTTTATGTATGGTTAATAACGAACAATCGAATCAAACAAAACCAAAATCGAAAATAACCAAGCTGATAAATGTATATTAAATTTGGTTTGGTTTGATTTTGCTAATTTCAAAACCGATTAAATTGATTTGGTTTTGATTTTGACCAATAACCAACCCAAATCAACCCGTGAACACCCCTAGTTTAGGCATGCGATATGGGATCATAATTTAGAATTTTAAATTCTGAACAAAGAAAAAAAAATTATTTCGGATTCCATATCATGGTTTAATTTTTTTTTTTTAAATGTAGAACTTATCCCACAAGTTTATATAACAAAAAAAATATCTATTATTTTAATTTTTGCAAAAAAATAGTCATGCTCCGCGTGAAAAAATTATTTCTATAGCATGAAAAGATTATACTATTAAGGATTAATTATTATTATTTATTGATTAGTTGATCTTTATAAAATTATGTATATTTGGAAGTTTGTAATGAGAAACTTTTACATACAAAAGAAATATGGAGAAGGCGTCTTAGAAGATTGTATTAGAATGGGAAACCAATAGCAATTGCATGGGTTTTGTATTTGTATTGAAAAATTTAGTAAAATATGAGAAAAATGACTTGAGAAACATCTAACAAAGTGTGTTGTTTGATCTAATGGCAGAAAAAAACCTTTTAAGCTTCCCTCTCGTGATCTCAAAAATGCAATAATTTCAAGTATAAAAAGTATATAATCTCATATATTTGGGGTTAATTCTATTTTATTTCGAAACTTTTTCTAATTACAAATTTTTTGAATTTTTCATTGTTCTCGGTTATATTCTTTGGTTGTCTCACAAATAATACGTTACTTAATGGGAGAGGCATATCCGAGAAGGGATAGGGATGTATTCAAGAGGTGATTTTGTAGTTCTATTTAAAATGGTAAAAAAATTTGAAGATTATGACAAAATGATCTTAATATACTAGGTTACTTTATTTTGATCCTTAATATATTTTACATTGATCCATATAGTCCTTAATGGCTTAATATATTATAAAAAGTGCTCAATTTGATTCTTTACCCTAAAAGTAGCAAATTCATCAAAAACTTCTGTTAAGTTTAACACTAGGAGTGTGTTTGGTATGAAGGAAAACATTTTCTGAAAAATGTTTTTCCAATTTTCTCATGTTTGGTTGAGACAAAATCTTGGAAAATGTTTTCCAAATCAACTCATTTTCCTCAAAATTAAGGAAAATGACTTCCCTTCAAAATTAAGAAAACATTTTCCAAACTCTCCTCCAATTCCAAATTACATTTTTTGGGGGGAAAAACGTCAATTTTAAAAAAATATTTTCAATTTCAAAATTTTATTTTTTCATACGATCCTTGACCCCCCCCCAACCGCCCCCACCGGCTAGCCCCCCAACCCACCCATTCCCCAAAAATTAATTTTGCTTTTTAAAAATATTTTCAACTTCAAATTTTTATTTTTCACTCCTACCCTCTCCCCCTGCCCCCATGCACTACCCCACCCCCACCCCACACCCTACCACCACCCAAAAAAATAATAATTTTATTTTTATAAAATATTTTCAATTTCATAAATTATTTTTTACTCTAGTAAAAATAAAATATGTCTCTCAAAAATATTTTTAATTCATAAATCAAACACTAAAAATCATTTATGGAAAATATTTTCACTCACCAACCAAACATGAGAAAATAAGTCCAAAATCTACTTGTTTTCCAGGAAAATATTTTTCTAGGAAAACATTTTCCATTGAAAACATTTTCCTCCATACCAAACACACCCTAGGTCCACTAAAAAATAAATCCAAAAACTTTTTCCTTTCCCCTTCAATCTCTACGTTTTCCATCAAAAGCTTTGGTTCAAAAAGCTTGTGATTGTGAGAGTGATGAAATTGATCCACAGTCAATATTTGTGATTTTGAAATTCATAAAAGGATTTAGTGAAGCTGAAATTATATTGGAAGTACTAGAAAATGGACAGAAGATATACCCAAATTGTGAAATCTAAAAACCAAATGTTACCTTAATGTGGGGTTGATTCTTTGCCACCATTTCTTAATAAATATTCTTGGGAATGACAAAGAAAGTAAAGAGCATTTTCTCGATAACTCTATGTTCTTACCATTATATCCAATGCACGTTTAAAATCATAGGTGTATGCAGACTTAGCATCTATCTTAAAGGTAGGAAGGTTGCTTCAGATTTCAAATAAACCCTCAGCTCAACGAAAAACAGTCCAATGCAATCCATAAAAAGAAGTAATGAAAGTACAAGAATCAACAAATCATAACAAAACAACCAATAACAGTAGAACAAAAACAAAAACAAAAACAAAAACAAAACAATACGATAACCGAGAGGTATAAGGAATCAACAACATATAGTAAAAGAAATCGACGAACAAGAACTAAGGAGCCCACCAATATGAACGGACAATCAAATCAACATCCATGACAAAACAGAAAAAAAAAAAAGATCATTAATAAGCATATAGAAATGATCTTCCAGGACCAAGAAAAGGAAATTTTGAAAGCTGTCGTTGCCAACAAACATTTTTCATGCACTCTCAACCTAATCTGTAACTTAAACCCTCCAAAGAAAACAAATATCTAATGTGAATGTAAGAAACCCTGGCTAAAGGAAATTTAAAAATGAAGTGACATAGTTCCTCGAATGACGATAGCAGGAAACAGCCAAGTAGAATCAGCATTTGATCTGATATCCTCTGTTCCGCAAGATGTCCTCCTATTGTGTTGCCAGATTTCCACTGGTGTATTCACTTGAACCATAACGAGGGGCTCAATTTGAGTTGAGAAACACCATAGGTTGACTGTTACAGCGTGTAGCAATAAAAATTCTCTTTGATCTTTACTCTGGTGTTTCTCATGATTATTGATGACTCAAAATACCTCAATGAACTTCCAGTGACATGAACATATTTAAGCTTTGCATGATAGTTTTTACTTTTACGGAGCAAGTTATAAAGACACTTCATCTAGCACTTCATCTAACAGATTTTGCTTGTATATGGCCAAATTCTGCAGGAACCGATTATAGACTACATAAATTTCAACAGCTCAACAAGGTTTCATGCAGCATATCAGATGTGCATATAGCAGAAGCGTGAAAAGCATTGATGATTCGGTATTGTTGTGAAGGTATGATTGTTGAAAGTCCATCAACGACAATCAGAGATGGTGTACCACACCCGCACACCACACTTTTTCATAAAAAGAACTTTCGATCAACACCGCAACTGTGTATAACTGAACCTGCCCTGGCTGGCCTGCCATCCCTAATTATTTTCACTTTGAACAGTAATCTCTAAACAACACCGGGACTCTAACTGCTTTTCTTTTGATTACTTTTACAGAGGGGAAGATGGCTTTCTATCTTTTACGAAGAAATTTTTGCTACAATAGGTGGCAACTAGAGACATAAATGTTAAGACAACATATCGCTACATATCACATCTCACCTGCAGTGATGGTTTTTTACAATGCCTTCTCTTTGTCATTTTCTTAAAAAACCTTCACCATTTGCTATAATATTGCGAAGCAACAAGTTAAATATAATTGTTTTGATGAGTGTAGAACAAGTACATTAAAGGTCATTTCACTTAACTAACTGCTCCATTTAATGCACAGAAGTAACATTTTGTAACTCCCTAGTATTAGACCCTCCACTACTACTACTGGGAAGGGGAGAAAAGCAGTGGCAATAGTGTTGCTAAAAGATAACTTGAGGTACGCTTGTATACTTACACTAGGTGCAGTATAGGCAAAGTGAAGTCGCTTAGGTGGCGCTTCAATGCCTCTCACGATTCCATTAGTAGGACAGAGACTAAACATTTGAGAAAGTGATTGACAAGCTTTTTACTTCTATTTCAGTTAATTGTATCAGCGTTACCAAAGCAAAAAGGGCGAAAAAGCTCTAAGGTCGGTTCAAACTGCAAATAAGTGTGACCATTAATGAAAGAAGGCGCAAAGGGAGAAGAAGTACAAATATATATATATAGTCCAAGACTAATAGTTTATTTGCATGAATGACAAATATATGAACAAAGAAACATGAAAATAGTTACGATAAAGTGAAATATTAATTGATTAATTGTTTAGAGTAGGCTCTTTAGAAGAGGTCATAGGCAAGGAGATGTCTTAGAACCTTGATAAAGACACTGAAGTGCACGAGAGGCGAAGCACTTCAATATGTTTGACCTCGCTTCAGGGCTTTAGTGACCTTTTCTTTTTCTTTTTGTGATGATCATAGTATCCAAAACAACTTTCGCGCACCTCGACTAATTCCACAAGAGCCGTGCAACATCCACCGACAAAAGGTACTAGGTAAATTTGTCCACCAAGGCTATAACAGATGAAAAGAATCACCTAGCGTGAACGTGAGACCTCATGACTCTCAACCACTTCATTGATCACTAGGCCACGCGTTACCTTTGAGCTTTGAGCCTTCTGCAAACATTATCATTTTCTACTCTTTTTGTCTTTGATAGCGATTGATAACATTGATTGTTAAACTACATTCTTTGCTTGACAAACTCCTATTATAATTCAATTTTCATATTAAAAGGGCAGCCCGGTGCACTAAAGCTCCACTACACGCGGGATGTCCAGGAAAGGGCTGGACCACAAGGGACTATTGTAATTACATTTAATTTAGCATTATGGTCAATTAAGATCATCTTGATCTTTTATTTGAACTTTCATAAAGCTATTCTACCCGTGGCATCATAAATGTGGCATCTCAATAGGCTAATAACATAACATAAGCTTAAACTTAACTTTCTATTAGCTTACTTCTTATTTTTTTTAGATTGACAATTGACATTTGAAGTACTTCAGCATACAGAAATAAACAAGAGCTATCACCAACTATTTCCTATAGAATGACATACATTAATTAAGCAGGAAAAAAGATCTTACCTCTGTATAAGCATAAACTCCATCCTCCGTAGATGCCAAGGGACTTCCTCTCCTGATGAATTGATTTTCTCTATATATGTAAAGCATTGGCACTCCGGTTGAGAGTTCTAAGTGGATGACCTGTTACCAAGGACCTATTCATAACCAACTAACATACATGCACCGAAAATGTGTGATACTAACAGAAAAATGAGAATACTCATTACCTCCTCTGCAGTCAATTTATCGAGATACATTAGGATGGACCTCAATGAATTTGCATGAGCTACTACCATTACATTCTTTCCACTGGAAAGTTGGGGCTCAATCTGCAAGTAAATGCTCAGTAATGAGAGGTCAAGATATCAAGCCCTGCATCAATAGAAACAAGTCTCCTCTATATGCTTTTTATAAGTCACAGCAGCTTACTTGCTCTTTGAAATAGGTAACAGCTCTTCGCAAGCACATTTCCAAGCTCTCGCCGTTGGGTGGCCGAGCATCATAGCTTCGGCGCCATTTATAAACTTGCTCTTGTCCGCATCTTTCAGCTGTTTCTAGCTTATTAAACCCTTGAAGTTCCCCGTACCTATAACATAATAACATCCTATTGAATCTGGGATGACATCATATTGGAATAGAAACAAAATGAGAACTGTTAAATTACATTCTTTCATTCAGTTGCCATGCTTTAATAACAGGAACAGACTGCATCTCGGTGCCTTCACTATAAATTTGACTCCATACTTTGGCTTGTTCAGTCTCATCGTGGACAATAATGGGCACCTGAAAGTTTAAGAAGGATAAGTGCTTATATACAGTGGCCTTTTCTTACATAAATTTGATATCTTCTGCACATTATATTGGTGACATACGAACAAAAGAGCATGCAATCTTTGGTATACCAACCTTTCTTGAATCTCATGGAAAGTTTTGATGTAATTTTGCAATAAAGACGCACTTATTATTTCCTGAATTGTTTATTTTGGATGCTAAAACCTGTTTGACCTTTATCCATGTCTTACAACATGATATAATCATAGAAAGGTAACAATAAGCCATAGCCCATAGATAAACGGATAACCAAGAAAGAGACTTTTCTGTATAGGATAACATTATCCAGGAAGCAGGAAGAACATTTCTTGCTACACAACAAACAGGAGGCTTTGTTTATGAAGCTCGGGGTACTCTTATTTCACATTGCTAATTCATGTTGTGTCTATACTTTTAATTGATTTCCCCTTCAAGAAAAAATTAAACCTTCCACGTGAATTCTGATTTACGAATCATGAATATTAACATAAACCAGGCCAAATGATCGGAAATAATTAGCAAACAAATTTAACAATTGATAAGGGGAACTATCTCCAGAATGTTCACCAAAAAAAGGACTAGTTTTGACATACGTATGACAAATCATAAGGGGATATGACATAGCATAAGAGCAGACAGCATGAGGCAGCTGTAATTGCTCCAACTTTACATGAAGTTATTCAAACTAAAGAGTAATTCAAGAATATTTTAGTGCTACCCCAAGTCATTTCAAAGAAGT
This sequence comes from Solanum lycopersicoides, assembly GCA_022817965.1. Classification (NCBI taxonomy): domain Eukaryota; kingdom Viridiplantae; phylum Streptophyta; class Magnoliopsida; order Solanales; family Solanaceae; genus Solanum; species Solanum lycopersicoides. The sequence goes on along the minus strand of CM040621.1, from coordinate 78,500,189 downwards.
GCACTAGCGACCATGCTTCAAAAAGACAAGCTTTTTGATGACCAAAATGCAGAAGTACCTTCTTGCAGTGGTGCTCTGTTAGGGCAAGCATGGCCGTCATCTGAGAACGAATCAATGCAGAGATGTAGACAACATCAATAGGTAAGTGTCTAATTCTCTTACCAGCTTCAATTGCTTCTTCTACTCCTTTACTGGTGAGTGGCACATCTACACAACCAGTGAACAGGTTCTTTTCGTTCCACATTGATTCTCCATGCCGTATTAAGATCAAGTATGATTCAGCTGCAGGGAATAAAGCCTTAAAAAAGGACAAGATCACAAACTAGAATCCAGATACAACAACGAATAACGAGTACACTCACTTTTTGATAGATGATAACAAGAATTACTGGGAAGGAGTGTACTCACGTACTGTTCTCCGCGAATAATTGGTACTTGACAATGAGGAGAAAATTGGCTTAATGGCACATACAGATGACTTTGATGAATACTTCACACAGTTCACATACTGCCTCAAACTGCATCTCTCTTTTCTAAACATTGGTTTCATTTTAAGACTCCCAGATGAAGATGTGACCAGGAAGTCCCTAGCACCCTCGTTTGCGGTGAAGCAAATTGCTTGGTGATATGCAGCAGCAACCATATTGAGTCTGAAGTTATCCCAACTAAGCATCATAAAAGAAAACAAAACGGAAGCTGAATAGACATCTTCACAGTGTTCAGCTAAATTTCATAAACAAAGAAAAAGAACTACATTTCATACATAGCGATAGTTGATTCTCGGATGAGTTAATAGACTATTTTAAAAAGGGAAAACAAATTTGAATATGTATATGATCAACTAGTAACAATTTCATGGATAGCTAACAATAAGCTTTTCAAAAAACAACTTTACACCAGTTCAACTTGGGCTTCGATTAGGCTAATTTTTCACAAATATGATCTTTTACTTGATTAGCCGTTCCGCTTGCCACTATTGCAGCCGTTTAGCAATGTAGGGGCCGTGTCATATGGTATCAAAATATTGAATCATAGATAGAAATTAAAATTTTGTTTGAACATATCATAAGAAATTTTTGTATTGTATATTTTTTTATAAATATAAAAAATTTCATAAGAAAAAACTATTAAAATAGCTCATTATTTTATTCAATCTTATCAAATAAACAAAAATTTATAAAATCACATAATAAATTATTACAAACTATTTGTTTCTGCACTTAAGTAATTGTTTCATCTAACTTTAATTCAATATAAATTATAGTGTACTAGTCTTTAATATAATCCTCCCACATAGTATGAATAATTTCCTCACGTTAAACTTGTATTTCTCGATCATGTGGCCGAGAAGACGAATCAACATTGTTACTTTAAGCCATTTGTTGGTTAATATCATTCGCAACTATATTTTCATGTGACCAGGAACACCTTTCACGGGCTCTTCAAGATCTTATTGTTGAGTATAGATAATTATGCAATTAAGCCTATCCAACCTAACCTCCATATCAATTTATTAGAGTAAATGAAGAGAAGACCTTTCACTCCATGTTCAAATAGGTATAACAATAGTTGTAATAAATACAAAACGGTAGAAGTAATAAATTAAGTGTTGGAGTAAATGAACAGAACAAATTTATCACTCAACAATCGGTTAGTGTGAGTTAAAGTAACTATATATTGGTGATAATAAATCATTTTAAAAAGTAATGATGTGATTATAAATTTTATTTACATATGAAATAAATGGCTAGTAGATATAAATGTGGGATTGTTTTAAAAAAATATAAATTCATGGATCAATTTTTGTATTAAAATATCTCAAATCATGATATAAATTCTCATATAATTTCATATCATGAATTTTGAATAATATTGTATCAATCATGATATGGAATAATGAGATGAGATCAGCGTAAAATCGCATATTCAAATGCTGATTGCACCTCACGATACCATATTGTGATATGATATCACATGGTCAAACGCCTACTAATTCTAATAAAAGAAGGAAATTTTAAAAACAGAAGACTAGAAACATGATCAGGCTTCTTAGTTATCTATTGCTTGCTTATTTATGATTCGTAAATACATATTATAAGAAGGAGAGATGCGAGCAAGACTAGAAGAGAGAAAGAGAATCAAGCATGAACAGAGAGGGAGATACAATTGATCTAATTGTATTGTGGATACAATTGATTTGTATAAAAAAGCGAGCTACTAAAAAGGAGAGAGAAGAGCGAAATTGGAAGAGAAATGAGAGAGTCAAGCAAAATTCGGAGAGAGATAAACTGATTTGTATACATAATCGATAATTGTATCATGAATATAATTGATACAACTGATTTGTATCAATGAGTACAATTGTATTAAAAACTATTGTATTCAATTTGTTGATGCAAATCAATTGTATCAGGATATTAATGAATACAATTTGTATCGTTGTTATAACTTGTAACAAATTGTATTTATATTCACAAGTTTCCTTGTTACTGTATTTAGGTGTTACCATTTGTATTTGTATCTTGAGTGTTACCATATATATTCGTATTGTAGAGAGATAGAGAGAAGAGGCGAGACAGAGAAGAGGAGGGAGAGAGATGCAAGCGAGAGAAAGGCATTAGCATAGCTTTATTTAAAAAGCAATAGTTGTGAATAGCATTCCAAACTATAGGTGGTGTAGCCATATGTTTATCGTACTACATAATTTTCCTAATAAAGGGCATCATGTGGTCTAGTGGATTGAGTTCCTCCCTTAGTAACATTTCAGTTTCAAATTTTGGGCATGAAATTATTTGAATAGAAAGCTCTATCTGACATGAATTTGAATTAATGAAAATCCAATCAACAAAAGGGTCAGTTATACTAGGACGATTGGTCAAAATAATTACTAGCCAAATGTATCAAAAACTATAAATTATTTCGTATAAAAAATATATCTTTTTAATATAATAATATATAAAAACTAAATATTTTTGGTTATTATTTTTCATCAACTATATAATGTTAAAGGTAAATTTATCTTTCCCTATAAAAAATCTCAGCGCTCAACTTTTACCAAATTTTATCATGATACTCGTACTAATTGGTATATAAGCCGTAAAAGGACTTCAAAAATGATTTGAAATGCTACGAGTAAAATATGAAAAACGAAAAAAAGTACCTATTGAAGCGAACATAGTTATTATCAGCTATATTTAAACATACCTATCTATTATCTAAGTTCGTTAACAAGCTCATGAAGAGTCAAAAGGAAATGCATCTCCAAGTTGTCTATAGGACTTTTGTAGTACTTGAATGATACTAGTGATTTTGAATATTTTTATAAAATGAAAGCAGCTGGAAATTTGCTTAGCTACACTGATAATGACTATATTGAAAATCTTTAAGACAAAAAAAAATACCAAGATATGTTTTATGTTGGGGTCTATAGTTATTTCTTTATCTTCAAAAGAACAACCCATTGTTACTTCTTTGACTACTGTGGCGGAGTACATCACTCCAGCATCATGTGCTTGTCAAGCTAGTTGGCTACAGAAAGTTATTGATACTTGAGCTTCAAAGAATCCAGTTGAATATAAACGAAATAAGCATATAGAAGTGAAGTATAACTTCTTATGTGATCTTACTAAGACGTTCATAAAACCCCTAAAATCAATGTCCTTCCTAACAATACGTGATCAGCTTGGTGTTTGCAAATTAAACTAAATACTATTTCAGTTTAAAGGAGGAAACATTGACGACGTAGTGTTTGTTGCACTCGTCTTAGAAGTCAATAAGCTATTTCCTAGTCTTTAGGCTAGGAGACTAGTGCAATCAGTTTTTTTATTTGCTAAATTTTCTAATTAGAACTTTTTTAACAACATACTCATAGAACACTTTCACTTGCATATTACTTCCATCTAATTGTTATTAATTTCTAGCATTTTAGACTTCAGGCTTCGTGTAGGATAGAACAAATCTGTCTATATTATGTATTTTGCTTGCTTGCTTCTTATCGGAGTTAACATTGATTCCATTATGAATCCCACAAGAAATACCATGTTACATATGGAAGTACTTGGACATTTTTTATGAAGCAATATTAAGTACTATCAAAGCTCCAACATTACTCCTTTATTATATTTAAAACAAATTTGAAGTGTAAGACTAGGCATTAATCAATAACTAGTCACTAGAAAATCAATCAAGCCACAATTTAAGCATTAAGTAATAATATTAATGAGCCATTAAAATTTCCTCATATACTACTAAAAGGAAATATATAACTTTGAAGTTGAACATCCATAAAACAATAAGAAAGAAAAAGAAGTATCAATTTTGATGCCTATAGCATCATAATCATCAACATCATATAATAATAAATGAACCCTAAACACATCAAACAAAGATTCATAACAAATCATTTGTTGTTCTTGTTTCTTCAATATTGATCCTCAGTCAATTGGTATTGCTGGAGGATCTGAGTGCAGGCAGCAAGAGGTTCATTGGAGAGGAAACCCATGTTGTTAGCGTAACGAACATCAGAGGTCATGCCATTGTTGCGGGTAAGGGCAACACGGGCACGATCACGACCAGCATTGGGGACGTTACATTTTTTATCACCGCTCTCGACGAGCACAACATCACAGACATCATCACCACAGTCACGTTTAACTAAGATGTTGTATTCACCTTGTGAGTTTGTCACTCCATCGATTGTGTATGTGATTTTGTTAGTCAACCTGTTTTTGCACTCAACTTTAACCTTAGATCCTGTCCATCATACCACAATTGTTAATCCTACTGTAAACTAGCAGCAAAACAGACGCAGATTTAAGATTTAAACTTTATATGAGTTCAATTTTTAAAATTGTTAGAAGTTATAGGTTCATATCTAACATTACTCGCAACTTATTAAATTTCCCCCCAAAATTTATGTTCTGCGTCAAAAGTAGTAGATTCATATGAACTAGATCTAAATCCGCCTCTGGCAACAAAAACAGTTCACAGTAGGACATGAAACAATCCAATTTGATGATAAACTACATCACTGTATATACTAAATCAGGCAAGAAATGATAATTTCCTCGTTTAAAACACTAAACAATACAATCTAGTAAATCTATAGAGTAGATCTGCAAATGGGTAGTCAAGAAATGGCAGAAATTAGAACAGATCTTGAAATATGAACAGTAGAAAATGCAGAATGAGGGGGGTTTTAGTGTTTACCAGCAAGATACTTAGTAGCAGGGGTCTCAAATCCACATCGGCAAGTATCACAATAACATTTACCCTTGACAAGGAAAGGGTTGGAAGTGGCAGTAGCCAAAGAAACAGAGAGGAAGCAAAGAGCAACAAATACAACCAATCTTGCCATATTTTGAAGAAGAAATCTCAAACTCTCTCTACTTTTTGCGTTGAAGAGAATAGATAGATAGAAATGGAGAAAGAGAGGAAAGTGGAATATAATGGGGTTAAGGCGTCGGTGGATTGGCTGGCAGACAGTAGTAAAGTCACATGGGAGCTTCGGGAATCAAGTAAATACTCCGTCCTAATTTATATGCTACCTTTTATATTTCGAGATTTAAATAAATTTATCTTTAATTATATTTATAATAAATTTAAATTAACAGATTATTATGACTTATTCCACAGGTACATTTCAAAAATATAAATTTTATTTAAAAAATTCTATATCTAAATTAAAATTAAACTGTTTCACTCTCGATGACCAAAAGTCTTACATGGCACCGTGGAAGTAATTAAGAAAGCTGGTATATACAAAGCGCGTCTTGCGCCAATATATTTTTTTTTCCCTCAAGTGGCATTGCCAATCAAAGTTTCATTAATTTCGGTGCTGGGTTCCATCTGCCCCTTTCTTTTCTCTTTACGCGGGAGATCTGTTAAAATTTTCAATTACTTCTACTTTTTGCAATAGTTATTATTAGTTAAATTGTTAAGAAAAAATCTCAAGTCATTAAAAAATTGATTGTTTTGACTAGGTATATCAAAGTTTAATTCAAAACAGTTAATATTATCAAGATTATCGATTAAATCGTTATGGAAAAAATTAATAATTTAATATAAAAAATATAAAAATCATTATTTAAACAGCCAATTACTGATAGGTTATTTAAAAAACATTTGAATTATTGATTTTGATTCAATTTTGATAAGTTCTACGCACTAATCATTACTACTAGTCCATTTATCCAACAAAATTAAGTAATAGCATAATTAATATTATATTGAATTTTTTAACACATCCTACGTAACAATATATTGTAATTTGTAAATGTTTATATTCCAATGTTGGAAACTTTTATCGCCAAGGAATTGTGTGTGAATTTTGAAGAAGAAGTGAAATTGCTTTTACGTAACATTTTTTGCAATGAGTTTGTCAAAATAGGAAATAACAAGATGCAAGTGTTCCTCTTCAAAATCCTTAACGTATAATAATAAAAAAGTTGTGGTGGTGGCCCGCCTAATTTATTTTTGTTCGTCTTTTACATTAAATAGTGCTGCCAGATTAGGCGCTATAATCATTCAAAATTATGTCGCAGACCCCACTTTTATTTCACATAATTGAAAGGAGAAACTTTTTCTAATATGAATTCGTTTTTGTTACGAAACTTAGATTTTTCAATATAAATTGGACTTGATCATAGATATTGAGCTAAGAAAACAAAATAAAAGAAAACAAAAGAGATCCGTAAATTGGATTAGTGTGTAGTTTATGGAATAAATTTAACAATTTCATTGCGTCTTTTAATGAACTTTTTAGCTGGTCATTGTGATTGTTCAGTCTTTGAGTTGCAGACACATAATTTTATGAGATTTTAAAATATAAAAAAATAAACAGAAAAAAAAAATTGAAGAGGTTCAATATCTACCATATATATATAAAAATATATAAAATAATCATGTATTAACAGTATAGTTTTTCCATATATAATTTGCTTTCCCTATTCCCCTTGTTAACTTCTAATTCATATTAACACTAGCTATTGTAGTTGGTTTCAATTTACAATCCCATATGCTTGACACTATAGTATTCCTGAAGTTAATTAGCATCATCAAGAAAATATATATATACAATGTGATAATGAAGCAAATTCTTGAAATATGGTTAAATTAATATTTAAATGAGAAAGTTCACATAAACTAAAATCTGATGATGAATTCCCTCTATATAATTAAAGTCTTTCATTTAGTCAAAGTTTTACAAGTTGTAAGATGTGAAGTGGGAACAGTGTCATTTACAGTTACATGTGCAATAGCTAACTTCATGCATCAGAAATCTAATTTTACAATTTGTACCTAAGTAAGTGCAGATCCAAAAGTGTGCAGTGGATTGCGGTTGACTTAAGCATTGAGGATTTAACTGATCATGACCCCTAATTATTAAACATTATTCTAATTCTTTTGATAAACTTTATATACTTGTGACTCCCCATGGACAAAACTATCGTAGTATACACGACTAAGTAAATGGGTGATTATTGTCACGCCCCAAACGGGGTGGAACGTGACTGTAGAGTGTCGACAGATCCCTAGTTGAATGAGGTTGGGTATGTGTATCGGTGGTAATTAAAAGATAACGAAATTTATAATAGTCGTATATTCAATATATAACTATATATGAATATGATACATATTAATTTGTGTTTCGGTAAATTGGGGTTATGTATCAAAGCTAATATTTGAAAACGATATATTGTACATGATAAAATTATAATGTATCATAAAGGTGAACAAATGAATTATACATTAATTTAAGAAACGAAATCAATTGAATACATTAAAATATTTGCTGAAAACAACAAAAAATAATACATTATACATTAATTTAAGAAACAAAAATGACTAGATACATTAAAAAAACTAAACATATATATATCAGGAGAAAGATGAACAATAAAGAATCGGAAAAAAAAAGAGTCAACAATCTGATCTGCTAGAAGCAAACGATGAAGAAAAAATTCTACACTTTTTCTGTTGCTCTGTATCAACTTCCATAGATTTTTTTGCTTTTAACAATGGTGTCATCCATGAATCTCAACCCAAAGCACTTATAGGAGTCACCAACAACTCGACATTTTCCTCTTCTTTTAGGTTTTTTTTCCACAATCGATTTTGATATTAAAGATGCATCCTTCATCGACTAAATCTGTAGATAAAAAATCTAAAAAAAATAATCAATATCTGATGAAATGGAAAGAAAAAAATGGATGAAGAAGAACTACATCTTCAATAACTTACAACTGATAATTCAAGAAGAGAAAATATTTGAAAGAGAGTGGTGAAGATTAGGTGATACCATAGAGTGATTTTAGGCGTGAAAAAAGAAAAAAGAATCTTGGTTGATAGTTTATAGTGATGTATCCAAAAAAGTGAGGGATATTATACAAAAGAGAGATTTTTGTAATTTTTTGGAATGGTAGAAAATAATAGAAAATAGAGTAAAAAAGAATGTGTAGTCAGGTAATTTTTTCATAAATTTCTCCTCCGATAATGTCACCAAATGGAGGACAGAAGCGGTCATTTACAAAAGGACAAGCTACACAAATCCCACTAGTTTAGATCCTAATTGCTAAGATTTTCGATAATTTCAAATATTATTTCCTTTACTATATTTCGTGCATGCTTAGGATAAATGAGTTTGAATCCGTGAGATACATGTATTTGTCGAATTTTAAAATTGAGATACATATTTTATTTATTTAAATCAATTGATTGTGAAAATTTTCTTTAATTAGAGGAGTTATTGAGGATTTTCAAAATACATGGACAACTAATTCTGAAAAATTAAATTAATTAAAGATTATATCTATGTTTATTAATTTTATTTTATTGTATATTAAATAATAAAAGACAAAACCATGTATATCTTGGTCATGTAATTTGATTAGTTTTATTTTATTACTTTTAAAATAATAAATTCATTAATTTGATGTATCTATTGTCAATATATAATGTACGATAAAGGGTCAAATATACCCCTGTACTATAGGAAATAGTTTATATATGCCCTTCGTTATACTTTTAGGCCAAATATACCCCTTTCGTTATACTTTGGGTCAAATATACCCCTAATTTTAAAAGAAGGATGCTTATCAACATAAGAATCGAAAACTCACCCCCAATTTTAAATACCCAATTCCCTTTAGAAACCCACCCATTTAACCTATTCCCAACCCGTTTTCATAGTCATCTACTCCACTTGAGATTTTCATTAAAATCAAAATCCTTAATCACTACGGAAACTTCAAGACCACAATGTGGCGGTTCATTTTTTTCACCAAAAATATTTCTTGCAGGACCTCCTGCATTTGAAGTTATTTCATCTCTTAAAAGATTAAAATAGTTGATAATTATTGTTGCAAGTTAGAATTCAAAATTTTAAGTTTGATTTAGCATGTACTAATACCATTCAAGCAGTGGGTCAATATTGATTAACATATTGGACAATATGAGAAACTGAACTTAAATGTGTTATGATGTTTAATTGGAATTGTTGTTTGTTTTCATCGTTGTTCAATTGACCAACAATTTAGTAGCATTTGAAATAGAAAATTAGGACAACAAAAATTAAGGCATGCTTGTGGATGGATTTTATCATCACAACGAGCAAGAAATATACAAGTGACAAAATTATGTGTTAGACCTTTCGTAGTTGAGTATTCATTATAATGGAAGCTTTAGCTAGAAAAGATAATTATGGAATGAGTTTGGTTCAAATTGGGTATTTAAATGGGCGGGTTTCATAAAGGGAGTTAGGTATTTAAAATTGGAGGTGTGTTATTTGATTTCTGTGTTGACAAGTGTCCTTCCGTTAAAATCAGGGGTATATTTGGCCCAAAGTATAACCGGGGGGGGAGGGGGTGTATATTTGGCCCAAAAGTATAACGAAGGACATATATGAACTATTTCCTATAGAAGAGGGGTATATTTAACCTTTTTCCGTATAATGTATCCAACCAGCTAAACACTTAGATACATGTATGATTATCATACAAGTACATTCATCTATACCATAGAAGTATCTAGTATTAATTTCATGTATCTATTTATTTGATCTAATATTAATTTCATGAATCTATTTATATGATCTAACACTATTTCATGTGTCTTTTATACGTTATATTAAAAAAACATGTATCTTAGATAAATATGAAAAGATCTAGATAGATTGTAATAACACAACAAATACATATGATAATACTAAGATACATGATAAAAGACCATATACATATGACAAGGCTCAAATACATGACATAACAAATTGTGTCAAGTACATACGTAAATTTTCAATAATACATAAATCTTCAATTTATTCATTGGAAACATACATACTTAATAAGATACACTAATAAAAACTAGATACATATAATCGTATCTCAATAATGGAACAGATACATCAATAATTTGTCAAATACATGCGCAAATTTTCACTTATTGAAAATTTTCAATTACGTTCGTAGCTAGCCAGGGCATCTCACCACGACGGTATTAGCTTCACCTTTGAATTCCTCGGTGTTTCTCACTGTGTCTAAATTTGACGGGAGAAGTGACACAAAATTTCTTGGTTGATATATAGTATACAAGGTATGCAATCGATACGATCGTCAATGTCGAATTTGATAAATCTATTGTGCTTGAAATCTCTGCTTACAACGATACCTATTGTCTCTACCTTGCCAAAAAAATGATATATTCGTGGAGAATTGATTTGAGAGTGAGAAGATCAAAGGCTAAGAATTTGAAAAGTGTGTTAATAAGCTGTAGAAGATCCACTTTAATGGAGAATTTTTTCAGTAAATTTTGACTCTTCAAGGGACGAAGGAAAGGAAGTGTTAGAGTTTGAGTTTTACCTAACTCATACTCTCCAAGAGGAGGATATTGTTTTTAATTAAAACACTAATTTTGGAGTTTAAATGTAAAGATAATTAATTACCTAATTTTAAGGGATATGGGTATTGATTGTATTTTCAATAATGTATGGTATAAACAATTTACAACATTTACTTCAAAAAAATTTAATCATGTATCTCGACCTTTTAAATCTGATGAATAAATGTACTTGACGAGGTGTGATACATGTGTCACATAGCCGAAAATGGTATAGAAAGTAATATAAAAAAAAAACTATCGAGATTCTCTTAACTAGGGAAATTTATGTAATTTGTCCTACTTAAGAGTGGGCATTGAAATGAGATAAGTGTCAAAAACACACCTAAAATATTCACTTTTTTTAGTTTCATACCTAAATTATTGGAAGTGTGAGTTTCATACCTAACTATCACTTTTTAGTTTGAGAAACACACCTTAGTGGTGTGTGTAGTGCACTCTCTTTTATATGAAAAAACTTTGACACATGGCATTTCACATAGATAAAATATTTTATCTAGATAAAAATTAAATAATAAAAAATTAATATTAATTAAAAATTAAAAATTACTATCCATATAAAAAATTAAATTATTGTTCTTATCACTCCACCACCTTCTCCACGTACCCCCCCCTCCCCCGCGACAACCCAATCCTTTTTTTTTTTTAAAAAATCATTTATAAAATATTTTTAAAAATTTCATATTTCATCCTCCCCCCTCCCCCTCCCCCTCCCCCTCCCCGCGATAGAAATTGATATTATTTTATTTAAAAAAATCTAGCCATCCTATTTAATTTTTCGCTCCTAATTTTTATTTTTTTTTATGTTTTTCTTATTTTGTGTTAGATATGCACGTACATATATTTTTAGAAAAAAAATTCTACTAGTGTACCGAATATAACATAAAAAATATAAAAAGTCTTGTGGCGGCAAGTAAAAAATATTTTCGATATGTATATCTAAACATTGGGGAAAAAATTAAAAGCGGAGGGTTAAGTGGGATGGGTAGAATTATATTTTTAAGAAAATAAAATAATATCTAAATTAGTATTTGATGAGGGGGAGGAGATGAAGTAAAAAATGAAATACTTTTATAAAAGAAATTTAAACAAATTAAAAAAACTTTAAAAATTGGTGTGGCGTAAGAAAAATATTTTACATTTTATTTTATATAGAAACTATTATTTTTTTATAATAGTTTTTTAATTTTTAATTTTAACTAATACTAATAATTTATTTATTTTTTGTCAAGGTTGAATATTTTGTCAATGTGGAGTGTGATGTGAAAATTCTTTAAAATAAAAGAGAGAGAGAGTGTGTATTACACATATAATGATGAGAGTGGTATAAATGAGAGAGGTGTGTTTTTCAAACTAAAAAGTGATAGTTTAGGTATGAAACTCAAACTTTCAATAGTTTAGGTATGAAACTCAAAAAAAGTATAGTTTAGATGTGTTTTTGACACTTATCTCAAATAATAATTAGTTTCTATTTTGTGTTTAATTAGTATTGATTTCTGTATTTCTTCTATTTATTCAATTATAATTATATCAGAGCCATGTTATAAGAAAAATAATTTCTTACTTTTCTACTTTCACAGTGTCACTAAATTCAATTGTTGAAGATGTAACCACATATCATATGACTCATTTAATCACGATGAATACACCATCAATTAGTATATTTAATCTGTCATTAACCCATCACCTCAAATTGATAGATGTCATGATTTATAATACTTAAAATCAAGAAAACAATCGTATTATGTGAGCTTTGATGAATCTAGTTATGAAAACTTAAAAATATATGTTTCAGTCAAAATCAAATTAAACTTGATCACTGGATCTAAGCTTGAGTCCGAAGTCTAAAGAGCAAAAAAAATTGTAAAAAATTCTAAATGGGTATATGAATTTCTTTTCTAACCAAAAGGGTGAAATCGCTACTGATGCAGCGATTTTGTTTTCCAAATCGCTGACCTATCAGCGATTTTGTCCATATTTTTTTTTCTTTTTTTAAAATGAAAATCGCTGCCAATGCAGCGTTTTTGGCGAATATTTTTTAAAAAAAAAGTTTAAATCGCTCAACAACAGCGTTTTTATAAAAAAAACTTTTTTTTTTAAAATCGTTGTGTAGGTAGCGATTTTAGTAGGTAAAATTATTTTTTTTTTGAAAATCGTTGTGTTGATAGCGATTTCTGCACTTTTTTTGGTTCTACCTTTTTTAAAACCAAGGCATCTATTAAAGTGATTTGTTTTTCTTTTTTTTTAATTTTCTGCCAATTATTTTATTTAAAAAAATCGTATTAAATATTGGTAATTTTTGTTTGTTCAAAATAAAAATCGCATTACAATTGTTAATAAAGATTTCACTTAATACGATTATAAGAAATAAAATGGTAGCAATATTTTTTTAAAAATAATTAATTAACTAAAATAGTTGCCTAGCTGCCATGGCACCAAATTTTTAAAAAAGAAGAAAAAAAGTTCCACAGAGACAGCGATTTTCCAAAAAAAATAAAAATAAAATTCCCCTCTATCGTTGCCTATGCAGCGATTTAAAAATTTTTTTTTTTTTATGAAAACGCTACATGGGCAGCGATTTTCTTGTAAAAGTGAAAAAAGTTTGGATAAAATCGCTGGTAGGTCAGCCATTTTGCCTTTTTGGTTAAAAAAGAAATTGATGTACCCCTTTAGAATTTTTAACAATTATTTTTGCCCTTTAGATTTCGGACTCACCTAAGCTTGTCCCATTCCCTCATTCGATACACCCTTACTCATGAAAATATAATGACATGGTTCTTGCTTGATTCCTTAATTCTCTTAGTAGGTCACTATTGAGATCACGAGAAGAGAAATTTATTTCATTACATGTATTTATAATCTAAATCCTATATAATTTTTTCATGTATTAAATAATCACTATTTGCATATTGTGTATGTAGATATGTAACTACTATCGTTGATCTTGAATTTTTTCGAACGGATTATCTTATGAAACTTATCATAATTGATCTATGATGACTTAACCACAAAATGAGATAATTTATTATCGAACCATCAAATTTTGATCGCATTTAAAAGTGAGTTAGGACATAATTACACGATTGTTATCGTGAATTTCAGCGAAAGTCTTTCTTGCAAAGTTGAACTTGACAAGATTTTGAGTTGTCACTCATTGATCCCTGAATGGTCTACATGTCAGATCCCTATTTTGATCAATATAGGTAGCCCACCATTTTTTCGGCAGTCCTTAATCTTCCTCGAAAGTGAAATTTTTTCACTTTTTGATGAAAATGAAGATGAAAAACATTTGATATTTAATGAATTAACATGTGCCTCTTTTAACAAACGTTCAGAGCTTGTGTCGGACGATATTAGGTTAAATTTGGATCTTATAAATGATTTAAGAAACTCACAAAAGATATATAAATATCAAAATTTCAATCCAATCAAAAGCACTTTAGGTCGCTATCTTAAAGTATTGAATCCACGTTTTATTGGAATGATAACTTGTCATTTAATCAAATAAGCTGATCTTTTAATATATTTACTCTTAGCAATTAAGATTATGTTTATCCGAATATAACGGCTTTAAAAACATGATACGTAACTTATGAATATTAAGATGCAATCACAAAGAAGCTAGTTACCTTGAGTGGAAAACTTAAAGACTAGTACAAAGGGATAAAAGTGCAAATTACCCATTGTTTAACGTAGTTTTTAGGTTTGTACAAAGGAGGCAAAAACAAACCTTTTCGTAATTGGGCTCTTTGGGCCAACTCGATGTGGGTGGGGTATGCGTTTAATCTTGATTATATGCTTATAACTACTAGAACTAGCAGGGAAAGAAAAAAAAATCATATTAATTCTAGTTAGCGAGAAATTTTAAGAAAATTCAATTATCTAGAAGCATTTTAGCGATAAATTAGCTATAGATTCCTAAGAAATTCTATTGCTAATTCTATATTTTTTTGTAGGGTATATTATAAGTTGTATTTATTTGACTAATTCTTATATTATTTATGTTTTGATTTCTCTTAAAATATTGAATTCACAACTTCTTAAGGCATTTCGAATCGTGGATTTCAAATACTATTTACAATGATTATAAAATCGATGAAATACATCTCAAGAATAATACGACCTACAAGATCTCATTGAAGTTATTTCAACACAATTACAAATCAATTGTACTCATAAAAGTATAGAGATTTGATACACAATGGAAGATAATTCTACTCTAATGGAGATTCGGAATGAAATAGGAATGTGATTGTTTATAAAATTAAAACGAAGTAAATCTGATTTTGAGTTGTATTCATTATGAATAATAATGACTATAAAGCAAAATGTTTTATGGTGATAAAAGTAGCTTTATGACCATGTTGCTGTGATACTGGCTAGCTTCTCATATATTTTTTGATAATTGATATAATTACGTGATATTAGTGAAGGATAAATCATAATTACGTGATGATTTATGAAATTTACCCCTAATTTCAATGTATACCATTTCAAAGGTTCTCACCTTTGGGAGTTTTTGCAAACTATTTACAAAAAAATAAGATTTTTCAATCCATAAACGTCTTTTAAAAGCTACGCAATGAATAGGTTGCAATTATACAAGTTATCACGACTAAGAAATATTGGATTAATTTATTTTATAGATTTGATTTGCAGTCTTCTTACAAATTTATGTCATTTTATAAGAGATTTTGAATATTTTGTTTTCTTTCATTTAGTTAACGGAAAATGGTTATATTTACCTAATACTTAGAGAAAAGGGTTATATTTATTCTTAGTTATATTTTTTTTTTTGACATATTTTCCTTGTCAGTCAACTTTGAGCACATATTTATTCTTAGTCAGTTAAGTTCAGTGGCGTAGCTAGAAATTTCATTAAAGATGTCCAAAATTTGCATAGTAAAAACAATAATTTGACGATGGGTGCACTAAAATTTTGAAATCGAACATGTAACATTAACAATTAATTTTTTTAATGAAAAAATATACTAAATTTTTAAAAATCAAACCATGTAAGATTTAGCTTGAATTTTAATGTTTATTTAATAGGTGTTATTTGTAAGTTTTGATGATGTGACAAACTCAGGGACCTTGTAAAGGTACCAGGTTCCATACATGAACAAGCCGTTGACTGCAAGTTGGAGAAAGTACAAAAAGTTGGTGCACAGTCTCCAACAGTGGCAGAAGTGGCAGACGCGGCAGAAACGTCAGAACTTTCCAACCAATGGCATGGGTTTAAGGAAAGTGACTTGTCTATACAATGTCATCTTTCCTTAAACTTTTTCTTTGGCTTTTGCAACTTGAAGAAGCACTTTCAAGAACATTTGCAGAGGTCATAGAAAACACAAGAAAAGAATTATTCAAGAACAACCTAAAACTCAGAAGCATATTGTGTAGTTGTTTGAGAATACATTCGTGGGCTTTTACATTGTAAACTATTCCTATATCTATAAAGGAATCAGTGTGGTAGTGTTGAAACTTTAAGTTATCTAGAAGGGATAGCTTAGTGAGTAGAATAACTTCTACTTGGGCTCATCAAGCAATAGAGGTATTGCTTGAGTGTGAGATTAAAAACTTTTTCTCACTTTTGTGTAACTGGTTTTACTTTTGCTTGTGAAGATTAGTGAAACAGTTTTGAAAATCCTGTGTGACAGGTCGTGGTTTTACTCCCTTGAGCAAGGAGGTTTCCACGTAAAACTGCTGTGTTGTTAAACTGCATTTACTTTCTGTTCATACTTGTGTGTGTGTCAAGGGACCTGGTCCATTGACTGATAAGTGGACGCATAGATTCTAACAAGTGGTATCAGAGCAGGCACTTTCTATCTGGTTAACACCAAGAAAGTGACATCTACTTTAGGATGGCTGCTCCACTTAACCTTGAAGAAGGTCAGTCTTCAACTAGACCACCTCGTTTCAATGGACACTTCTATAGTTGGTGGAAAGTCAGAATGCATGATTTTCTTATGGCTGAAGACAGTGAGCTATGGGACATTGTGTTAGATGGACCATTTATTCCAATGATTGAAGAGAAAGATGGAGAAACAACTAGGCTGGTTCCAAAACCTAGACAAAAATATGATGAAGCTGATAGGAAGAAGATAGAAAAAGGTTACAAGGCAAAGACACTTCTTGTCTGCGGGATAGGGCCAGATGAGTTCAATCGTGTCTCAGCATGTGAGTCTGCAAAAGAGATCTGGGATTGCTTAAAGACTGCTCATGAGGGAACTGAACAAGTAAAAGAGTCAAAGATTGATATGCTCACTTCTTTGTATGAGAACTTCAAAATGAAAGAAGGTGAAACCATTCATGAGATGTTCACCAAATTGTCATCCATCACAAATGAATTGAGAAGCCTTGGAGAACCTATCAGTATGAGCAAGCAAGTTAGGAAAGTGCTTCGAATCCTTCCCAAATCTTGGGAAAGTAAGGTTGATGCTATTACTGAAGCAAAAGATTTGAAAGTGTTAACAATGGATGCTCTCATTGGAAATTTGAAGACTCATGAGATGAATCGAAATCATGACCAGTCGAAGAAGGAGGTGAAAAAGGATAAGTCCTTAATGCTGAAATACAAATCTGAAGAGGATGCTAGTGATGATGATATGGCTTATCTCATCAGTAGGTTTCAAAAAATCGTGAGAAAGAACAAAGGTTTTAAAAGGGGAGCAAATGGTCCTCGAACTGCCACTCAAAATGATACATGTTACAAGTGTGGAAAAGCTGGACACTTTATGAGAGAATGTCCATTACTCAAGGCTGAAAATAAAGAATATCAAAAATCAAGAGGTGATAAAGAGAAGAGAAGGGACCTGGTACTCAACAAAAATGATAGGAAAGCTGCTGCTGATTATGTGGTCAAAAAGGCTCTTGCTGCATGGGGAGACTCTTCAAGTGACTCAGAAGATCCTGATGAACAAAATGATGTGTCAATAGTGGTGGTTCATGAAGAGGAAACCATTTTCAATGAGATGTTTGCTTTCATGGCCCATTCAGAAAATGAAGAAGAGGAGGACAAGGTAACTCTTCTTGATATGAAACATAACTTGAGTACTTACTCTCTTAAAAAACTGAGAACATTAGCAAATGTTATGATTGATTCAGTAATTGAGTTAACCTCTAAAAGAGACATTATGAATGCTGAACTTGACAGTTTAACTGAAAACAAAGATAAAATGGAAGATAAATTGGCTTCTCTGGAATCTGACAAGACTGAACTTAAAAAACAGTTATATCAGAAAATTGAAGAAGCTGAAGAGCAAAATGGAAGGTCAAATGGTTTACAAGTTGAAATTGAAGAAAAACTGATTACCTCTGAGGAAAAACTTAGGTTGGCCTTGGAGAAGAACAACAACTTAGAAAAGGATATTGCCAAACTTAAGGAAGAACTTGAAAAATCTCTTAAGTGGACAAAATCTTCTAAGTTGCTGTCCAGTGTAACAAATCAAAGCAATTTTGATAAGAAGGGTCTAGGAAGTTTAAATATTACTCCTCCCTTTAATCCTCACAGCAAGTATGTTTTTGTGTCTGACAATTTACTTTGTCTTCACTGTGGGAAAAATGGGCATTTAAAAGAAAAATGTACTGGCTGGAGAAAGTCTCATGAAAAACTCTCTAAGTACACGGAAAAGCAAGGAGTAACAAAAGAGAGACCTGGTCCCCCAAAACAAGTTTCAGCTAAAATGTTTTCAAAGAAAGGATCTGATTCTACTCCAAAATCTTTTGTCAAAAAGATTCAAAAACTACCCCATTGGACTAGAAACAATCTAATCACTCCATTGTCAGCCTTCTGGGAACTCAAATTGAAATGGGTTCCCAAGCCTAACAAGTGACTCGTGTTGCAGGTGAGTGAGAGGAGCAGCAGTCAATGTTGGTATATGGACAGCGGATGCTCTAAACATATGACTGGTGATATCAAAAATTTCCTCTCACTCAAGACACTTCAAGGTGGAGGTGTCTCTTTTGGTGATGGAAAGAAGGGTTACATTTTGGGAGTTGGTAAAGTGGGAAAATCTCTTGGAGAATCAATTGATAATGTGTATCATGTTGGTGGATTGAAGTACAGTCTTTTAAGTGTATCTCAAATTTGTGACAAGGGAAATGAAGTGAAGTTTACTTCCGAGAAGTGCACTGTGGTTAATCTAACCACAAAGAAAGTGATGCTTACTGCCTTCAGAAGTAAGAACATGTATGTGGCTAACTTAGAAACATCTCATGGAGATGATCTGACATGTCTTAGTGCTCAAAATGAAAATGCTGATCTGTGGCATCGAAGACTTGGGCATGTGAGCTCATCTTTATTGAATAAACTGATTTCTAAGGACCTGGTCCTAGGTTTGCCAAAGTTAAAGTTCTGTGAAAACAAAATATGTGAAGCGTGTGTCAAAGGAAAACAAATCAGATCATCCTTCAAGTCAAAGAAGCAGGTAACATCATCAAGAGTACTGGAGCTGTTACACATGGATTTATGTGGACCTTTGAAAGTTCAAAGTAGAAATGGCAAGAAATACATTCTGGTGATAGTTGATGATTACTCTAGATACACATGGACAAGATTCCTAAGATCAAAAGCAGAAACTCCTGAAGAATTGGTAGTGTTCTTCAAAATGATTCAAACAAAATTAAATCAAGTGATTGTTGGAATTAGATCTGATCATGGAACTGAGTTTGAAAACTTAAAACTTGATCAATTCTGCATGGAGAATGGTATTAGTCATAATTTTTCTGCTCCTAGAACTCCTCAACAAAATGGAGTAGTGGAAAGAAAAAACAGAACCCTGGTGAACATTGCTAGGACCATGATGATTGAATCAAATCTTCCTCAAAGTTTTTGGGCTGAAGCTGTCAACTCAGCATGTCATGTTACTAACAGGTGTCTAATAAGGTCTTTATTGAATAAGACTCCCTATGAGTTGCTCAACAACAGAAAACCTATGTTGAGTTATCTTAGGGCTTTTGGTTGCAAATGTTTTGTGCTGAACAATGGAAAAGATGATCTGGGAAAATTTGATCCTAGAAGTGATGAAGGAGTGTTCGTTGGATACTCTTCGTCAAGTAAAGCATACAGAATTTTCAACAAAAGAACTCAATGTGTTGAAGAAAGTATTCATGTTGTGTTTGATGAAGATGGAAGTTTGAAAAGTGATGCATCAAATGATGAAGATGAGTTGATTAAGCTGTTCAATTCACAGAAAATTGAAGGAATGAAGCTGGTGATCAGTTGAAGAATGACAATGATAATGATAATCATAGTCTATCAGAAAAGACTGATGAAGTTGAAAAGTGTGATGAGGAACCTGGTACTACTCTGAACTCCAGTCAGAATACCTCAAACTCTCCAGAAGATAATGAGCTCCTTGAAGAAGAAGAACATGCTGATCAGCTG
The DNA here is from genome assembly GCA_022817965.1 of Solanum lycopersicoides. Classification (NCBI taxonomy): domain Eukaryota; kingdom Viridiplantae; phylum Streptophyta; class Magnoliopsida; order Solanales; family Solanaceae; genus Solanum; species Solanum lycopersicoides. Next base: position 78,479,914 of record CM040621.1, on the reverse strand, counting down.
AACCAGTCGACTTTGAGACCAGGATGGAAACATAGTTCATCACATCCTCTTGATAATCTGATTTCTCCCTTGAATTCTGGAATTCACACTAGATCAAAAACAAGAAATCTAGTTGCATTCTCAGCATTCATATCATCTATTGAGCCAAAGAATGTGAAAGAAGCATTAGGTGATGCAGATTGGATTAATTCAATGCAAGAAGAACTTCATCAGTTTGAAAGAAGTAAGGTGTGGTACCTGGTTCCTCGACCCGTTGGCAGAACAGTGATAGGAACCAGATGGGTTTTCAGAAACAAGCTTGATGAAAATGGTGTAATTACCAGAAACAAATCAAGATTAGTTGTTCAAGGATACAATCAAGAAGAAGGAATAGATTATGATGAAACTTTTGCACCTGTTGCAAGGATGGAAGCCATCAGAATTTTAGTAGCTTTTTCAGCATTCATGGGTTTCAAGCTGTATCAAATGGATGTCAAAAGTGCGTTTCTAAATGGAGACCTGAAAGAGGAGGTGTTTGTTAAACAACCTCCTGGGTTTGAAGATGCTGAGTTACCAAATCATGTGTTCAGATTGAATAAGGCTCTGTATGGTTTGAAACAAGCCCCTAGAGCTTGGTATGAAAGGTTGTCAAAGTTTCTGTTGAAAAATGGATTCAGAAGAGGAAAAATTGACAATACCTTGTTCTTATTAAAAAGAGAACAGGAACTGCTTATTATTCAGGTGTATGTGGATGACATAATTTTTGGAGCTACATCAGAGCATCTGTGTGAAGAATTTTCATCATTAATGGGAAGGAATTTGAGATGAGCATGATGGGTGAATTAACGTTTTTTCTGGGATTACAAATCAAGCAATCATCAAATGGAATCTCAATCAGTCAGGAGAAGTACATTAAGGAGCTGTTGAAGAAATTCAATATGTTTGATTCAAAACCTATTGATACTCCTATGGGAACAAACTCCAAGCTTATATCAGATGAATCTGATTCTCTTGTAAATCAAACCATGTATAGGGGAATCATTGGGTCATTGTTGTATCTGACTGCCAGCAGACCTGACATTGTATACAGTGTTGGAATGTGTGCTAGATTCCAAGCATGTCCTCGTGATTCACATTTGAAGGCTGCAAAACGTATTCTAAGATACTTGAAGAAAACAGGGGACCTGGTCCTCTTTTATCCAGCAGGTGACACTTTTGATCTTGTTGGTTTTGCAGATGCTGATTTTGCTGGGTATCAAGTTGACAGGAAGAGTACTTCTGGAATGGCTCATTTCCTTGGATCTTCACTCATTTCTTGGGGAACTAAGAAACAGAATTCTGTAGCTCTCTCAACAGCTGAAGCAGAATATGTAGCAGCAGCTGCATGTTGTTCACAATTGTTATGGATCAAACAACATTTGGAGGATTTTGGTGTAATCATCAAAGCTATTCCTCTTATGTGTGACAATACTAGTGCAGTTAGTATGGGAAAGAATCCAGTTCAACACAAGAGAACTAAGCACATTGATGTGAGGCATCATTTTCTGAGAGACAATGTTGAAAAGGGGAATATTGTACTTACGTATTGTCCAACAGAGGAACAAATTGCAGATATCTTTACTAAGGCTCTCAGCAAAGATCAATTTGAAAGAAATAGGTTGAAGTTGGGCATGATGTTCTCTACCTGATTTTCAGAAATTCAATAGTTGAATTCTTTTGATGGCTAAACTTGCAGTACAGGTATCCTTTGTGTCAATAATATATTATCTGGATTAGATCATTTTTGTACCTATTGTAGGTATACATTCAGGAAGGACTAGCTAAGCAAGGACATGGCTAGAACAGTTGAGGAATGATAATAAAGATGTATTATGGGACCTGGTCCCAGTCAAGGTTAGCATTCTCTACATTAATTTTTAAACTGAAAAAATATGATTGTTGATCAAGCCACGTGTCAGTCATCGGTCATTCTGACCGTTAGTCCCATCGCTTATTGTTCAAGTGACACGTCAAATCAAGGGACCTGGCACCGTTTCGTTTCTTTTAAAACCCTCCTCCTTCTCGCTTGAACTCTTAAATGTGTCTTTCAATATTCCTTCACTAAAAAAAAAGAAAAAGAAGAGAAAAGTCGAAATCTGGTTTCATCTCATCTTCTGTGTCTTCGAAAAACTGCTATTCTTCTCTTCTTCTGTTTAAAATGTCTAATCCTTCATCCGCCTCTAAGCAAATGCTTACTGCTCTCAGTGAAATTGAACCCATTGCCTTCTATTCTCCTTCAGCAGAAAGGTCTAGGTCCAATGTTCCTTCAGGGTCTCTCCAAGATATTCCCGACAATCCTTTTCACTCTATAGATCTGAACAGCTCTAGTGTTCCTACTGGACCTGGTCCTCATCACGAAATGCTGCCAGATGCTTTGTTTGAAGGAGACCTGCCAAGAAATAAATCTTCTGAGTCAAACATTCTCGCCGCCAGTGAAGAGCTGGTAATTGAAAGTCTTGCCATGATGAGAGAAGAGGTCAGGGTCGAACAAAATGAATCTTTTCAAGGCGAAGAGGTTAGAGAAACTCAACCCATTTTTGATAAAACTCCTGATTTTGGGAGGTATCCATCTTCAAACTCCTCTGAGTCTGAAGGTGAGGATGAATATGTCAAATGGAAGGTTGAGAAGAGGGGTGATAGTGTGTCAAGAAAGGGAAAAGAAAAGGTAGTAGAAGAGGTACCTAGAAGGAGACCTATTACTAGATCTGATGCAAAAAAGTTGCTGGCTGATGCCTTGAAGGCTAGTGCAAGGTCTACAGCTAAAATCAGGAGTGCTAGAACATTCAAAGTGTCTAACTTCAAAATGCCTAAATCTGGAGTCATAGAGGTGTCTGCTGAAGAGACTGAAAAGAAGGACAAGAAGAAAAGGTCAGAAAAAACAAAGTCAAGAGAATGTAAAAAGGTGGAGAAGACAGAATCCACAGGGAAGAGTTCTATAGGAAAAAGGAAAAGATCAGAGGGATCTGGTACCCAAAGTAAAGTTGAAAAGGAGGTCAACAAACAAGAAACTGTTGACAACTTGAAAAAACAGGCTGTGCTGGCTGGGAGAGTTTTTGACATGGGAATAATCAACCTACCTGGAATGGACTCTCTGCATGATATGGTGGAAATCCAGTCATGGATGCATCTCTTCAACAAAAATTCTCCTATTCTTCATGAAGAGGAAGTGCGTGAATTTTACTACAATATTCAATTCAAAGAAGATGGGAGTGTCCATACCAGAGTGAATGATATTGCAGTGCAACTAAATGAGGTTTTGTTGGGAAAAATTCTTAAGGTGCCTCGAGAGGGTACCAGGTCTGTGATTGGGAAAAATTGTTCGACTGAGTTTGTGGCATTGGTCTCAAAGCTTCCCACAACTACGTGTGCAGGAATCTTTAAGAAGGTGATGAAAGGTGAGTATCAGTTGGTGTTCGAGTTTGTAAACAAAACTCTGCTTCCTCGACCTGAAAAGAGGACCTCAGCTACTTCTGCTGATTTATATGTGATGGAGTTGTTTTGCAAATTTGAACCTCTGAATCTCCCAGGGCTCATGCTTGAACACATGTACAAGACTGTCGTTGAAAGGAAAGGAATACATGGAATGGGATATGGATACTTTCTTACTGAAGTATTCAAATACTTTAACATTCCTTTGAGCGTTGGTAAGGTTGGTACTGTGAAACAGGCTTTTTCAGAAAATACTCTGGTTGAATGTGAGTGCATTGAAGGGAAGGGAAATCCCAAGAGCAAGATGGCTCAACTCATAGAAGACCAGAACCAACTCAAGCATGAAGTTGAAGAATTAACTGTGCGATTGAGTGGAAAAGATGCTGAAATTGCTATACTCAAAGCTGAGCTGATCACTGCACAGACAGAGGGACCTGGTACTTCTGTAGTTCAAGCCCTGGAAAGGGAAAATGCAGAGCTGAGGGCCAAGGTTACTGCCTTGCAAGAAAAGGCAATAAAGGATAATGATGCTGCAAATGATAGGCTCACTCTCATTATTCAGTCCCTTTCTCATCAGCCTCCCCCCTCTTAGTTTTTCCCAATCATTTTCTGTGTCTTCCTTGTGTGGCTAATCTTGTTGTCATTAGATTCTCAGTTTGCTATTAATGTATTAAATGTTTATCTTGGAATGCTATTTATCTTATTCCTCCTGTGTTCTAGCTACTATCTCTTGTGAATGCTTTCCTTTTTGTTTGATTGCTATCAAGCTTTGGTCTTCTCTGATATTTTTGTTGATATCTCTGGTTTACTGTATCTCTTTTTTATGATGCCAAAAGGGGGAATTATAACTGATAAGTGGTAGCTGGACATGGTTGTGAGGAGGAATACAAGTGAGGGGGAATACAGTCAGAATAATTTTTTTTCTCCAGGAGGATGGACAAGTAATTCAGGGGGAACTTGTTATGAAGTTGGAAGAGTGTCTGGAGCATTGTTTGTCATCATCAAAAAGGGGAAAATGTTATTTGTAAGTTTTGATGATGTGACAAACTCAGGGACCTTGTAAAGGTACCAGGTTCCATACATGAACAAGCCGTTGACTGCAAGTTGGAGAAAGTACAAAAAGTTGGTGCACAGTCTCCAACAGTGGCAGAAGTGGCAGACGCGGCAGAAACGTCAGAACTTTCCAACCAATGGCATGGGTTTAAGGAAAGTGACTTGTCTATACAATGTCATCTTTCCTTAAACTTTTTCTTCGGCTTTTGCAACTTGAAGAAGCACTTTCAAGAACATTTGCAGAGGTCATAGAAAACACAAGAAAAGAATTATTCAAGAACAACCTAAAACTCAGAAGCATATTGTGTAGTTGTTTGAGAATACATTCGTGGGCTTTTACATTGTAAACTATTCCTATATCTATAAAGGAATCAGTGTGGTAGTGTTGAAACTTTAAGTTATCTAGAAGGGATAGCTTAGTGAGTAGAATAACTTCTACTTGGGCTCATCAAGCAATAGAGGTATTGCTTGAGTGTGAGATTAAAAACTTTTTCTCACTTTTGTGTAACTGGTTTTACTTTTGCTTGTGAAGATTAGTGAAACAGTTTTGAAAATCCTGTGTGACAGGTCGTGGTTTTACTCCCTTGAGCAAGGAGGTTTCCACGTAAAACTGCTGTGTTGTTAAACTGCATTTACTTTCTGTTCATACTTGTGTGTGTGTCAAGGGACCTGGTCCATTGACTGATAAGTGGACGCATAGATTCTAACAATAGGAAGTGAACGAAAAAGAAAAAGAGAAATTTCAGTTTATGATGAAATCACTTTTATACGTCAAGATTTCACCAACCTTTGGCGACTTAAAACAAGATATGAAAAATAAAGAGTAAAATCAAACGAGTTTTTCTAAAAAAGAAATTTTATATAGAGCCCTTTTCACTTTTAGTACCGGTATAGAAAAAAATTAGAATTTCCTAATTAAATTTAAAATAAAAATTACAGAAAATTTTATAATGATTAAAATTTAATGTTTACTGCTTTTTTGTTATATTTTAAAGTTGTAGGTCTCTAATTTGAGATTATTCTAATAGATAATATTAGTTTTGCATTGTTGGGAAAAAACATAGTTATTAACTATGATTAGGTCTCTAATTAAGATTTTTAATAGATAATATTTATTTAGAATTATTAAAAATATAACTGATTTATTAACTATAATTAGAACTTAATTAGGATCTTTTTGAAAATGTAAAGAAACAAACGCAACAACTGGGATTCAAACCTGTGCGTGCGCGCATTTTGCACTACGTTAGCCCAAGATACCGTTGGGCTAGGAGACTTTAGTGTGTTTAAGAGTGTCCAAAATGTGTTATTTAATCATTTAATGTGTAATTTTACTTATATATACAATGTAATTTTTCGACGAAGGGTGTCCAATTAGATACCCTGGGTATAGTGTACCTCTGCCCCGGGTTAAGGCACCACTTTTATTATTCTATGTAGGGGTGTGCTCTCGGTTTTTCGATTCAGTTTTAAACTATTCGATTTGGGTTTTTGGTTTTTGATTTTGAAGTGTAACTCAATCCAAACCAAAATAAATTGGTTGGGTTTGATTTTTCTCTTTTTGGTTTGGATTTTTTCGATTTGGTTAATCGGTTATGTCAATAATTAAAAATATAACAAAGTTATATTTGCAATTTTAAAAAAATTATATATATAATATTAAATTTCTTAAATATATTTTTTAATATAAATCACATAGTGCACACCCTAATTCTATGTGGCGGTTACATGGATATATTTTTAATATAATTAAAATTTTACTTCCTATTAAATATTTTACCCAATCTACCTAAATAAAATTCAAGCCACCCAACTTGAAAATTCATTAAACCCAACTCTAGAACCTATAATCTCGTTTCTCTTTATCGATCAAAACAAACATAGAAAGAAAATGTTAGGCTATGGCCTATGGGTATAATATTTATTAATGTAGTATAATCTTAATTCTTGACCTTAAAAATTTAAATAAGACACATCTCTCATCTAAATATGTATTTGACGAAATAATGGAGGGAACCAAATCCGAAATGAATGAAACAACTAATGGTGAGAGACATGTCACACGGAGCAAGCTAGTATTACCTCAAGTACAAGATACTTTTCCTGTTTGGTTTAACCGTAGAGGAAAATTCCTTTAATTAACATGATTTTTTTGGTGAGACAAATTGTTAGGAAACAAATTGTTGTTATTTTTTTGTAAAAACAACAAAATAAATTTGCCTCTAATAAATTAAACTTAGGTTGTACAAACATGGGTTGTGATACTAGTGGGATTGCTCCATTTTTAACTAGAAATTTCAGGTTCGAGCCTTAGATATTCATGTTAGGACCCTGCAAACTCCGAACATCCAAATGCGAAACAAAAAAAAAACTTAGGTTTTTGATTTAGAGAGCAAGAGATGAATATCAAATCCTACATTTTGATCTTACTTCCTTAGTTATCCTGAATAATTCTGATGAGTTTTAGTCACCCTACCAAAAGAAGTGTTTGAAGAGTTAAAACCTAAGCCTAAAACAGTACTTTTATAACTAAGTTCCAACTAAAAGCCCCAAAGAAAAGCTTTTGGTGATCTGAAAGAGCAGAAAAAAGGTCACTTTTTGGAGTGTTTAGAACAAGACTTTTTCCTTGGGATGCATTTTCCTTTTACAGCCTTCGATTCCTCCTTTTCTTCTTCTGTTGCTACTTCTCTTAGCCCTGCCTTTGAGCTCCTACATATTAAAGCACATCCAAATATTAAAGCCTGATCACAAATCTGTCTATTCTTACTTTTCTTCAACTTAGACACACCTTTTTTTCCCCTTAAAAAGGAAAGTTGAGACAAACTTTTACTACCAATGTAGTAACAAGTTTTTAAAACTATTTTAGTAAATATGAATGACCTTACATTCACAAAATAGTAATCCATCTACTCCTTGAATAGTCATAGGACTTTATCTTTTCATCGCCATTTTTTTAATATTTTGAATTATTAATTAATGCGACTTATACGTAAAGCTATCAAATCAAACCTTTTTAACAGAAGAAAAAAGTTAAGTCACCTCTCTTCGTTATAGGAAGAAGATTTCTTCAATTGTGGATCAAGTTGAGCTGTTCTCTCCTCCGTCGTCATTGATTCAACAATGCTCCCACTGAAATACTCTTTCTCCTCCGATTGCAAATTCCCAAATCGTGGATTCTCCGACATGTATTTTATCTCTTCCACCTCATTCATTTCCTTCGCCACCTTGCACAATACTCCTTTATGAAAACTAGCACAGCTACTACTGCTCTTCCTCGCCGCCACCACAGTGCACGGTGGCGGAGGAGATGGCGGAGGTGGTGGTTGCTGCTTCGCAATGTGTGGCGGATCGTTAGTAGCACTTTTCCCTCTAAACGACACAGATCCGCCACAGGAGATGAGTTGGAAGAGAACCGAGTTACGACTCAGTAATGACTCGGTAACCACCGGGTCACCGTCTTCGAACCTTTTGGAAGTGTTGATGATTTCAGTGTTGATATTAATTGGTTTGTCTGAGAGCGAAGAGGAAGTTGTTGATGGAGGAGATAACGAGTTTGTGTGAGTTAACTCGGTAGAATTATTCTTCCGATTAACTCATCACTACTACAAATTACACCTCTTGAGCAACTGAAATTGGGTGTGGTTGAGAATTTCTCTTCAAATAATTCTTCATCTAAGTAATTGTGGTTGTTCTCAACAATTTCTGGCTCATCTGAATGTCGTTTTGAGACTTCAGATTTGCGTCTTGACTCTTGAACTTGTTGGCTGTTTCTCATCAACTGTGGACTCTGTGATATATGAATTTGTTGAAATTTTTCTGAAATAAGAAATTAAAAAAAATGTCAAAACATCACTTATTTTGAAACTAAAAGAAATTTTAATCCTACCTGTGGAACCTTCAATAATTTCAGATCCTTTAAGAACATACTCAGATCCTTCAGAAGGGCAGATGAAATCATTTTCAACCAAGTCATTCCACACATATCCATTCTTGTAGCTCCTATAAGAATTAGTACCAATATCAGTGAAGTGTTAAGATTAAAGAATATAAGGAGCCATTTGGTCCTTAAAATTATATACTCCCTCCATCTCATTTTATAATTCAGACTTATAATCAATATCCATCTCATCAAGAAAAAAAAAACTTTAGACTTGTTACCTTACGTGTAGATTCACATCGACAAATTTCAAACTTGTGGAATCCTATCTATTTCATTTTACTAGCCTAGAAATAAAAACACTTGAAACTTGTGATTTAAAATAATTATTATATATTTGTGTGATTATAAATTATTTTTAGTGATAAAATGAGTATTTTAAAATTAAGTTATTAATTATTATATAAAGGTGTTATTATTTCAGGCTAACTAAAAAGATAAAAGCAAGTCATACGGACTGAATTGAGACCAAAAAAAGAAAGTACTTATTATTATCCAAAATAGTTTCCCACTTTATTTCAAAATTAGTGTTTGGTTAAAAGATTTTCAAAATTCAATTTGGGGTTTGATTCCAAAGTTAGAAAAAAAAAATTGCTTCTAACCTGATTTTCAACTACATCTTCATAAATTCCAAATAAAAATGTATTCTTTCTCCTTGGTAAGAAGTACAAACATCTATCTTCAACAACATAAAAAATTCAAATAAAAGAAAGAACATTTGAAATCTATGACCAAATCTAACACCTACACATATTTTGATAAGTTTTTCAAGTCACAAATTTTCAATTAATACAAACACAACTTGTAACTTGTAATAAATTAAATTAAAATTGATACTCAATCATGTCACTTAGCCTTGTAAATTTCAGCCTAGGTAAAATATTGCTTCATTACTAAAATGTTAAAAATGAAAAAAATGGACATTCACACACATACCTTTTACAAGACCAAGAATATAGTGAAGGCATGCCTCTGCCTCTCAACACAGTAAGCCTATCAATAACATCTGTTTCCAAAACAAAAACAAAAGAAATGCACTTCCACATTAATTTCAATTCAGAGCAGAATGAAAAAAAAAATGTCAAATTTTTACACCTTTTAATCTAAGATGTTGGTGAGCAAGATGAGTAACTTCAATGTAATGAGGATGTTCAAGTTGTCCATTTCTTGATAAATAATAGACAACTTGAACTTTTTTAAAACTTGCTCTCATTAATACTACTCTGTTGCTCTGTGATTTCCCTCTTTCTGGACTATTTTCTCTGCATATTCTTCTTCCATCCCCAATAACCTCCATATTCATCCTATCTCTCTCTCTCTCTTTTCTATTTGAGTTGTGATGTTGCAAAAGCACCTACTTATATGGAGAGACAAAAGAAGTTAATCAGACATATAAAAGCAAAGAAAAAATTTATTCACTGTATTTTCTACTGTCACTACTGTCACTTAGAGTTAGAGCCGTAAATATGGGCTAGGCTTGTTGGGCAGGTCTGATCTTATTCGGAATTTAATAGGGGTGCGCTATGATTATTGGAGTCTATTTGAGAAAAGGATTTTTTAACCCGGCTTGAATAAGTCTGCTGATTTGTGATGCTTGAAAAATATCGGTAGAGCTGGTCAGTGGGCCAATAAAATTAATTAAAAAATATAATATAATATTAAAATTTAAAACTAAAGTGAGTCAAACTCAAAACAATTAGATTAATATTTCTATTTAGATATTTATACTTTACTTGGAAAAAAATTTAATAAATATTATAAAGATAATTTTATTTGTGGATTTGATTAAAAAATAGTAACATTAACATCATGTAATATTTTTTGTCAATATTTATGATAATATTTTTAAATTATAATTTATAATTTAATTTAATAATTCTAAAAATAATATAATTTTTTAAAAAGTGGCTGGCCCGGCAAGCATGTAGCCGACGTACTTGTGGGTTGAGCTGGCCGTTTTCTAGCCCGCACCAAAAATGGGCTAACCCAACTCGACCCGTAAAATGTCGAAGCCTGAATGGTTAGCCCAGTTGGGTGGGATAGCCCATATTGACAACTCTACTTATAATCGGTCGCAAAAATAATGATATATTTTTATATTAAATAATAATTTATTTTAAATATTTAATGAAATATTTCAATTAAATATATGAATATTGTATCAACTTAAATTAATTCATATATAAAATAAAATAAAAATAATATTATATATTATTAATAGATCCCAGCTGAGAGGGAGAGAATTTAGGGTTTCATTAGTCATCATCACCTTTTTAATTCTACTGCCTTTTTGACCTTTAACCCTGCTCTTCTTTTTAATAAATTGGGCAAACCTCCGGTCAATTCAGTGCCCTAGAATATTTTATATTTTATTATGATTTATAATTTGTTTTATTTGATAAAGTTATACTCTCTCAATTTTAAAAAGAAAAGAATAATTTGAGAGACCTTCTTTAAATTTTGCTCTATAACACTTATCTCTCGTGTGATTTACGATATTATATTTATCTCTCTTATTTCTATTTTCTTGTAATCATTCTTTAAATTTATTTAAAATAAATATAAATTAATTTAGATTTAACAATTTTATCCTTATATATGAAAGTTTAGATATAATTTTTAACGATTTATCTCTATTCATTGGATCATATTTCTTCTTCGCTCGTGGAAATGTTTAACTAGAACAAATGTGATCGTTCTTATCGAATTTCTCTCATGGAGAGTTCATTTTTATCTTCTATTTGAAGAATTGCCGGAAAATGATGGGTTATTTGGGGGGGGGGGGGGAATCTACGTGAATTGGTAGGTGAAATGGAGATGAAGAGTTAATATTTGGTGAAAATGGTGGATCAGCTTGAATGAAAACTTTAATCTTTGTTGGATAAAAAACACGTATTTGTGCTGATTTATTTTTAAATTATTTGTTAAATAAAATGTTTTTTATATAATATTTATTAATATGAAGAAATCAATATAAAGAAGGGTAAAATTGTCAAATCTAAATTAATTTAAATTTATTTTAAATAGGTTTAAAGAATGGTTACAAGTAAATGAAAATAAGGGAAGAAAATGTAATATTGTAAATCATAGGGGAGGTGAATGTTATATAGCGAAACGTGGAGGGAGGTCTCTAAAATTGTCCCTAAAAAGAATGACCTATTTAATTTTGAGCGTTGTTTTAAGAAAAAAATTAATCTTGTAGTTGTAAATAAAAGTTATGTTAAATGTATCAAAATGTCTTGCAATTTTATGGTCACATGTCATGTAGAAAATTGAAATTAAAGTATTGCCAGAAGAAGAAAGGGTCATTCTTTTGAAAGAGACTAAAAAGGAAACTATGTCATTATTTTTTAAACGGATGAAGTGTATGTATATGATATGAAAATTTTGATTGTGTTTATATTTGTTCATCTCCTTTGTGGATGTAGGTCGATTGAACGAATAATGTTAAATCTTTCTGTATTTTAGTGTATTTCTCGTTTGCCTTCTTACTCGTCGTCTCTCGAGATTTGTTTTGCTAGTTTTCGCATTATACCTACTTATTTTGATCCCAACAAGTGATATCAGAGTCATGGTTCAATGATGGAGTCATGTTATAGATGGATGTTCATCATGATGGTGTAGTTCTAGCCGCAATCTTTCACCCTGATTTTTTAATATTTTGGTTTTATGTTTGAGAAAAAAATTATATCACGCTAGCATTTGAGTTTAAATATTTAAATATTTTTGATAAAAAATTTTTTGGATGAAGTTATACTATTTGTTTGGTCATAAATTTTGTAAGAAATATTTAACTAATTTAAAAATTTTGAGTTATATTCATGAGTTCTAAGAATTATGTAGTAATTTTAAGTGTGTGTTTCCATTTTATAATTAACACGTTCGTTAAAAAAAAACTTTATAACATAATTGATAATAATTAACAATAACAAAATAGCAATATGGGCAAAAGCAATAGATCAACTGCGGCATACTCAAACTCTTTACTTATTCAGAATGAATTATTACCTATTAAAAATATTATTTCTGCCACGTTCGGTATGGATAACAAAGATAAGTAGTCATTAGTTATTAAGGGATCGTTTGGTACAAACATTGATTATGCCGGAATTAGTAATGCATAGATTAGTAATACATGACTTAGCAACGCAGAGATTAGTAATACATGACTTATTTTTTTCAAGTGTTCGGTTCAGTGTTTCTCACTTAATTTTGTGTTTGATTTAAAACTTTATAAAAAAAATTCTTTCCCATTACATCATTAGGTTATTATGAAATTGTTTAATAATGTAATTGGGACAAGATAGATAATCGCCCAACAATATTATTTTTTGTTAGAATTTTCTTATCTCTCTCTCTCTCTCTCTCTCTCTCTCTATATATATATATATATATATATATATATATATATATATATATATATATATATATATATATATATATATATATATATATATATATTGTTATTAATTTTGAAGTGTGGTGTATCACTACGGAGATTCTTGATGACACAGAGTATTTCTATTTTTTTATTGGTCAAATAAATCTTAAACTATACATAGATTTAATACTACTTAAATTTTTCAATACCTAAAATTTATTTAAAAAATAAAAAAAATAGTTCACGTAGTTAATCAACGAACTATATGGATTTTTTTTATAAAATGGAGATATGTTTTTTAAAAGTGAAATAATCAAATTATACTAAACGAATTTGGAGAATTAAAAAGAACATTTAAAATCATTCCAATATAAATAACAAACCAAATCAATTACAAAAGAAATTTAGGAAAATGATTAGGAGGATAGTTTAGTCATTAAGGAGTCCTGTCCAAGGATTGTTCAACCTTAAATTAGTTTATCCCCTCACTTTCTAGCGATAAAATAAGATCACATATGATGTAAAACTAACATGTGAATTAAGTTAAATAAAATAACCAAACAATATATTAGATAAACTAAATTTTAATCTATGAACCATTCTAATTAATGCCGCCTATCAAATATGTCATAAATAGAATAATTTTGTAGATAAATACTAGTAAAACTTAAATTTTAAATTACTATTTCATATAAGATGTTCAAACGGCGCGTGATACTAATTTATGCTCTATTATTATAAAATTTTATACTTTTCCTAACCTTTCGTACTGATTCAAATTATATATGATATTTGGAATTTCAAACTATATACTGACAAAACCTATATGCATTTATAGTAAAGAAGATATATGGTACTACCTTTCATTTCTTTATGTATATGATCTTTTAATTTAACATAATTAGTACAAGACTAATAAATTTACTGATATATATATATATCATGTATGTAAATATATTAAAGTGATTTTTAACACAATACAGAATATATAGCGAAGCAATTGACTTATGTTAATTCATAACCAATATACTAGCTAGCTCCATTCTCAAGTAACTAATAGTAATTTTTATTTATAAGACAAAATTTGTGGCAAGTTGAGTAGATTCACTGTATTAATATGGCTAGGGAGTCGATGTCTCATGTCATGTCCTACTATTTTTGTACTAGCTACCACTGCTTTCTCGTCCAACTGATGTATTTTATTTTAATTTTTAATTCGATATTTGATATTTATAACGAAATTTGAATAAATTTAAATTTGTACCAATAAATTTACATTGGTGGAGAAAGTGTTTTATAATAAAAGTGATTTTCTATAGAGAAAGATTTGAATATAAGACCTCTGGTTAAGAATTAATGAGTATGTTGGTATCTAAGTAATATTTTGATCACGGGTATGCACCAGGGGTGGAGCTATCATGGTCGTCGTAAATTTTACTTTATTTTAATATATATCATGGGCTTGTTTGGTGTGAGGGATTAAAGATAGTAGTGATAAAATAAGAAATTTGTATTTTATTTAGTTGTCATGTTTGAGATATCTTATCCCACCATTTATATCATAGTGATGGAATAGGTTATCCCATATACATCGTAGGATAAGTTATCCCATATATAAGTTATCTCAGAATAGCTAACTCCCTAATAACTTATTTTGAGATAACTTGTTTTCAACCAAACGGCACTACTATTATTTTGGAAATTCATAGCGCAGTGACAAGACATTGCACAAAATTTACGTGATGACAAATTTAAATCTGTATGTGCTATTGGGATCAGAAGTAGACCGAACATGTAAGATCAAATCTGTTATACACATGGGTTAGATATAACCACAACAAGCTTTCTGTTTACATAACTATTTTGGACTAAAAAGATTCTGGACCTCAATTTCAAATTATACGTGTGATATAGTACTTTACATTATAGTAAGAACCAATAATATTATAATGTAAAATACTAAAGTACTAGTAATAATATTATTAAGGCTTATAAGGATGAAGGTTTCATGATTTATTAAGAAAGAAATTACGTAAATCTAACATGTACTTTACAAGTTAATTATTTATATACATTTTAGTTTGTAGTATTACGTATCTTATCAGATTTTAGTATATTCAGATATATGCATATATCTCATATATAGATAGATTATAGTCAAATTCAAGTGTTATTTATTATAGATTTATTTTATGCAAGTAGATTCACATGTATCTGAAATACATAACCAATCTCTTTTGCTTCCTTCGTCTCTCTCCTATCTCGCTCATAACTCTCCCATATATCTATCAAATATTTTGATACATATGAATCACTCTAAATAGATATATCCGAAATACATATAATAAAATTGGAGGAGCAATATATAGCGGTGAAAAGTGAATAACGGAGATAGAAATACCGCTTGATATTGATAAGTAACAGTAAGATTCACTGAAAAAATTGATCAGGTCAAAGCTAACACTATATTAACGTCAATATTTAATACTACTAAAAGTTGTTCTTGTTATAGTGCACGTAAGATACATATGTTTAATTATTTAATTTTATATCAGTATAAGTACTTATTTATGCTTATTTAAAATTAAATGACATAAATATAACGAGATAAAGTTTAAAACATATTTTTATGTCAATATTAAAGTCTATAATTTTATGTTTAATGCAGTTGCTCAAAGTATAATGAGTTGGATTCATCCCATTACTTTGCTTCTCCATTATTGTACGTGCTACCATAAAACCTTTAACATCAATTTCCCAAGGTACATTATTGTAAGTTTGAAAAAATATATATATATGAAAGAAGACAGAAAGGCCTTTAATTCAGATCACATGGATACAGGTGAATTGGTATTGGAGTATATAAATAATAGAGTTATTCGTCGTGTATTAGAATTATTATTAAAAAAAGAAACATAATTTTGTTGTTTGATTACAAAAATGGAAATAAGAAAATCTTCCAACAGAATCTAGCTAGATAGCAGTAATATATACGGTGTTTGATTTGATTTTTTCCTTTTCCACATAATATATATAACACTACTAATATAATCAATGTTTTGTTCATATTTTTCTTTCGTATAATTAGAGTATATATAAAATATGAGAAAATGTATATGTTATGTCATGTAGATTAAAAAAATAATATAATTGATATACAAATAGCTAAAAGTATGCATAATTAATTTTTATATTATTAATATCTTCATAGTTATTAGAGATATATTTATTAAACTAATCTTATTGAAAAATTTGAAATTTGAAATTTAATTATTAGTATTATTTTACTATTTATGTAATTATTCAATATAAAGGATATTTTTAAAAAACTCTCTTATTTTTAAATAGGTAAAAAGATAAAATATTTAATTTTAAATAAAAATCAAATAATATGAAACGAGAAATATCACGTTTGACTGTGATACAATTTTAATTGCTTTGTATGAGTTTCAACATATCAAATATATGATATGTCGTTGTCATTTTTAGATTTTACAATAGAGAAAATGGTCTAAACCCCCCCTCCAATCTATACCCGAAATCTCAACTACACACTTTTATTTTACGGGTGTCTCATTACCCACTTAAACTATATTTTTATATATTTTCTACCCACCTAAGTGATGACCTGTCATGGGAGGTGTTGTCACCGCCTCTAGGCGCGTTAGAAGCATAATTTGACGAAAAATTCCTCCTTCTCCAACAGTCACCTTCCCCACTTTTAAATAACCATTACTTCTTCTTCCCCCACCATTAATCCTTGTTTCTTTTGTGAAAAGTTCACGATTTTCTCTAAAAATTAAGTAAGGTTTAGTTGTTAATGTTCATTTTTACTTCAAATCTTGAATTTAGGTTTGTAATCTGCTCTAATTTCTTATTTAGGTCTCTAATTAGAATTTTGAATTTTCTCGAAATTCATCAAAAATGGCAAATGAAAAC
Organism: Solanum lycopersicoides; assembly: GCA_022817965.1. Lineage (NCBI taxonomy): Eukaryota > Viridiplantae > Streptophyta > Magnoliopsida > Solanales > Solanaceae > Solanum > Solanum lycopersicoides. The sequence continues at coordinate 78,463,157 of CM040621.1, read as the reverse complement.
TTGAATAGGCTTTGTATGGATGAATCAAACCCAATGCTCAACGCTTTAGTGAGATGCAAACACGAAATTTTGCTAAATTTGCAAACTTCTTGGTCGAAATTAAATCCGGAAAGAAGATTTTGATTTTGCCCATGCTATGGTGTATGTGTTTTTTCTCTTATATTCTTGCTAATTTTTTTTTGACGATGCTAATGTGCTTATTTGGATCATTTTCAGTCTAAAAATTGGAGAAGGAGATGAACATGAGAAAAGAGGATTTTTGGATGTTTCTTTGTTCCTTTGTTCTGCTATCAGTTTAGGAGGAAAATGGGAAGAAAAAATAGAAAAGGGAGAAAAACAAGAAATGAGAGTTTCAAGGTCGGGGTCCCAGCGCGTGTAATCACGCACGACGACTTATTTGGTTTATGTGTTGAGGTCATGACTTAGGCGAGTAGAAAATATATAAAAATATAGTTTAGGTGGATAATGTAACACCCATGAAATTGAAGTATATAGTTAGAATTTCGGATATAGATTGAGGAGTTTTAGACCATTTTCTCTTTACAATACGACTAAACTTAGAAATACTCCTTCCTTAAGAACAGGGATTCGCTCAATCCCCACGTCCACAAAATATCTGATGCTTTTTATTCAATTTGTTTGTTCAATTTAATTGGTACAATGTTTAAGAAAATAAAAAAAAGTTTTTAAATTTATGATGTTAAATTAAAATTTATCATTTTTTTAATCTCATAATATTAAGGAGTATATAGTATGAAAAATATAATTAAAGACCAATAAAAAGAGAAAGAGGTATTTTTTGGGTAATTTTCACACATAACAAATATAAAAATCATATTTGTATGTTGTAATTATACTTTGCATAATTGCGCTTCATAACAAACATAATTATATATATTTCGCTATACATATAAAAAAATAATTGTATAATGTGTTATACATATACAAAGAAGCCAGTTGTATAATTCGTTATGCATATAAAAAAAAATAGTTGTATACAAAAGATCAATTGTATAACTTGTGTATGTATAAAACGAGAAAGAGAGAAAGACAAAAGAAAATTAAGCAGGGGAATATTTATAGTGTATAATTATAAATGTATAGGACGAAGATATATGTATTTGCATATATATATATATACAATTTTCTTTCGCTTTATACAAATAGAAACACAATTTGTACCTTTCGTTTTTGTTTGTATAAGCGAGAGAGGCGAGGGTGGCGAGCGAGATCTGGAAGAGGGAAACGAAAATATATGTATATATACAATTTTCTCCCGCTTTATACAAACACAAACACATTTTATACATTTGTATTTTGTGTAAAAACGAGAGAGAGAGAGCGAGGGAGGAAGAGTGGCGAGCGAGAGTTTGAGGGAGAGAAACAACTGACAAACAGTTCGCTACAAGACACAATTAAATCAAAGTATGGTTATAACATTTCATTTGATTTATTAGTTTGTCATTATATATAATTTTCTCTTTTTTAAACAGACAAAGAAAATAAATAAATGTAATAAAAATTTACTTGAAAACTAAGCAAATACGCCATAAAATAATAATAATAATAATAAAATTCTTCTTTCAGTTCTTTTTTTTTTTATAATGTCACACACGCTACGTAACATGTTCAAATATCATAATAATGCGCTACTATATTTTCTTATTTAAGTTCAAGAAATTTAAAAAGGTTCTTGTATTTTCTTGTTATTCAGAGTATTTAATTAACTTAATTAAGATGGAGAAAATATATGACAAATAATTTACACATAAGTAATTGACTAATTCCTAGGTTCCTATTACATGCATAACTTTAATGATGAAGGCTAGAATTCAATATCAATTAGGATTGTGATAGGTAATAAATATTTTATTTTTAATCAACAGGTTTTGGGTTCAAACTTTCTTAATTATCAAGTTATTTTTGTTAAAAAATATTTTATGTGAGACTTTTTAATATGAATTTAAATTAGAAAAATGACAGAAATTTCACTTTTAAACTCCCTTATTATCATTATCACCTATTAGTTTTATAAATTCCCAAAATTCCTCATTTTTGCGCTTCAGATTAATGTATCAGCGCATCAGATTAATGTATCTCGCACATCAGATTAGTGTATCATATATAAAATGTACATCTGATTAGTGTATCATGTATAAAATGTAATGTATCTTACTTAACAATTAATGTATTTCGCGCATCAGATTAATATATCATCGCTTATATTATTGTATCAGTTTAAATTTTTTATGTAAATTAAACTTATAAAGGACAAATAATTAATTTTTACTTTAAATATACGTGATTTCTGTCTTTGCCCATTTAAATTTAGTCGAATTATGATATATGTATCAAACACTGAGATGGAAAAAAAAGCAACAATAAGGCTAAAAATTGAATGAAAAAGTTATGATATGATTTCCTTATCAAATCTAAAATGTGAGTGAACCAATTTGTTGTACTTAAAAAATAGAAAAATAGTGCAAGTAGAGAGCTCATTAATTTTGTGTATGCATGGGCGCCACGTGAATGTACATACAAATTTTACAGAGCTACTGACTCTATTTACCCCTGACTTTTAATGGGAGCAAAAGAGGCAATTCTGACCTTCTTATGCACTTTGCCTTCTTGTTTTAAGTGTAACTTTTATTAATTACCATACCTCTCTTTCTCTTTCTCTTCAACTTCAAAGTGTAACTTCATTGAGTGAAATATGCGTTTGACCATGTAATTTTATTTTATTATTTTAAATCATGAGATAAAAATTTAATTTTAAAAAAAGTAAGTTTGAGAATGTATTTCACGATTGTAAATATAAAAACTGACCCAAATTTTTTTATTTTGTAAAAGAAAAAAACATCATTTTATATCTGCATGTTGTGATGAAATTTGAACCAAATATGAACATGATGATATATTTGTTAGTGATATTGGCTAACAAATATTTCAAAAAATATATTGTATGCTATAGTTCATATTTAATTTTAATATTTTTCATTGAAGTAAAGTTTAATCAATAAATTCTCTATTCTGAATAATTTTGTGATAGTTATTATATTTTTATATTTTTGTTACAAATTTTTGCTTATTTGATAAGATCATGTATTGAACTAGACAATTTTAATAGTTTTCAAGGGGGAAGGGGTTTAATGTTTATGAGAAAAATAATTTAATAATCTAAATTGCATTTTCAATGTCATCTTATGAATGCGACCCTTGCATTTAAGATAGAGAAGTTTTTCATGTTAAATCATATCATTTGTTTATGAAATTTGATTATTTATTTCTTATATATATATTGGGTTTGAAGTGAAATCACTTAAATATATGTTTAGACATGTAATTTTATTTTATTATTTCAAATTATAAGTTAAAGAAAATTATAAGATAAAATTTTAATTTTTTTTAAAAATAATGTGAAAATTTTATATCATAATTTCATATTTTTTAAATATAAATTGACCCATTTTTTTATTTTGTAAAAATTCATCATTTCTATCTACATATGATGATGATATATGAACCATGAACATGATGATATAATTTTACTTATTTGACTGACAAACATTTCAAAATAAAATATAGTATATTAATGCATATCAATTTAGTATATTTTATTGAATTAAAATTTGATTTATAAATTTTATAAAAAAATTCTCCCAATAACTTTGTGATAGTTAATATACTTTTGTTGTTATTTTTTGCTTATTTAGTAAAACCATATATTTTTGCTTATGTTTATGTTTATGCGAAAAAACAATTTAAAAATTGAAATGGCATCATCAATTTCATCTTATCTGATTTCTATGATTTGGACCATATCATTTTCGATAGAGAAGTTTTTTTTTTTTTATTATGTTAAATCATATTATTTGTTTATGAAATTTGCATAAAATTTCAGTTGCAACTTTAAATTATAATTACAATTTTTAAAAAAGGAATTTCAAATTTTAAGAAAATTTTGAATATAAAATGTGTCCACATGTTAATTTTTACAAAAATAAAACAAAATAAAATAAAATATTATAATTTAATTTTAAATACAAAAGACTCATTCGATGTGACAAAGTTTTTTTTTAATTAGTGAGAGGTTTATATCAAACATTTATTTATAAAAAAAATATGGTAAATACAATTTACGAATACAATATCTTAGAATATTTTAATATGTTATTTATGAACTATAATTTGCTCATCCGATAAGGTAGTATATAATCTCTTAATTTGTACTCCCTCAGTTTAAAAAGAATGACCCTATTTCCTTTTTAGTTTGCTTAAAAAAGAATGACCTCTTTCCTTTCTTGGCAATACTTTAACTTTAACTTTCCACGTGGCATGTTTAAGACCACAAGATTAAAGGGTATTTTGGTACATTTGACATAACTTTAAACTAGAATCACAAGATTAAAAAGTCTTCTCTCTTAAACTCCGTTCTAAGTCAAACTAGACCAATCTTTTTGAAACGGAGGGAGTATATTATTAGTAAATATGATTATGTTAGTAAGTGAATGTGAACCTTTAAATTTGTAAAAATTAAAATCAAAATTTAACATATCTTGATTAAACTTCCTTAATGACAAGTAATTAACATTCTAATTGTCAAACATCAAATCAACAATAAAGCTGTGTAAGTTGCAGAGATGGAGTGCCCAAATTAGACAATTTTACACACTGCTACTTTGGAAAGACAACTTTATAGAGTGTCTATAAAATTAAATCTATTTTAATGTAATGTTTTACCCTTGAAATAAGACACAACTATTCCCTTGAAGCTTTAACTATAACGAATTTATCAATTTCATTCTTAAATGACACGAGAGTTCTATTATCCATTTACTATAAAACTATCCTTTTTGTAAAGTTGATATATTTCATCCTTTTTCTTCATTTATTTTGTATGTATAAATATAATCAGTCAATTATGATCTTCTTCATGCCATTGAATCAAAATCATATCAAAATTGCCAAAAACTACATTAAAAAAATCCATCAAAAACTACATTAAAACAACACAAATAACCTAAACTAGTAATTCATTTGAACAACAACAAAATCTAAACCAAAATAATTTAGGAATTTAAATAATATAAAAAATATTAAGTTGAGAAGCTAATAGAACCTCTACATAATTTAAGGATATAGATAATTTGAAAAAAAAAATGAAGTTCAGAAAATACTAAAATCCTTATAATAATTTAAATGTATAACTGATAATCTCACTATAATTCAGAATGTTCTTCTGTCTCATCCCTTTCAACTTTTTCTTGTCGGAGGTGAAGCTAGGTGGGTTCATATATTTAGACAAATTCATTAGCTTTTTCGTTAATTCTATATTTATATTAAAAAATTAATTTTTTTTTATGTATATTAACTTGTAAACCTCTAAATAAATTGATTTAGAACCCTAAATTTTTAATTTTTGCTCCGCCATATATTTCGCCAGTTATAATATAAAAATATAAAGTCATAATATAGTCTCCCAAGGAAAAAAATAAAATAAAATATTTCAACTTTTTAAAACAAAGTCAACTATGTCCGTGAAATTTCATCTTTTTCCATGACACCAATATTTCCACAGGATATTACATCATCTCTTTTTCAGTAGGCTAGCTACAGTATACTAACTGAGCATGGGTAAAAGGAGTAAGGTAGTTGGCTGTTTTCAATTTAAAATTTGGCATTTCAAGTAAATAATACAAAAAAAATAAAAAAGACTCGGAAGATTAAAAAGCAATTATAAAATTTGGGATCGTTTGAATGAGATTTTGAGTTTGTTGGATTGAAACACGTTATAATTAGCCATTGAAGTTTATTTAAATCTTGATTTTAAAATTTGATATGTCACAAGCATTAACTATTTTAAGTGAAATATTCAAAATATTTATCCATAAAATTATATTCCTCAATATAAGTTCGATTTGAGTTCATTAATTTTTTACTCTTGATGTATATTACTTCCAGAATATAGCTACAAAAATAGTAGTACTTCAGGAAAGAGCACACAGAAAATTTTCTTAAAGAGTAGTTTAATTACATTGTGTGTATTTTTATTTCACTAGATCAATTTATCCTTTATATTTCTTAGATTAATTTTTTCATCTCAGTTGTTGAGTTATATGACATTTACTTCGACATATTGTTGGGGCGTCAAAATTATAGGCTATACATAAAAAAAAATAGAGAATTTTGGGTAATTTTCTCAAAAGGACCTGTAATGTAGAAATGAGTATAAAAAATGATATGAGTATATGTGGTGGTTCCCTGACTCATTACGAATGTCATCATAATTTTTTAAAAATATTGGGTGCTCCAAGGAGCCAGATCTATGGGTTATAACGCACGAAAAATAGAGATATGTGAGTAATTCCTAAAAAAACTTATAAATGCGAAATGAGCGTTAAAATATGTTATGAGTATGTGGTGGTTCCCAGATCATTACGGAGGTCCTCATAATGTTTTTTGAGAAAATGTTTTGGGTGTTCCGGAGCGCTCGACTCATGGGCTATAACACACGAAAAATAGAGAAATTTGGGTAATTCGTAAAAAGGACTAATAAATGCGAAAATGAGTGTGAAAAAAATGATGTGAATATATGTGGTGGTTTCCTAACTCATTACGGATATCCTCATAAAGTTTATTGAAAATTTTACAATAAATTACCTTGTTTGTATATTGGTAACCAAAATATTCAAACAGAATCTTGAAAATTTCTTAACGTATAAATACTGAATTTGTATATACTTATTCTGTTTGTATATTCCCGAGCAAAATATACAAAAGGGCAAGCAAAAAAAGTATATATAAACCGCAAACTCCATTTGTATATACTTATCCTTTTTGTATATTTGCAAATGAAATATACAAACTACAACCTCTATAGCAAATGACACTATAACTATAGAGTGGAATTTACAAAAATTATAGTTATAGAGCTTATTATATTTATTATCTTTACTATTTTTTAAATTTTCTCAAAAAGTAAACTACAACTATAAATATCTAATCAAGTTTGAACGTATATTTTTGAAAGTTCCCCAAATTGCAATGATATGGACTAAACACAAATGCAACTGGGCCTAGCCCAAACGTAGTTATGGAAAAGGAAATATTAGACAAAATGTCTATAGGTCAAACCTATATTACTCAAAAGGGAAAATTACGCAGATAAGCAAACTTATATTATTTAATTACTTATCATAACTATAGTTTGATATAATTACAACTCGCGACTAACATTATACATTAATTACGTGGGCTGACTTCGATTTGTATAATTAGTCATGTTTGTATATGTATAATTCGCCAGGATATACAAATAAATATGTATAATATATAATTTTTTAGCCTTTATACATATACAATTCACCCCTCTCCCACTCTCCTCCCTCTCTCGCTCGCCTCTATCCTCCCTCTCTCAATCTCGCTCGCCTCTCTCCTCCCTCTCCCAATCTCCCTTGCCATTTATACAAATATATATGTATAATATACAATTATATACAATTATATACATATACAATTCACCTCTCTCCCACTCTCTGCCCTCTCTCGCTCGCCTCTCTCCTCCCTTTCTCGATCTCGCTCGCCTCTATCCTATCTCTCCCAGTCTCGCTCGCCTCTCTTCTCTCTCTCTTAATCTCTCTTGTGATATATACAATTATATATGTATAATATACAATTATCTAACCAATATACATATACAATTCACCTTTCTCCACTCTTTTCTCCTCTCTCTCCCAGTCTCGCTCGCCTCTCTCCTCCAAATAACATGTAGCTACAAATTGTAATTATCAAACTATAGCTATGGAGAGTAATTAATTATTTTTAAGTGGCTATATGTCAAAGTTTCCCTACTCAAAATGACACAATTATCAATTAACTAAACAAGTATGGACTTTCACAAACTTTCTTGCCAGCGAAATGCAACTATCGCTACACTGCTTCTCTTCCTTGTTTTTTTTTTTTTTTTTTAAAAAAATGAAATTTTTGGACTAGGGGTCCATTTATTTCATATGAAAAATCCTTATATCATATGACAAAATAACACTTACAAGAAAATGCATTTAAAGCTATAAAATACATTATAATTAAATATGAAATTTTTCGCAGCTAAATGCTTAAGCCATAAAATATTTTTTCATAGTATTTGTGGCAAAATGTAGGGTGGTTAAAAGTTAGCTACAAACTTTACATGGATTGTGGCTTAGGACTAATACTTATAGCTACTAAAAAATATTGAATTGTGGCTATAATAGTACAGAATTCTTGCTACAAAATATATACTTGTAGCCAGTGGCGTAGCCACACTTGTGTTAGGGTGTCCAATTAGACACCCTTCATCAAAATATTATATCGTAGATACAAGTGGAATGATAAATTAAGTGGTTAAATAAATATTTTGGACACCCTTAACACAACAATATGATGTAGCCTAGTGGTTTCAGGCGCCTTTAAAGAGTAAAGATACACAAATTTCAAGTGTTTGTGTGTTTGGATTTCACTAGTAGCAATTTCTTTTTTCACTTTCTAAGAAGTGCAAATTCATTTTAGCACTTGGACACCCTTCGTGAAAATCCTGGCTCCACCACTGCTTGTAGCAAAATATTTTTATTCTTTTGCCACAACAAATTAAATCTATAGCAACTTTTATATTGTAGACACAGTATGTTCTATTGTAGCAAATGACTTATTTTTTTGCTATGAAAATTTAAAATTCGTGGCTATTTTATATTTTTAATCTTGCGAAAATGATACTTGTATTAAGCTACAAATTAAAAAAATTATAGCTATAAAATTAGAGCAATTGCCACAAATATGTTTTCACAAAGCTAAGATTTCAAATTTTTAGCCATGACATACATACATTATAGCTAATATTTTTAATTTTTCTCTGAAAAGTGAAAATGTATCGCCTTCTTTATTATAATTACATATATATTTAGTCATAATTACAAAAATTCATTGCAACATATTGAAGAATACTTACATAAATATTTTCAATCACAAGAATTTTTCTAATGTAGCTAAATAATAAATTTCAACAATTTTGTAACTATAAATTTTTTGAAAGGATTTTCCACAAGCTTTGTTAGTCAAAAAAATTACATAATGTAACCATGAATACAATTTTGATATTCCAAAATAAGTCTCAACTTACATATAAATGTATTCTAAAATTTTGAAAATAATCATAATATACAATTCTTGTAAGACATCATCTTGTTTGAGTCCAAAGCAACATAGTCTTCTCCTATCTCTTCTTCCACAATCTTCAATTGCCCTTAAATTGATCAACATCAGTTTCAATTTGTCACTTTTATACTCTTATTCCATAAATATGCCTATCAATAATGGCAAATATTTTAGCTCCAAGACATAATGATTTAAAATTTCAAGGAAAAAATATATTTGTCTATGATAAATGTTTAGCAAATAAAAAATAATGCAAAGAAAACAAAGGAGTAAGCAAATTTGTAACTTTTAAACTTCTTAAAACCTGTAGATATAGATCTCAAATTTGAGTATCAATTATAAAACTCATACCTAATCAGAAAATTTCTTTTACATTAATAAACATAGACAATCCATTATAATACCCATCAACTCAAGTTATGACAATAATCTCTTGCAAAAATATAGAATATAATTGTGTATGATAAATTATTTATGACTCAATCTTTTCTTGAACCTGTACATCATAGAAAATTTAGAGCATACGACTAAATAAACAAACACTTCATATTATGAAAACTTATTTTATCTGCTTGAAGAATGCTATATAAAACCTTCAAAAGAAAAAATAACAAAACATTAGAAACAAAAAAATTGAACAAATGGAGAAAGGATATGGGAAGAGTGGAAAGGATATCTACGTTTTTATTAAATGGGTTTTAAAATTTTGGAGGAAACTTTTGATCTTTTGCAATTTTTAATTTTTAGGGTAAAAGTTTTTGGATCTAAATGGGGAAGGGGAGACGGTTGGAGAGTTATTTTAGGTGAAAATTAATGTTTTACTTTTATAATTATTATTTTTTCTTATTTTAAAATTAACAAATACAATATTCATTTATTATATAACAAATACAACAATTGTTATATAAAATTAACAATTGTTATAGATAATACCAAATAAACTTATCTCATGAAAATAACAATAATTATTTATATGAATAAATATTACTTAGTTTTATATATATATATATATATATATGTTTTATCGAAGGGTTTTTCAGCTTTTTAACCTTTTAGAAGGGTTTTTCAGCTTTTTAGAGTCGCCACTTAATTTTTGAAAAAAATCAAGAAAACTATTGTTTTCAAATAACTTAACAGAGAAAATTGCTTGAAAACATTTAAAGGGTTCGGGGATTCAAATTAATGTTTTAGGAAGGTGTTAGGCACCTAAAACATCCGTCTAAAACGGTTTTCCAGCAACTAACAAATATGGCTAAAACTTTACTTTTATCTTGACTTGAATAAAATATTTAGAAGTAGAGAGTTGAAATACTAAATTATTTTTTAGGTCATTTCATTTTGCAAAATTATTTTAATTTTAAGTTGATAAAAACATTTACGACATTCGCGGGGATTTGGATTTTTCTAACTTTTAAAATTAACGACAAGTATGCAAACAAATAAGCAAATAAAGTAAAAGAGAGAAATAAAGAGAGAGAGGGAAAGAGAATTGGGTCCAAAATCGGGTTCTCTGTCCGCCTTGACCGATTTTTGGACCCACCTGTTTTGGGTTTTTGACCCATTTCCTGTCGTACCTGTCCTATACTAAGCAAATAATTAATACTAAATAAATGAGTAAATAAATAAAAGACGACAAGGGCTAATGCCTTAAGATAGATACAATACGAAATGCAAAATATAAAACGGGTCTTCTAATTCATCATCTCCGACTTTCTTCAATTCTTTAAATCTTGGGACCCGTCCATCGGCTTAATAGGTTGACTGGAAAAGAGGAACTTTGAGCCTTTACGGCTCTTCTCATGGAATGCAAAGGAGAGGGTGAGAGTTCACGTTGAAACTCGGACGAATTTTACATGCAATTAAAAGCAAAAATAAAAATTAGCACTTGAAAATAATATCTTTAAATCATATCTTAAAGAAGATTAAATGATTCCAAAGTAATGAATGTACCTAAGCAGATTGCAATTTAACATCTAAAGCCAAAATGAGTAAATAAATAAATAGATTGGATAAGAGAAGGCAATGATGCCGTTAATTTTATCTAAAAGTACACATAATAGAGAAGCAGTAATATCCAAAATATGTAATAATCTTAGAATTAAATATAACAATGATGCATGAATAACTAAATAAATATTTTAGACCATGATGTAAAACGAAATCAATTTGCTACGGCAAATTAATACACACATAGAAGTATGACGGCAATAGCAACTAAACGTTAATACTAATTAAACTTAAGATCCAAATAGTTAGCAAATTGGGTAATTGACAAATTATATATATGTATACATATATGCATATAAAAAAATAATAAATAAATATATAAATAAATAAATAAATAAAAATAAATAAATAAATAAATAAAAATAAATAAATAAATAAATAAAAATAAATAAATAAAAATAAATAAATAAATAATAAATAAATAAATAAATAATAAATAAATAAATAAATAAATAAATAAAAAATAAATAAATAATGAATAAATGAATAAATAAATAAATAAATAAAAAATTAAAAAATTACCTGATTCTGGGCAGCGAACCGAGACTACGAGTTTGACGGAGACGATTCCACCACCTCTCCAAACTCAAACAGCCGCAAAAAATATTTTATAAATATTAAACTATGGAACCAAGAATTCCCGAAAATTTCTGGGTACTCTTTGGTATCCTCCTTTTTTTTCCTCTCCTCCTCCCCTCTTTGGTTAAATGAAGAGGGGCTTATATAGGACCAAATTTTTAGTTCAAAAATAGATGTAGAAGCGATGTGGGACAAATGCAAAGTCCAAAATTTTCTATTTGAATGGTTTAAAGCAATTGATTAATGGGATGAATTCACATAAATTAATTTAGCGAGCTTCTTAATCTTAACAAAAAATAAAATAATTAATTTAATCGTAAACTTCCCAAATTTATAAAAACCAATTATTTTAAATTGTTTGAGAATTTAAGAAGCTCATTAATTAATTCCTACCGGGGAGGGTCAAAATTGGGTGTCAACAATATATATATTCAATAACAATAATAATAACATATATAGTGAAATCTCATAAGTGGAGTCTAAGAAGAATAGAGTGTACTTAGACTATCACTATCTCGTAAAGGTAGAGAAACCATCAACTCATATTAGTTGTTCACATTAATAAAAATAGTTATCTTAAATTAATTGTTAATTTATGAAATAAAGATAGAAATTGATTACAATATTTTCAATTTACCTTACAATTAATTCCTTTTTAAAAGTGTAAACGAGTTCATGAAGTTTTACATAAAAAAATTATTATGGCGTAAAGTATTAAAATATATTCTTTTTATTTCTAAACTTAGCATCTTTAAAAGAAAAAAAATAGACAACTAATATGGAACAGGGAGAGTAGTGTTTAGTTTTTTTATAATAATAATAATAATAATAATAATAATAATAATAATAATAATAATAATAATAATAATAATGAATACTGAGTATAGTTGTCACGACCCAAAAATGAACGTGATGACACTCGTCTTATCCCACCAAGACAAGTCAGCCTAAAACTTAACCATTACAATAAAAATGCGGAAATTATACAATCAACTTAAATATACCTCCAAAACTTGATTGTCACGTGTACTAGCCTCTAAAGTATTACAATTGATTCAAAGAAAAACTAGTCTCAAATGAACTTGTTTCTAGAATAGAACAAGATCATAACTAAGGAGAAAGAAAGTCCGTTGAGAAGACAAACAACTACCTCACAAATCTCCAAGAAGCCTCGGAAAAGAAGAGAATGACAAGTATCACAAAAGTCCAGGCTCGTAAGCTACAAAAAAAATTGTAGAAGCAAGGGGTGAGTACCAAATCACACGGTACTCAGCAAGTAAATCCTTAAACACAAGTTAAGGGGATGAAATACGGGTACTCCCACTACCCAATCGAACCTCCACAATTACAACCTGCATAAAAATTAGCCCAACCTAACAGCTCACAGTTTACATAGCACATAACTCAACAACAACACTTAGACAAATTACATATCCTCTACAACAATACTTTGACAAATTACATATCCTCCACAACAACACTTTGACAAATTATATATCCTCAACAACAACACTTCAACAAATTACATATCCTTAACAACAACACTTCAACAAATTACATATCCTCAACAACAACACTTCAACAAATACATATCCTCAACAACAACACTTCAACAAATTTAATATCCTCAACAACAACACTTCAGTATTCATCAATCACAAGTTCCGCAGAAAGACATTCACAAAATCAGCAAAACAAAATATCAAGTTCACTAATGATAAGTATGTGCAATGCAATAAAATGCAATGTCAAATATAATGATGCATGTCTGATTAAGTGATACACACCCGTTGTCTCTCAGTCCGGGACCCATGGGGGACATATCTGTCCATGCATCTGTCGCATCGCACGACACGATCCTCGATAATAGGAACCATCGCGGCACGCGATACTTCCCTCGAAATATAGTATCCATCGCGGCGTGCGATACATCCCTTGAAATATAGTATCCATCGCGGCGCGCGATACGTCCTTTGAAATGATACATCCTCTTTAAGTTCTCATTCTTTCTCAATGCACATAACACTTGTCACAACCATGTCTCAAAATAATGCAAATGACATGTTCACACAAATAATGAGGAGATGGACATTTTCATAACATTGCACAACACAAACATGATATCACATCAACAATGATTCAACTAGCTTTCAAACCTTTCTCAACACATCACACATAAACAATTAATCACATTGCCTTTTATTACCCTTTTTCATAATTAGAATTAATCAATGTGGACAAGTCAACCCATCATCAAATCCCAATACTCTCAAACATATACCACAACTAAATACACGCATTTCATACACTTAACAAGAGTTTAGAAATCCACCTGCCTCAAATAGTCGAACAATCACTCTGGGACTTGAGTTTTCCTCTTTCATTGGGCTCAAAATCAATACAATCTATCCAAACAAATTACCACAATAAGATTTTGAAATTAGAAACACACACATTACTATGTGTTTAGCCTTGAACCAATAATTCACTCAAATTTATAATCAAGTTCGTAAATCTTAATGCCAACTACCATCATATTTTTTAAGTTTTAAGTTTAGGATTAAGTCCCAATTTTTTCAATACTACAATCCAAATAATTTTCATATAATATAATATACCAAATATTTAATTACCCGCCCTAATACATCAAAATCTTATTTATAATGTAATAACCAAGCAAATAAAATCAAAACCAGAGACAATATTCATAATGCTGGCCGATGGAATGCAATTTGCCTAACCCATTACAACATTTCAATTTTAAGATATCTCCTAATGATTGAAACAATCATTGGTCATCACAACACCATGATTAGCCACTAAATCTTATTTTTCCCAAGTAAATAAAAAGATTGCTACCGCATATCAGATTGCATATTTAACTTGCACATAATAATTTTTCTCATTTCCATTTTACAACTCCTAACATAATACTTCTAATATTAACTCTAATTTTATACATAAAAGTATAGATGTAACTCTTACCTCATGCAACTCGCCATCACTTTATATATGGACTTGGCCCATTAACCATCAATTAAATAAAATAATTATTCAATAAATATCTATCAATTAAGTAACTATAATTATTGAATAATTTAAAATTCTCAAATCAATTTCACCTACTGATCAAAAATAACTCGGGACAACTATTGAGAGGGTTAAAATAGTAATTTTATAAAAATTTATTAAAATGACCTTTTGGGTCATTACAATAGTACAGTATGAGATTTGAAGAGAGTGCATTATAATAAGAACTTTCTACATATATATGTTTATTTATATGAATTTAAAATGATATATGCATTAGAATGTCAAGTTAAACATAGAATATTTAAAATAAAATATAACTATCAATATTAGAAAATATATTTAATTTATTTATATAGAATTAGAAAAATAAAATAATATTGTGAAGACAAGTGTCAATTACCGTACAATTCAAGTTTGAAAATTATTTTAAGGAAGAATTTTCAAAAGAAATAAGAAACTCCATTCAATTTTTTTTGTATCAACCATTTGAATTCAAATTCAAGTTAAGTTGTTCAACTTTAGTGAAACTATACTTCTCCATAGTTTGGTAATTTCAATTTGAATTTAAATGAAGATGTGAATTTTGGAATGTAATGTTGTAGTTTTAATTGAAAACACAAATATTATATGAATTAGAAAGTTAAGATTAAAATAAGACATTTAAAAAAATTTATCAATAAAAGATTTTTTTTAAAAAAAAGAATATAATATCACTTCATATGTGTATTAATCATATTCAATAAACAATTGATTTATCTATCTATATTCAAGAATAATTCATATGACATATTTGAATAATATAGGACATTATTTAACGATTTGTAAATTGATTATATATGTGTATTTTTTTATAAAAAAATACAATTACATCAAATTAATTAGAGATAACGCCTATTTTTTTTATAACTTCTACTTATTTAAATTATTCTTAAAACTCTCAAATTAAGATGTTGTAAAATTGAATTGATGATAATATTTACATCTCTAAATAAGCTAGCTTGATAAATGCATTGTTCGATAGAAAAGGTCCGAGTCGTATAAAATGAATTCTCAACAAAAGTTTAAAGCACCTCAAGTTTACGTTTCACCATGTATCGAATAAAACATATTACCACAATTGTACTCACATAGTTGTATCCTTTTTTCATGACATTTTTTTAACTATTAAGTTAATTATTGAAATAATATTTTGCTACTCGAAACATAATATTTATTAAGTTATTATATTTTATTTAAAATTACTTCCTATGTATAAAAGATTACTATATATTGCTTCATTAAGTTTCAACATGATCCTGAAAAAAACTTATAATTAACTATAAAATTATATTATAGCAAAAAATCTATGATAATGTATTTTTAATATGCAACGACTTTTAGAACTTGAAAAAAAATATTTAGCTACAATTTTTTCTTCAAGTAAGTTATTGTGTCTGGAAGGTTATTATTTCTATGAGAAATTTAAATTTGGGGCAAAAAATAATTATCAGCTATGAATTTTTACTATAGAAGAAAATCTATGTCTATTTCGTTTAATTATTGCCACAATATTTTATAACTTAAAGCTAAATTATTTATTTAGTTACAAATATTTCTTCAAATAAGTTATTGTGCCTAATAGGTTATTATTACAATGATAAATTAAAATTTGTGCAAAAAAATAGTAATGAGCAACAAAATTTTACCATAGCAAAAATTCTTTGGCTATATTATTTAACTATTGTCACATCTTTTTATAACTTGAAGCAAAATTATTTATTTAGCCACAATATTTTATTTCAAATAACTTATTATGGCTAATGAGTTACTATTGCTATAATTATTTTTATTTGATCGCAAAAAGTTATAATTAGCTACAAAATGTTATTGTAACAGTAAAATTGTGGCTATGTAGATAATTATTGCCATGATTGTTAGCAATTATAGCAAATACAAGGATTTAGCTTTGTAAACTTATTATTCGTGGCTAAGAAATTTGATGAATTTTTAGATAGACACAAAATTTGAATTTTTATGGCTATTACTAGGTAATAGCTACGATTTTCGAATTTATAGCTTAATTTTCGTAGCAATAAATATATTTTCTTGTAGTGTAAGCCCAAATAAGAGCAAAATAAAGAAGGCCCAAAATAGGAATGTTCTCCACTTCCTTTCCTCTATATCCTCCGCCTCCATTTCCTTTCTCCTCTACTCCACTCCCTCCATATCTCTTGTTCCTTTTTCTTTGTTTTTGATGTTTCTCCACCTCTGGTTCATCAATATTCTGCATCCATGGACAGTGAGGCGATTTAACAACTCACAAAGGTATTCACTTTATTTTCTGTGCTTTTCCCAGCTAGTTCCCTTGTTAACTTTCCTCTTCTTGTAGATGTGCATCCCGGTGGAGGTGTTTGGAATTTCGTAGAGCTTTTTGTTGGAATTGAACCATGAATCTCCTTCTAAAGGCCTGGCGAATCAAGTATGTGCTCCATTAAATTCCCCCTTTTGTGCTGATCTTTTTTTTAAGTTGAAATAACCCTTAGGCTAGTAGGTTTTAAATAGCTAGATCCTCTCTTTGAAGACAAAACCTGTTAATATTGTAGTTGTGTCTGGTTTGTAGATATTCTCGCTTAGCATGATGGATTGATTCTCCTTGCTTTAATACAATGATGGAATGTTTTATTTTTCTATGTTGAGTATTCTTCTTCCTATGCTTGGTAGATCATAGAAGTTATTTACTTGTATTTGTTCGGCTTGATTTAAGGCCATGTTTGCTAGATAATTTGCTAATTGATTAACTTCCCAAAATATGTGCTTTACTTGATCGTTCTTCCTAGATATGCTTTGCTTTATATTCTCTATATTTTCAACATGTAACCAAAGAATCCTCAATTGCTTAATCAACATGTTTGTAAGTACTAATGAGTTTGTCTCCAGAATTATCTTCTGAAAGTTTCGTGTTTTGCAATATTGCATTGTTTTAACACACCCATGATTTCAGCTTCCGTATTAGCAACTTCCCCTATCTCATATCCCTCCGCATTATTAAACATCCTCTGCTATCTCGTATGCTAAATTCATAAGAACTATGTCCAGAATTTCTTTTACATGCACCATCTCTATTGCATTTCACTCAATCCTGATCTAGTTTATCCCAATACACTATTCTATAATATAGTGTAGCTTTATATGAACTTAGCATGGTGAACATCTCCCTCCAATTCTGAATCCTTCCTCTTATTCACTTTACTCTAATTAACCGTTGAAGAGTTTGTAGACATTGCCCTAATAACCTTGAATATGTAACATTCTTTTCCATGCTTTCTAGCATTCCTTCTTTTCCGCAGCTCCCAAATAACAATTGTTGGTATGTCTTTAAAAATTTGTTTAAACTTATACTATCCTGTTTAATCCCACAACATAGTAATCAATTGTTGTAAGTGAACTACATCAATGCTACTACCTGCATATGAAACAAAATGCTTTCGTAGCTTTTGGGCTATGGAAGACGTTAGAAATATGTGTCGTATTGTTTCCTCTTTCCTCTCATTGCAGCAGTAGCATTTCGATACCACATGTACCCTCATCCTTTTAAGAACATCATCCGTGGGATTCTCTGTCTCCATACTCTCTAGAAAAGAAAGAGATTTTAATTGGTAATCCCCCAATCCAAATATTGTTCATCCATCCAAATTCTTCCCTTTTCTGTCTTGTTACATGAAATGGTGATCTCACAATAAATTCTCCATGTGAATTACTCATCCACAAGGCCTTATCTTAAGTACCCACACTCAATCTAGGACTGATACAATCCACAATGCATTCTACCATATCTTAAGACAATAATCGTTGTAGTCTTGCTATATATGTCCCATTGCTCGTTCTGAATCAACTCTTTGACCTCCACTTCTTCATTTACTCCTTATGGTTCTATAAAAAAAGAGTGTCTTGTTTTGTCAAATTATCCATCCAGAAACTAGCATTCCCTTCCTTCTGCTGCCACCAAATTTCACGCTCCACATCTTCCTTGAATCTTATCATATTTCTCGATACCTGAGATTCACCTCTGTTATGTGCCATTAGGATGGTGTTTTTTACATTACTTGTTCCACATAAATATGTTCCATAAAAATGTTTGAGTTCTAAATATCCACCGCAATTTAGGAAAGAGAGCATTAGATATATCAAAGAGTGATTTGAAACCTAACCCCCTTCCCTCTGTGGATAACACATATAAGTCAATGTAACTAAATGTTTACCTTTCACCTCTGTATTCCCCAAAAGAACTTAGCAAAGAGCTGGTGATTTTGTTTTATAACCCTTTTTGGTGGAGACATAGTTGATAGCATGTAAAAAGGTATGAACTGTAGTACATAATTTATCAAAATGTATTTTCCACCAAAATATAAGAATCTGTTCTGTCAAGAGAAGATTCTGGCAGCAACCTTCTTGATTAACCCTTCAAAGTAACTTTTTCTTTTTTCCTCCATAGTAAATAGGACACCCTAGGTATGTGAAAGGGAATTTGTCAGGGCTAATCCCAACTAACTTCATCGGTCTTGTTGTAACAATTAAAGGGGTCTTTTCATGTAAGTAAAAAAATCATCTCTTTATTGACCTTTTGTCTTGACACTTTTTCATAATCCCTCAAAACCTTCATCATTTGTATAAATGAGTGTCTGTCTCCTGATCCAAATAAAATTGTGTCATCTGCATATGCTAGATGATTTATTTTAGGGCTCCATTTTGGCATACCAAATCCCTTAAAAGACTCTTGGTCATGAAGTTGATTCAGATTTCTAGATAACACTTTAGCTGCTATAATGAATGAAGTTTAGGATAGTGGATTCCCTTGCTTTAGACCCCTAATTGAGTGGAAAAAGTCATGAGTCTATCTATTAATTAGTACCGAGTACCAATAAGCCAAATTAACCTCCTGACATATCTATTAGCACCTTTGAAAACCCAAATTTCCTAAGCATTTTTGTTAAGAATATCTGAGACACTCTATCGTATATCTTGGCCATATCCAACTTTACCACTACATTAACCTCTTTACTTCTTAGGTGTATATCATGTACAATCTCCTATACCAATAACACATTCTCCGTTATGCTTCTCCCTTTTATAAATTCTGACTAATTAGAAGAAATTATATTTGGAAGCACTCTAACTATCCTCCTATGTAATATCCTTGATATCACCTTATTAGAGAAATTGCTCAGACTTATGGGCCATAAATCTTTAAATTCTTGCACGAACTTTTTTTTGGAATCAAAACAAGGTTGGTGTGTGTAATGAATTTGGGCATCTCCTGCCCACAGATTAAAACTTGGACCAATCTTGTAAAATCGTCCTTATCACTTCCAAACAATGTTGAAAAAACTTACCTATGAAACCATCTGGGCCACTCACACTATCTCTATTTAAGGCAAAGACTACCTTTTTAACTTTCTCAAAACTTGGAAGCTCAATCATCGCAATATTCTTTCCATCTTTTATTAGTTTTGGGGTAATGTGAAGCATGTCAACCTTCTGATTGCTACCCTTCTCCAAGAATTGTCCTTGAAAGTATTCAATCGTTACCTCACCCATTTGAATGTTGTCAGTGACTTCATGCCCTCTAATATCTTTAATACGATCTAGGCGCAACTTCTTTTTTCTTCCTTACATACGAATGGAAGAATTTTGTGTTTTCATCCCCTTTCTTAATCTAGCTCATGCCTACTTTTTGTCTCCAATATTCCTCTTCAATAACCAAAAATTTCCTCAACTCTGCTTCTGCCTTACTCAGCTCACTTCTGATATATGAGGTTGGTTGAAGTTCCTGTTACTCTTTGACCTTGATCAAATCTTCCAGTGTGACTATATTCCGTAAAACATCTCCATAAGTGTCTCTACTCTATTTAGCAAAGGCCTTTTTAGTATTCTTTAACTTATCATGAAATATCAAAAAAGAACTCCTTTGTCTATCTGTTCTCCAATGCTGACTAACTACCTCTACAAAACCTTTACGTTTAGTACAAAAGTATAGAAATTTGAAGGACTATTACATGATTACTCAGTGGTATTACATATCATATGTAATGGTACATGATCGGAACCCTGTCCCACTAAATGATGAATTACACTAGTAGGGTAAAGATCTAGGATGATTCACTAGGACGACCCTATATAGCCTCTTGAAAATTCATTCCTCATGTACTCTTCCATTCCACCATGTGAACAAACTCCTTATAAATTTAATCTCCGACAGTGCACAATTGTTTATACATTGTGCAAAGTCTGCTGCTTTAATTTGGGTAAATGCTAAAACTCCTATCTTTTCTTCCTCCCTCATAATCACATTAAAGTCTGCTCCATTACCCATGGACTATTTGAACCTTCAACTATGTGTTCTAAATCCTTCCATAGGTTAATCCGATCTTCATTACTACATTTAGCATACACTGCCAAAAATAGTACACTAGTATTATACCGGGTTAATCTTACAGTCGGTTGTTGATCCATATATGATACTGTTTATCCGTCATATTCATCATACCAAAATATTCATATTTTTCCAGCCCTATTAACTTAAGGTTTGTATACCCCAACTTTCTTCTATTGTGTTCTAGCTCACTTGGATCCCCAAATAGTTCCATGATCACTATGTATTTATAATAATTCCGTATCTTAAGATAAATCAATCACTCAAAAGACTTCTGAGTGTTAACTGACCTTATATTTCTGAATATTATTTTATCAATCATTGATCAAGCACTACATTCCAATCCTTCTTACTCATTGTTTTTACCTATATAGGTACAATTGCTTTCCCTTTATTGAAATCCCTCTTCAAATTGTTCATATGCCTGGGTTATAAATCCCCTGCCCGGCTAATTTATTGGATATTTTCTTCCATTTTCTCATCCTCATCAAGTTCTTGCATTTGATTCTCCGATATCTCCCTTAAGTCTTCAATTAACTATACAAGAACTATTTGCAGGCATGTAGGATTATGTACTCCTTCATCATCATCATCCAGTAGGTGTATGTTAACATTTTTTTTTCTTTTCGTCACCACCTACCTTTTGGCTTTCTATATCAGTAATATTTTTCTCAATTTCCTTCCTTTCTCCTGCTGAATTCTTCTCACCCTATCCTTTAATATCCTTATCTTCAGGTACCACTCTTTTCGGCTTTGAGAATGTGACTTCAACCCATTGCTTAAAGGAAACGTCTCTACTCTTACTGTTACCCAATGTCCCTTGTTCTAACATATCAATATCATCCTTATCATTCAATGCATCAAACTTGTTTGTAATTTTAACTCCCACCTTGTTCCATATTTGATTTATCACCTTTTTGCTTGGCCCCCCTTTAATATGTTTTCACCCTTAAAACTCTCTTATTTATTTTCTCCCTCCCATCTCTTATGTCGACCTTCTCTTCCCTTGGTATTTTCCATTATTTCAATATTCTCCTCTCTGTCCCCTTTTCCATGCCTTTGCATCTCACTGATCTCTTTGCTTGCATTCTGCTTGGCTGGGTGTAGTTCTGGATGTTCACCATAACACTATTTTTCATCATGACCCTGTATCATGCATGTTTTACAATATTTTGGCATATAATCATACTTTATCTTAACCCACTTCTCTACAATCTCGCCATTGGATCTTTCTCAACCCAATGTTTATTCGCTTTGCAAATTCCTTGTGCAGGCCCACCTCCACCTTAATCCTTGCACAATTAGGTCGAGTATGATTTTTAGTCGCCATATCCATCTGCAGTAGTTTTCCAACTAATGCATCTAATGAGAATACAATTTCTTTGGAAAAGAAATTTGAGGGCAGTGAAGGAAAGGAAATCCATGCTATAGTCGTTGATGTCTCCTCCTTTGGGTTAAATAATGTATCCCACTTTAGGGTCCTCATCATATAAAACCAATTTTGATGATTTAAGTAGAAAACGGGTTTAGAAAGTAGATTAACATAATCTTCAAAAGTATAGCCCTAATTAACACATATTTGATGGTTAGTAAAAGAATATTGCACTCCCCTTCAATGCATATTGCTTGTGTATTATTTTGTAAAGTTCTTGTATGTCCGGCCAACCATAGGAGAACTTCCCCATCACTGCATAGTGTAGATTCTCATTGACTATCATCTGAATAACCTCTACTTGCTCCTATATGATTCATGGTTCTCCATGTAAGTACGAAATTGATTATATAGGAACATGTCTCGTTTTCCATTATGTCAGCTTGAATAAACTGGCAAAAGTCTGTTGACCTGCCTCCGATTGAGGCTGGCCAGCGGTCATCGTGATCAAGAAAAGGCGGTGACGACGGCTCAACCTAAATTGTAATAACATACTGTTACAATAAACATATAAACATTTATACAAGGCAACTTTTCCTCTCTTCCTTGTTCTTCAAACTCTATGTTCTATTTATTTTTTATAAAAACACTTTGAAAAAGTATTTTCTTATCCTTTTAAGATATATGCCAAAAATTTAGAAGCGAATGTTAAAAGTCTAATTTAAACTAAAGGCTAGATGCTCCTTAATTTGTACTACTTTGATTTGGTATAATAATATTCATAGTTTATTAGCAAAAAGTTAAAGGCCTTACATGTTGTTCAAAAGAAACTATATGCAATATTGATATATATATAATTATATTAGAAATGTGAGGTATCAACATGACAGTATTTTGTCCTTAATATTGTATCTGAAGGCAGTTTGGACACTTGACAATTGAATGCAATATGGATTTACGCTCAAATTGATCTGACACGTATCATTTAATCACTTCACTTTAATGTAAGTTTTCTTATTATGATGAACTCGCTGGTCAATTTTACCTGGAGTAATTGGGTTAACTTTTCTCATTTTATCTCCTCTCCATTGATTGCTATGTTTATTTGCTTACTTTGTGTATTATGTTATTATTCTTTATTTGTGTTCTAGTTTTATGTCAGTATAATTTTTTGACAATCACACTGGTTGACGTTGATTTTAATTAGTTCATCTACCCTTCATTCAAGATTTGATAGAATCCATCCTGGTATAGTTGTTAGTGAGAGATCTCAAAAATTCATATATTTCAATTCAAATTATCCTTTACTAAACGTCGATGTATAATTCAATTCAAATTATTCTTTACTACACTTCGGTGTATAATTTTGATTACAGGTGATCCAAAAAAAGCTTATATTTTGGACCTTTGGATGATATAGCTATATGGGTGATGTTACCAACTTGAACAAGTAGTTTGCATAAGGTATTTTTCTGCTTTTTTATTTGAGCTTTTAATATATTTTACTTAAATATATTGAGGTTGTTGGGGTTTGTTCAATCTTTAATTTGGTGAAATTGTTTCTTTCAACAAAAATCACGTACTTTTTACCGTCGAATTTCTCCCATTTTGTTTATATATGCATAAGTACATGTGTACGTCGAGCATATTATATGTATAAATGATTCAAGAGTTGCGTCAAATAATCTTTTCAAAAGTTTAAATTATAAATGTGAATGATAATTCTGAGTAACAGAGTTGCACTTCCTCAGTTTAGATGAGGAGTGTATGATACCCAATACTCTGTTGCCAATGAGACCATGCAATTATTTGTTCTTACGTTTTAGCATGAGAAAAACTAAAAAGTACTGCATATTTCTCTATATAGCATAGTTCAAAGTCTAAATATGTGTATATAGTGAATGTGCTATCAATTTGCTCATCTGTAAACTTCCATTGTGAAAGCTGTTCATTTTTATGACACTAGAATCTGTAGTTGTTACAGTCTAAC
Source organism: Solanum lycopersicoides (assembly GCA_022817965.1). Lineage (NCBI taxonomy): Eukaryota > Viridiplantae > Streptophyta > Magnoliopsida > Solanales > Solanaceae > Solanum > Solanum lycopersicoides. Next base: position 78,438,578 of record CM040621.1, on the reverse strand, counting down.
AGCCCACATAATACAAAGTAGAGGTTACACACTAAGCAAGTCCCGTGCAACAAATTCCACCTAAAAAGTACTTAAATATTTATTATTTTCCCCTTATTGATTTAGTTGGGATGGGAATGTGGATGCGATTGTTAGATTGCAGATTCAATGCCTAATCAATGGAGTAGCAACTAGATGAGAAAGAGGTACTATGTTCTTTTGGTTTACCATCAATTGATTGTCTTAATCGTATATTCCAAAGAAATTATATTGTTCCTAATTTTTCAAATACTAGCCTATCACTTCTTGTAGCAGAGCCTCCTAAATAATGACGGAGAGAAGGAAATGAATTCGTAAAAAGGGCCAATAAATGAGCAAGATTTGTCTATATATTTCACATATATGAAAATCCACTTAGATACAATGTATCTCAGCCCCATAATTTCAATATACATGCTGTTGACACCCAATTTTGGCTTAACATTTCATAATTCGCAACTTTTAACTTTTATTTATTTAATAGTTCAAAATATATTTTTTATAATTTTAAATAATTTTATCGATAACTATCTTTATTTATGAAAGTTTATGATTTTTTATTAGTTAATTTTAAAATTGCATTTTTACATGTCATTAGTTGTCTTCATTATATTTTTTAAATATTCATTTTATTTGTTAATATTTATGTTGATAGTTAGCACAATTTAGAAATTTATTCAAATACGATTAAAATTTGCATACACAATTAATCAATAATTTTGGGCTACAATCCAAGCTTACAAAATTTGAGCCCATTATATAATTATTTTTTCTATTTAAGTTTTACTAGGTCAAGAAATAAGGTGGTGGTGGATTAATGTTATAGTTAATGTTTCAGTTTTTTTGAATGTTAAAAATATTCTTTAGTGTTTATAATTTTTCGGCAACCACCCTCGTCGGAGCATTTTCTGGCGAAGCCAAAAACACCATTATTTTTTCTTTTCGTTTCTTCAGCAAGCAACAACCAGAGACGAAAAGAAATAATGGTGTTTTTGGCTTCGTGGTAAAATGCTCCGGCGAGGTGGTTGAAAATATAAACACTAAAAAATATTTTTAAGATTTAAAAAAACTGAAACATTACCCCTAAAATTTATCCTCCACCACCTTATTTCTTGACCTAGTAAAATTTAAATAGAAAAAATAATTATGTAATAGGCTCAAATTTTGTGGGCTTGGGATTGTGGCCCAAATATATCGATTATTGTGTATGCAAATTTTATTGGTATTTGAATAAATTTCTAGACTGTGTTAAATATCAACATAAATATTAACAAATAAAATAAATATTTAAAAATTATGATGAATGTAACTAATGACATGTAAAAATGCAATTCTAAAATTAACTGATAAAAAATCATAAATTTTAATAAACAAAGACAGTTATCGATAAACTTTAAAATTATAAAAAATTCATTTTGAACTGTTAATAAATGAAACTTAAAAGTTGCGAATTATGAAAATGTTAGGTCAAAATTGGGTATCAACACATGCATCCGAACATGTCTAATCTTATCAAAATCTGATAAAATTTACTATAATTTTATAAACTAACGCGTATAATAAATTTTATCATACTTTGGTAAGTTTAGACATGTTCCGATGCATGTTTCTTGAAAATTTTGGGGTCTAGATACATTGTATCTAAGTGGATTCATATTTATCTGGAATACATAGACAAATCTTGCTCATTTTCTTTCCATCTTGTTGACACTTGATGAACACATTGAAAATAGAGAAATTTGGGTAAATCAGAATAAGGCCAGTAAATGCGGAAATGAGCATGAAAAAAATGGTGTGAGTATATGTGGTGATTCTTCAACTCACTATGGATGTTCATAAAGTTTATTGAATAATTTGCAATAAATTACCTCGTCTGTGTCACGACCCAAAATGGGACGTGATGACCCTCGTCTTATCTCACCAAGACAAGTCAGCCTAAAACTCAACCATTACGATAAAGTGCGGAAAATAAAATATAATTAAGTTAATAAAAACCCAAAACCTGATAGTCACGTGTAGAAGCCTCTAAAGTATTACAATTGATTAAAAAGAAAAACACAAGTCTCAAACGACCTTGTTTCAAGAATAGAACAAAATCATAAATATGATAAAGAAGGTCCGTTGAAATGACAAGCAGCTACCTCACAAACCTCCACAAGAAGTCTCAGACAAGGAGAAGAGAAAGTATTACAAAGGTCCGGATTAGTAACCTACAAAAAAAATGTGATAGCAAGGGGTGAATACCAAATGTAGTACTCAGCAAGTAAACCTATAAACACAAGCTAAGGGGGTGGAATACGGGTACTCTTTACACCAACCGAACCTCCACAACTATAACCTGCATAAAACCAGTTCAACCTAACAGTTCAAAATTTACAAACGTATGTCTCAACAACAATATTCTAATAATCACATATTCTCAACAACAAGCTCAATATTAATAAATTACAACCTCCACAACCACAACCTACTTAAAACTAGCCCAACCTAACAGTTCATAATTCACACGGCACACAGCTCAACAACAACACTCTAACAATTACATATCTTCAACAGCAAACTCAATAGTCATTAACTAAAGTTCCACAGAAAGTCATTCACAAGATCAACAAAACACAATATCAAGTTCACTAATGATAAATATGTGCAATGCAATGTCAAGTATAATGATGCATGTCTGACCTAGCGATACACATCCACTGTCTCTCAGTCCGGGACCCATGGGGGACATATCTGTCTATGCATCCATCGCAGCGCGCGATACGGTCCTCAATAATAGTAACCATCACGGCCCACGCTACGTCCCTCGTAATATAGTATCCATTCAAGTGCGCGATTCGACCCTCGAAATGGTAAATCCTCTTTACTTTTTTATTCTTTAACATACCACATAACAATTGTCACAACCGTGTCTCAAAACGATGCAAATGACATGTTCACACAAATAATGAGGAGATGACCATTTTTATAACATTGCACAATTCACAACAACACAACCATGATATTACATCAACAATGATTCAACAAGCCTTCAATCCTTTCTCAACACATCATACATAAACAATTAATCACATTGCATTTTACCCCTTTTTTATCATTAGAATTAATCAATGTGGACAAGTCAACCAATCACCGAGTCTCATTACCCCAAAACACATATTACAAGAAAATACACGAATTTCATACAGTTAACAAGGGTTTAGAAATCCACTTTTCTAATCAAATAAGAATTTACTCCCGGACTTGAGCCTTTCCCTTTTGTTGAACTTCCAACTCAGAGCAATTTATTCAAATTAATAATCACAATAAGATTTTAAAACTAAAAACACCCACATTACTTTCTGTCTAGATTAGACTCAAACATTCACTTAAATCTATAATCAAATTTCTATTTTGATGTCAATAACATGTCAAGTCTTTCAATTTTCTCCAACTAACATATATTTTATAATATCATATAGTGCAATGCCATTAATATTTAATTTCCTATCTCAATATGTCAAAACTTGAATTACAATAAAATGAACATAAAAATTTAAACCCAAAAGTAACACTAATATGTCGCTAGTAACCTAACAGAGAGCTTAACTCAATATGTACCTCCATTATCCTACCACCTTTAATCAGTGCCAATCATTGCCTAAAGCAATGATGGTCCACTCAAATTCTCATCAATATAAAATCAATAATTACCAATAGAAAGAAACAAGCTTGGCTAATAAAATTATTTACCTAAAGAATTTAGTTCCTTTTCCAAAGACAATATCATAATAGTAACAATGATAACTTCATTCCATAGACAATTATATATATATAAGATGTTAATCTCTTACCTGACAAACGTACTGGCCATCGCTCTGGTTGTTACATGTCGAGTGTCAAGGGGCTTTTTGTTACGATCAAAACTTATGAAACCCCTTTTTAATTTTATTATGTAGGGTTTTAATGGACTTGACCCATTATCCGTTAATTGATTAAATAAATTAATTATTAAATATCTGCCAATTAAGTAATTATAGTTATCGAATAGTTTTAAATTTTCAAATCAGTTTTACTGACTGATCATAAATGACCCAGGACAATTATCGGGAGGGATAAAATGGTAACCTTACAAAAATTTAAAAATGATCCGGTTTATCACAATTTGTATATTGGCAAGAGAAATACTCAAACAGAGTTTTGAAAATTTCTTAATGTATAAATACATAATTTGTATATACTTGTACCCTGTTTGTATATGCGCGAACAAAATATATAAACGGACAAGCGAAATATACAAACCGCAACATCCATTTGTATATACTTACTCTAAATATACAAACAGACAAGCGAAATATACAAACTATAACCTCTCTAGCAAATGAAACAATAACTTCGGAATGCAATTACAAAAATCTATAGCTATCGAGCCTTATTATGTTTATTATCTTAACTATTTTTTTAAATTTTCTCATAAATTAAACTATAACTATAAATATCTAATCAAGTTTGAACCTATATTTTCTAAAGTTCCCCAAATTGCAAAATATTGACTAAACACAAATGCAACTGGGCCTAGCCCAAACGTAGTTATGGAAAAGGAAATATTAGACAAAATGTCTATTGGTCAAAATTACATTACTCAAAATGACACAATTATCACTTCAACTACACAATATGGCCTTTCACAAACTTTGTTGCCAGCGAAATGCAACTTTCGCTTCTCTTCCTTGTTCTTCAAACTCTATATTCTCTTTTTCTAAAAACACTTTGAAAAGATATTTTGTTATCCTTTTTAAAATAGATGTGGGAAATTTAGAAACGAATGTTAAAAGTCTAGTTTCAACGAAAAGCTAAATGCTCCTCAATTTGTACTACTTTGATTTAATATGATATGATAATATTCACAGTTTGTTACCAAAAAATTAATAGCTCTACAGATTGTTCAAAAGAAACTATATACAGTATTAATATATAGTATATATGTGTAGATGACGCCTTTTGTCGCATGTATAGCTTTAATAAGAAGCCCAAAAATATTATAACTAGACAATTTTTAAATAATTTATTCTATTACAAATAAATGGCAACATTAACTCATTATAAATTATGACATAAAATATTAATCCAAAAGCAGATTCTAATATACATAGAATCATCATTAGATATAAATTTATTTATACCATTAAAAATTAGTTTAAAATATTCAGAGTAATAATTTGACTTTCTGTAAATTATATTTCTACCATAAAAAAAATACATAGTTTATTTTAGATATGAAAAATTAATACTATGTATATACTAGAAATATATACTCATAATTTCATATTCAATTTAATGAATAAGTTTTTTACACAAACAAAGTTCTTCTGACATAACAATGTATATCATGAATATTTATCCCAAAAATTTATTTAAAAAAATATAACTGTAATTTGAATTTCTTATAAATTATATTTATATCATAAAAATACATGATATATTTTATATGTAAAAACTTATACCTTGTGTATATTACAAAAGGGGAAACGACACTTTTAGTCCCTATGGTAAGACTAATTTCTTATTTTAGTTCTTGTGTTATTTAACTTAGCACTATTAACCTTTAATTATATCAAGTGAGTGATTTTAATCCTTCAACTAACAGACCCAAAAAAATTAACAGAGAGTTCACTGCTAAAAGGGGTAATTCGGATATTTTAAAGTAATTGCTTGAGAAAACAGATTTTTTTTAAAAAAAATCATTCGTTGCATAATTTATTGTTAGTCGGTGTGAGAGGGAGGGTTAATGCCTATCAAGTTGGTTTTTGAAATTGTAGCTCAAATCGACGGCCTTGTTCTTCTAGATAGAGATAGGGAAGACTTAGCTTGTTCTTCAAAGAGAGATAATTAAAAAGGAAATACCCGAACTACCCCTTTTAGCAGTGAACTCTCTGTTAATTTTTTTTGAATCTGTAAGTTGAAGGACTGAAATCACTTACTTGATATAATTGAAGGTTAATAATGCTAAGTTAGATAACACGAGGACTAAAATAAGAATATAGTTTAACACAGAGACTAAAAATGCCGTTTTCCCTATTACAGAATAAGCAATTATATGTAATATTTTTCTGTCATAAAAGGTAATTAAATGAAATAACTCCCCTTGCAGTTATTCCCTTTAAAGGGCAAAATATCGATCAGTTTGCTATATCAGGCCCACCGAATTGTATAAAATTTTCCCCCAAAACAAAACCCTCTTTTTTCTCTTTCCCCATTATATTATACAATCTTTCTTCTTTTCTTCAATTTCTCCACAATATTCTCCACAATTTCAATTTCAAATTTCCAACTTCTCTAGCACGCACGTCTTTGCGGTTTTTCAAAAGTATTTCATAAATTTCAAAATACCGCCTAAAACTCATCTCACATTATCAATTTTTGTTAATTTTTTTGAATTTCTTAAAATTACTTTTACTAAAAAAAAACTTTCGAAATAAAATATATATACATATATATCCCAGAAATTTGTATTTTTTTTAAAAAATATGACAATAGTTTAACTTAGCCATAAATTATATTTGAAGTAGAAGTCTTGAAGTAAAGTTTTTATGAAATGTTTTGAAAGTCACTTCAATCTATGAGATGCGGGAATCGTCCGCCGTATCGATCGATCGCACTCTCCGACTCAAAAGTAAAGTGTAAATGTTTATTATAAAAATAAAAATAATTAAATTTGGGGACTTGTAATAAGAGACTTTCCTTCTAGGGATAAAGATCCGATCAAGTATAATAGAGTTAAATAATGTTTAATAGCCTTTTAGATTCATGTCATGTGTAATACATAATAATTTATAATTGACATCTATTGAAATTATATACTCATTATAATAATACACACAACAAAGCTGTCAACTTTTTTATTTTATTTTTCAAAGCTATCAAATAAAGCAATTAAGTGTATCCAAGCTAATATTTTTTCAAGGAATTTTTTTTTAAGATTGACAGGAAACTTCCTGACTTTTTACTCACCAAACTTCTTCCGGAGTAATTTCACACATGTTTTCTCCAAATTCTGAAGTTTTCTCCAAATTCTGAAGTACTCTCCAAAAATAGATCAAACTTAAAAGTGTTGAGTTCTGAATAATAATTCAACTGAAGAAAATGATAATACATTTTTTTTATAAAAAAAAACTTATTTGAAAGTTTTCAAATAATTATAAAAATATATTTACTTGAATTCTTCAAAAGTGTCGAATTCTTTAAAATTAGTACAATTTAAAAAATTTAATATTAAAACTAAGGTTTGGCGGGTAAAAGGATCCACATGTTCCCGCCAACCATTTGATGTTTCAGCTGATGAAAATATTTTGTCTTTTCAAGCAATGAAATCTCATCGAGTGGTATTATAAATGTCCTTGAGAATTTGACAGTAATCCTTTTGGTCTACTATACACTCTAAAACACATTTATATTTTTATTTACTTAACTCCTAAATAAAAATTATAAATTTGTTATGGGTCTTTTGTCATCCATAATTGATATTCCCCATGTCCCTAATTACTTGTCCACTTTTGAATTGACACATCTAGAGGTGACAAATGATTGGATTTAATCGAATTTTGATGAGTTGAATATACATTGAGAAAAAATGGTTTGGATTACAATCCATCCAAATATCATATGAGCAAATATGGATTTGGTCAAATATAATTTGGGCAAAATGATTGTAAAACCCATTTAAATAAATTTGTCTTTCAAAAAAAAAAGTGTTTTTTCAAAAAAAATAATTAAACCCACCCCGAGCACAACCCCCTTCCCCACCTTCCACCAACCTACCCCTATTTTTTTTTCAAACACAAAAAAAATCTATTTTTCAAAAAAATAAATATATACCCCCTCCCCCGGCCCCCATCTTTCACCAAACGACTCCTAAATTTTTTTGTTTTCAAAAATAAAAATTGTTTCATTTCATTTATATAGGTGGGATGTGGATTCTCATGTTAACTCATTTTGTCCATATCTCTATGAGCTTAAATAGGTTGAAAACCATATTAACCCATTAATAAAAGAAAAAAAAATGAGTAATCCATTTTATTCAATATGAGCAAAATTGTTTCATTTAACTTATATGAACTGAAATTGTCACCCCTAGACACACCTATTAAGTAAGTAATTAATGACGTAATGCGTTTACCAATTTATTCCTATTAATTATGAAGTGGATGAAAATCCTACATGTGTAAAGTAATTAATCATTTAATTGAGGGTACAGTACGTAAAAAAATTGTCCTTTCTTGATTTGTCAAAATAGACTAATAATTAGGGATAATTATAAAAGGAAAATGGACAAGTAATTAAAAACATAGGAATAATACCTAAAGGTTTCAAGAACCTTAACCTAAAGTATCTCTTACCAATTAGCATTTCAAGTTATAATTGCTCTTACACTTTCAACTTCTTGTGCAAATTTCAAGTGGACATTCTTGAGTTCACTTATGGAAAGTTTAACTTAGATTTTGTGAAGGTGATCATACCTTTGAGATATATGCTAGGTTATGGTCCCCATAGCCTTTTAGCTTAGAACCACTAGTTAAACTTCCTTAGAGTAATAATAACATGGATATCAATGTCCCAAATTAAAGAGCAATCAAGATTTAGCAATGCATGCTGCCAAAAATAATGCATATAGGGACACACATAAATATGTCTTGGAGCTTAGTTGTTAGGAGACATCAATTATTGCTTTCGATGTGAAATTAAAATGGAATCTATTCTACGTGAATTATTCTTCCCAAAAACATAAGATTTTTCTTTAAATCATATTAAGGTTCCGTTAATTGATTTTTGTTTACTATGATGAGTTTAGAACAATAATTACTAGGCAAGTAATCCTGACTACTTTTGTGAAAATGATAAAAATGAATTTCAAGCAACTTTGCTTGACTAGCTACCATTATATAGAGTAAGAACCCATTAAACTCGGGTGATTACTTGTTCCTTTTCGTAATAACGGATCACTTTCCATTTTACACGATACTTCAAAAATTATAAATAAAATAATCAGTTTGATTAATTTACTCTTTATCCATATTAATAGATATCAAGATGGTTTATGATGACACAAGACATACATGAAGAATTCTCACAGATATGTGAAGAATCAAGGATTGTATTGATGATTGAATAATTGAGTTACATATTCCTTATATAGGAGAAGAGTCCTATACTAGCTACACTAGGAATCCTAATACAACACAAATATAATATATACAGCTTATCCTAGTCGTACACAATATAGACTTATACATAAATTAGGATTGAATAGTCTAGTCCTAGTGTAACTCAAACTCTAACTCGTCAGACCTGTTCACCGAACCTGTTCCTTTGACCCATTCCATCAGCTTCCTTCAACACTTTCCCTCAAGCTAGTGAGTGGAGGAACTGTAACTCCTAGCTTGCGACGAAACTCAGCAAAAACCTGTTTGGTTAATGCTTTTGTATGAATATCTGTTAGCTGATCCTTAGACCTCACAAATTGAGTAACAAGTTGTCCTCTAGACACCTTCTCACGAACAAAATGATAGTCCATTTCAACATGTTTAGTTCTAGCATGCATAACTGGATTAACTGTCAAGTACAAAGCACTCATGTTGTCACAATATAATGTAGGTACAGATCGAAGAAACACCTCAAGATCATGAAGTAGATACATGATCCATGTCATCTCGGATGCAGTGGAGGCAAGTGCTCTATACTCAGCTTCAGCACTTGAACGAGCAACTGTGAACTGTTTCTTGGAGGTCCAAGAAATACAGTTTGCACCTAGGTAGATGCTATAGCCCGTAGTGGATCTCCTAGTGGTGGTACAACCTCCCCAATCAGCATCGGAGTACCCATACAACCTACATGGTGATTGTGAAATAAGTCTAAGTCCAAAGTGCAGAGTGCCTTTGATATACCTGAGAATTCTTTTCACCCCTTGAAGATGAGCACTGTTTGGATTTTGCATAAATTGGCTTGCTAAATTCACAGCATGAGTAATATCTGGTCTTGTGAGAGTCAAGTATTGAAGACTCCCTACTATCATTCTGTAAAAAGATGCTTCAACCAGACTTCCCACAACTTCATGTAGACCATGCTTTTGAGCCAAAGGAGTGGCTATAGCCTTTGCAAAAGTCATTCCAGTCTTGTCTAGCAGCTCAGCAGCATACTTACTCTGGCTTAAGTGGATGCCCCCATCAAAATACTTAACCTCAACTCCAAGAAAGAAGTGTAAATGGCCAAGATCTTTCATGGCAAACTCATTCCCAAGTTGTAGAACCAATTCTGAGACCTGAGATGGATTACTTCCTGTGACAATAATATCATCCACATATAACAAGAGAAATATTTTGCCTTTGTGAGTTTTCAAAACAAATAAGGAAGGGTCAGCCTTACTACAAGTGAAACCAAGGTGTAAGAGATGCATGCTAAACCTATCAAACCAGGCTCTTGGTGCTTGTTTAAGACCATACAATGCCTTTTTAAGCAGACATACATGCTGAGGATACTGGAGATCAATAAAACCAGGAGGTTGACTCATGTACACCTCCTCTTGTAAGAAGCCATGGAGAAAGGAATTTTTGACATCGAGTTGTCTAATTTCCCACTTCGAACTGACAGCAATGGATAGAACCACCCTAATAGTTGTTGCTTTAACCACAGGACTGAATGTTTCTTCAAAATCTATCCCTTCAAGCTGCGAGAATCCCCTTGCCACAAGTCTGGCCTTGTATCTATCTACTGTTCCATCAGCTTTTAATTTTGTCTTGAACACCCATTTTGATCCAACCAAGTTCATACTAGGATATTTGGGCACCAAAATCCATGTCTTGTTAGTATGTAAAGCATCAATCTCTTCCTGCATTGCTGCAAGCCAATGAGGTGATTTTAGTGCTTTCTTAGTAGTATTTGGTTCTCTGACAATTTCTGCGCTGCTGCGAGCAACAAGTGACAAGTGTTGTTCCTTCGCCTTGTTCCTGGTGATCATATGATGCCCTTGTGGTGCAGAAAGTACCTCAACTGGTACATCACCCAAGGTAGTGGACTGTAGTGTAGCATTGTCAAGTTGATGGTCAACTGGTACATCAACTAGAGTGGTTGTGTGATGACGATCATTGGTTGGACCTGTAAGAGCAACCTGTTCCTCACTACTGCTGGCAGATTCAACATCTGCAGCTGAACTTTCAATACTGTTGTACGGATCATCAACCTCAACCTGTTCCTCAGCATCTGATCCTGCGCCTGAGAGGTCAAAAATACTCTCATTATCAATGAGTACATGAGGTGTAGCAGCATTATCTCTAGCAATCAGTGGACTAGCAGCCTGTACTTCCCCTGAATCACAGTTATCATGTGCCTGCAGTTTAGAGAAAGATTCAACAAAAGTAGCAAGGTGAGGTAAGACATCAATGTTAGTCTGAGATTGCTTTGAAGACACATAAGGTAATGTGTTTTCATCAAACACAACATGTCTGGATATGTAGACCCTTCTTGTAGAGGGATGATAGCATCTATATCCTTTGTGTAAGCTGTTGTACCCAATGAACACACAAGGATAGGTCTTTGGACTGAACTTATTGTTGCCCTTGATATATCAAAAATATCTACACCCGAACACTTTTAGACTGTTGTAATCAGGTTGTTCCCCATACAACTTAACAAATGGAGTCACCATTTTTAGGACTGATGATGATAATCTATTGATGAGAAATACTGCAGTGAGGAAAGCTTCAGCCCATAAAAACAAAGGTAGATTAGCATGAAGTAGTAGAGTTAGACCAGTCTCCACAATATGCCTATGTTTTCTCTCAGCAACTCCATTTTGTTCAGGTGTGTTAGGACATGAAACATATCTCACAATGCCATGATCTTCCAAATGCTTAATGAAGTCTGTTTGGATAAACTCACCACCTCCATCACACTGAAAAATCTTAATCTCTTTAGAAAATTATTTTTCCACCATTTTATGAAATTTTAGAAAGACCTCAAAGAATTCAGACTTCTTTTTTAGTGGATAAATCCATGTATATCTTGTGTGATCATCAACAAAGACGACATAATATTTCATATGTTGTGAAGATTCGACAGGAGCTGGTCCCCATAAGTCACAATGAATTTTCAATAAAGGGTCTTTCTCAATTTTATTTCTCAAACCAAAAGGAAGTTTACAACTCTTTCCCAACTGACAACTAGAACAAACAGTAGGCATTTTATTCCAATTACTAACATTGATGCAACTATTATTATTCAAAAACTTTAAAGACTTCAAACTAGGATGTCCTAATCTAGTATGCCACATGTTGTCTGACGTGTTCCAATCGTGTGCAGCAGTTAAAGCATAGAGATTGTTATCTTCCAAAGCATAGAGTCCATTCCTTTTAGTTCCCTTGGCAAGCAGTGCCCTTGTCTTCTTGTCCTTTACAACAAAGTTAGTTTCATCAAATTCAAGAGTGCAACAATTATCCTTTGCAAGCTTACTAACTGAGAGTAAATTCTTATTAATCTTAGGGACTACAAGAACTTTCTTTAATTTTAGACCTGATCTGGATGTGTTCCCAACATGTGTTATGTTTAACTTTGATCCATTCCCAACAATAATTTTATCTGGTTCATTATAGTGTTTAAGATCAGTTAGAATACCTGAGTTATGTGTCATATGACTACTTGCTCTTGAGTCCACATACAAAGTGTCATCAGTGTTTTGAAGATTAGTAGCAGCCAATGCTTGTGGTAGCTCATCTGCAGCTTGGTAAGGGTAATCCCACCTGTAAAAACACTTAAGAGCAGTATGGTTATTCCTACCACAAATTTGACAAGCATTAGAATTATTCCTCTCATGACTTCCACTTGAAGGACTGTTCTGAGGACCAGGTCCGTTTCTGCTGTTATAAGAACCTGTTCCCTGTCCAGCAGTCTTAAAGCCTCTTCCTCTAGAATTAAAATTACTTTTTCCTCTTCTTTGAGAGTAATTTCCTCTTCCCTGCCTCTTTGGGCAGAGAATGCCATGTTATGATTTTGTTGAAGCACTTCTTCTTCATCCTCCCTCATATCAAAACCCCTAAGAGCATTAATAAATTGATTAAAAGTAGGATACGGTGCCTTACCTAACATGACAGTTCTGAAGGTCTTGTACTTAAGACCTAGACCTCTAGCAAAATTAATCACTTTGCTATCTTCATCTACAGGCTTGTGAATGGCTGCAAGGCCATCACATATGCCTTTGAATTCCTTAATGTATTCATCAATTTGTTTGGTTCCTAACTTTACACTTTGCAGTTGTTGCTTGAGCTGGAACTCCTTATCTTTTGTTGCTTGAAGATATGCTTCTTCCAAGCATTCCCACATCTCCTTGGCAGTTGAGCAGCCTACAATCAAGTACATGCTTTATTCTGTCAAGGTGCCTGATATCCAAATCCTTAGTAACACGTCCTTTTCCTCCCAATCATCAACAATGTCGTTGTCTTCTGCACCCTTCTCGCCTGCTACAGTTTTCTCAGCAGTCTGTTCAGTGGAACATGTCTCTTTACGTGGTTCTGTGATGAGATAGGTTAATCTCATCACTTGAATCAACTGAGTCATTTGTGTCCTCCATAGAAGATAGTTCTTCGGCTTAAGTTTAATGGAGCAGGACGAAATAAGGTGATGAAGTGAAGAGGTCGAAAGAGTGTTGGTAGAAGGGGCCATTGTGGTTTGATATATATATTTTTTTGTTAGATCTAATACGTTAAAAGAGCGGAAAAGTTTTATTGCTCTGATACCATGAAGAATTCTCACAGATATGTGAAGAATCAAGGATTGTATTGATGATTGAATAATTGAGTTACATATTCCTTATATAGGAGAAGAGTCCTATACTAGCTACACTAGGAATCCTAATACAACACAAATATAATTATATAGCTTATCCTAGTCGTACACAGTATAGACTTATACATAAATTAGGATTGAATAGTCTAGTCCTAGTGTAACTCAAACTCAAACTCGTCAGACCTGTTCACCGAATCTGTTCCTTTGACCCGTTCCATCAGCTTCCTTCAACAATACAAAAGGTATAAAGTACTCCAAAATGGGTGAAAGCAAGAGTAAAAGAGTAATTAAGTATTTCATGAACTTTTTGGAAAAATATATTCTAGGTACTTAAATTTATTTAAGCTTCCATAGAGAAACTATGGGAACATTAAGCATGTTGATGATACTCCCTCCATTCCAAATTATTTAAATTTTTGAAGTGTTTCATACCCTTTAAGAAAAGTAGATCAAGACATAACTTAAACGTAGTTTTTCATTTTTATCCTTATCGATTATTGCTAAATTTATTAAAGTCATCACATTGAAAATTCAAATGAAGGGTAAAATTGGAAGAACACTCTAAAAGTAGTCTTGAAAATTGAACAATTAAGTTCATTTGAAAAATAAAAAATGCCTCAAAAATTCAATTAATATGAAATGAAGGGATATTAATTATAGGGGTCAAATGAGAAATTTCATTAATAATTGTATAACTTACCTAAATCTCATAGTGTAAAACATAAATTACATCTTATCCCTATTCTTTTTTATTTTACAAAAATCTCTTAAAAATTATAGCAACTGGATACAATACATCCAACCAAGATACATAAATTGGGATACATTAAATAACTTAACTGAAAGAAATCTAAATGTAAAATTAATTATCAATCTCACGAATCACGCAAAACAAATTGATATCAATCTATTCAATTCCGTAACAGATTCAAAGAATTTAAAATTTAAATTTTTTTCTCCTCCATCTATCCACATAATAACAGATACAAAATATATGATGAATATATTGATTTTTGTTGAGATATTCAAAAATTAAGCTGAGCAATCTAAGTTATGATATAGTAGTGATGAAATAATTGTTGGGCAAACAATTTGTTTTGTTAATCTCAAATCAGTCATTACAGTAGAATTGAATCTCAAATTCGTCATTGATACATTGATGCTACATCTGGCGATCTATCAACCCCCATTAGTCGATGTTCAAGAAGATCTATCAACAATGGTTCGACTTTGCTCATTCTGGAATTTTTTTGGTGTTTTTCTTCAAATAAGAGCAAAAAAAAAATGATTTTTGAATAATGGGATTGTTAATTTGTAATGATGGAGATGGGTGTCTTACTAGTGGAGTCAAGTTCTTTTGCCATGTTCAATTTGCCTCGATCAGAACTCAAGCATGTTTTTTTTTAATCTATTCATGTTTTCAATGCTTGAAGAGTTGTAAAACTTTAATCTAATTTGAAAATACCAAAAAATGATATTTCATTTAATGTATCACTGACTTATTCAATTTTTGCAGGTTGTTGTATCATCTGAATTTATTATTTTAGTTTAAGAATCTGGAAGAAGATACATTGTTAGCCTTGAGCGAGAAATATATAATTGTGGGAGATTTCAACTAGACAAATACCTTATGAACACACAATTACTATTTTTCAAGGCAACAATATTACGATATGTAGTGGAATATGTATCTCCACTGCTCTGATTACTACATTGCAGTGAATATGTATTAGATACATTAATTCATGTCTGAAGAGCAAGAATATTACATATATGCATCCCCAATTGTCTGAATTTGCTATGTATTTCTCTATTTTTTTTATTTTTGAAATTGTATATTGTAAGTCGTGATACATTACTGATTACTTATTACAAATTGTTACATAACTAATTTGACGTATATGTATTGTGTTTTTAGATCTTTGAGCTAGAGTGTTGATAATATAAAGTATCATGTGAATTTTATTTTACTTGTGTTTTAAGAAGTATCTTCTGATTTTTGAATTTGTATATGGATATATAAGTCATGATATATTAATGGCTACATTTTGATACATTACTTTTTATAAAAAATACATCCAACTTAATATATTGAAGTGTTACTATTCCTAAATAAAAATTTGTTCAATTTTGTGTATATTTCTGGGTGATAATGATTTAATTGTACAGTTAAACAATAAAATTTAATAAATATGATGCAATGTTTATATAATGTATATTTTTAAAATTTTAATAATAATATAGCTAATACATCATGATTGTAAATAATCGTGTTTACTGTAATTTATGTTAAAGTATCACATAAAAAAGGACAAACAAAATAATATATTTGATACATTAATTTATATAATTAATACATGTTAAAATATATTGTGTCGTGATTAAATATCAAGTATATCAATAACTTAATAAACAACCTCTTGAATGATAAATTTGTGTTATACTTAAATTTATGAAGCTATTTTTGTATCAAATAATTTTTAAAGTTATTCTATTTTTTATTGTGTACCACAATCACTATAATTACACCAAAATATAAAGAAAAATATACATGCTTAGATTTTAAAAAAAAATACACGTACTGAGATTAATAAAACAAAACATATTAAAGTTTAAATTCAAAACAACCAAGTTATTAGCGAAATACTCTAAAACTTAATTTAATGTATCTTAAAAATAGTAAAATATTCAAATAGGTGTTCACATATACATAGTGTCTACACTATTGAGCAAATCCTCTTGATTTGGTTGTGTGAATTATCCCTTGGACTTCGATAAATTATCATTTTCACTAACGTATCATATCTTTTTTTCGCTACCATATTTTCATAGATTGCTCCATATCTTGTATAAAATAATCGGATCGAAAACTATCAGATGAGATTGAAATTTTGTCGCTAAGAAATTCAATAAAATCAGCTACAAAAGTATGCAATCCCTTCAAAATGCAGAAGATACATTATGAAATTTTATAACTCAAAACAAAATCATATAAAAACTAGTGTCGTTTTCTTATTGCATAATATCTTTACAAATTCAACATCAAATGAGTGATGTGATTTCAATAGTCTTCCAATTTTCTTGTCCTTGTAAGTAATCAGTGATTGCCAGTCAGTTCGCTTTGATACATTATATTAATATTTTGTATATGATACACTGCAACTTAATATATGTATCATAAATTTGAATCTGATACTCATTATACTTTCATATTCTGAAAAACACACCTTCAATAAATATTATTTTATATCAAATACATGATATGTAGAGATTGATACTTGAATCATTAGATTACAACATATTATCATAAGTTGAGAATATACATAATTCGTCAGATTACAGTATATTTATAATTTGATGCATTGAGAGTAACTATAAACATAATATTTTGTATTAGTAAATAAAATACTGTGAGTGATACATAATTCAACAGACTACATTACATTTATAACTTGATAAGTGGCAATGTCATAAACTTAGGGTTTTATGTATTAACAAACTTAGGATTTTATGTATCAAACAATTAAATCAAAGTGATACATTGCAATATAATAAAATCACTTCTTTTTCAGTAATGTATTATGCATTTGAATCAACTACTAGATGCAAGATTGAACATAAAGCATAGCGTAGATTTAATTAGAAAATCGTTCCCTTGGGTAAAGTGAGTCAAGAAATTGTAGATGAAATTTTTATACCATTTTTTCAGTAATGTATCATGTATTTGAATCAACTAGTAGGTAGAAGATTGACATAAAAAAAACGTAGAAATAAACAAAAAATATTACCTTGGGTATAATAAGTCGAGAAATTGTAGATAAAACTTTTCTACCTTTTTTAAGGAGCATGATCCATATCAGGAAATAAGAATGAATTCTTTGTTTGAAGAATAAGACGACAGTGAGGAAGACTACAATGGAGAATACGAAAATATACCAATTAATTGATCTGAATTTGGTTTACTAGAGAGAGTGTCCTTTTACAATTCAAATTGAGATAAATTGTAACTGATAAGATTGTGGGGTGAAATAAGGGAGAGATTAAAGGAGTGAAAAAATGAAGAAAAAACGTGGGTTAAGGCTGGACACTTATGTATCAGGCTGACGTGAGAATTAGGAAAAAATAAGAAATTTTAAAAATATTTTAAAGTGGTAGAAAATAATAGAAATTATGAAAAATAAAAATGTGTATATACATAATTTATCATTAATTTTATTTTAATTTAATAAGTGATCAAGCAATTTAGAGCATATATTTTTAGAAAGCTGATCAGGATAAGAGGGAGTAGTTTACAAATAGATGAAGAGTTCTCAAACATAGTATATGTTGGGCCTAGCAAGAATAAATGGGAAATTGAGGCGAGGGAATATGAATGGAGGGAATATAAGGTGATTCCATACGCTTTGATAAAAATAATTTTTCCTTTAATAGTTGTGGCAAGAAAAGTTCAAATGTTTAAATAAAAAAAAGACTTATACTTGTTATTAAAAGGATTGAAAAAAGGAATTCCTCGCACGTTCATCGCTCGCTTTGATTTTGAGTTTTTGACTTTAGCTAATGATTGATTCATAAATTATTTTTGAACAATTTTTAAATCATTTAATTATTAATTAGATTGACCAAATGTGCAACCTGAATCGTATCCGTGCGATCCGATTCATTTTCTTTTTCGGATCAAATTCATACCTTTTTTAAGTGACTGTTTTGGAAGGTTGCAAACTTTTCAAAATAGTACTTTCATGAAGTGACTGTTTGAAAGGTTGCAGACTTTCAAAAACAGTACTTCGATGGCTATAAGTACATCTTATTTCCTCAGATTATTCCTTACAATTTTTCTGAACCTTCTTCTTCTCCTACACGAATAAATTCTCCCGTTCGTTGCTCTCATTGAGTGGTTTGCTAACATAATTATTTTAGGTATCAATACATTAGTGATTAAAATTGTTCTATCCAAGGAGCATATATATTTAATTGACCTCGAGTACTTGAAGAAAATAATTATCTTAAGGATACATTGTGTATTTAGTGGGCTCGATTATCATCTTTCGATATTGTCTCTGATTACTACATATTCTATTATCTTTAATGATTTTAAAATTTTCTACTTTTAAAAATACACCTTATACTTTGTTGCTTCTTATGAATTTCTGAAAGTTGTTGTCCTAAGTATTTTAGTAAAACATATTAGATAACAATCTTAAAGAAATTATTAATTTATATGTGTTTTTTTTTATTTCTGAAGATTAATGTATTTTAATTTTCTTCTCCATCTGAATTTAATACTGATTTGAAGATATAGAATCTTCGTCAAGACTCAAAGTTCATTCATTTGACAATTCGAAAAACACAAAAACTTCATCGCTAACTAGAAATAAGATGTATAAAGATTCAGTCTTTATTATTGTTAGTATTCTAAATGCTAAGTTGGTTGTCTAAATTGTGTTGGAAAAATAACTAGTTAAAATTTAGTCAATGTTGGAACATGATCTTAAAAGGACATTATCACACTTGTCTATTCCCACCAAGACATGTTAACCTCAAACACAATGAAAACAAAAGAAATGCGGAAAAAACAGTATAGCAAGAAAAAGATAAAGTGTAAATCTTCTTTTATTAAAACCCCCAAAATCTAGTTGTCACATGTACAAGTCATTAAATTCATAAAGTGCGAAATTAAGAAATAACTACAAGTATCAGTCTTTGTTTCTCGAATAAAACAAAGCTTAAAGAAACGAGCCTCAGAAAAGATAAGAGCAATCACACTATTTCGAAGTACCTACACAAGTGTAGAAGCAAGGAGTGAGTACCAATAATACGGTACACAACAAGCAACCTAATAAACAAAGCATCTAGCTAGAAATCAAATACTACTTACACTCCAAACGAACCTCTCAAACTACAACCTACACATAAATCAACCCAACCTACCAATCCTACAATACACATCTCAGAAGACCCAATATTCACAGTTCAATAATCACAAATCAACAATCAAGCGAAGCAAGTAAGTCAATCTCAAAGTCAAGTCATTTAGTCACACGCAACAAGTACATCAATGAGAATTAGCAAGCAAATCACGCATAAGCATCAAATGCATTCACATTTTTTTTATTTATTCGATAATATTGAATAAATAATTGTGACTATTTTAATAGTTTTACAACTTATGAAATTCTTATGTTTAAGAGAAATATACAACACAAAAACGCCAAATTGCATGTCCAAATAAAACTTCAACTCCATCTCATGATTTCATATCACATGGCCAAACGAGCCTTTACTGTTCAAATATTAGTTAATTTGATTTCTACTTTTACTTGTTATTTTTGACAAACAAAAAAAAATAAAAAATAATTCTTCCTATTATACCCTCAATTTATTTACATGAAGTTAATGTCTTTTAAAAATATAGTGAGTAAATATATTTGAAACCTATAAATTAATAAAATAAAATAGTGAACTCCTTATACTTGATAACTATTTTTAAAATATATATGTTAAAGTTAAAAATTGACAAGTAAATACGTTTAGAGGCAGTATTTGATGAAGATGATTGTAAACATATTAGATAATTGAAGGCCCGTTCATGGGTCCAATATAATTAATTATCTTTTCAATTTTAATTTAAAAACAAATTACCTAAATTCGCGTCTTATTTTATTATAGTTTCTAAAATTTCCTACCTTTTGTAAAAATTACAAATCCCCTGTCCAATACATCCCTATCCTCTTATTTTTCAAATTACAAATTACCTAAATTCGCATCTTATTTTTCACAATTATTTTTTATAGTATTTTTTTAATCAATATTATGTCGATAATAACCAAAATTGTAATAACAAAAAATTAAAGGTAATAAAGTAACTTAATTTTAAAATTCAAGTGTTGATATCAATTGAGGAAACATTTATTTTAAAGTTGTAAAATATTTATAATATAATATTTAATATGCTCCTAATTACTCTCGACGAATGACACTAATTTATCATAATTCAAGTTTGTGAGAAGTAGAAATTAAGACTAAGAAGTGCAGACTCACTATTATATGAAGGACATCATGAGTTGATTGTCACTCGTTAGAGATATGTCATATGTTAATTGTCATAATGAAACAACATGAAAATTATAAGAGATAAGTTATTTATAGTTGAAAATTATTTATGAAAAATGGAATACAAATTACATATTTAAATATGTTTATGTCGTATACATGTTAGTGTAAAGAATTATTTCACACTATAAATTTATTTACTTATTTTAATATGTAATTTATTTTATTATAAAAATTAACAAATTTGATATTTTTGTATGAAGAATTGGTATGAATATCTTTTATATGTTCTCCTAGTAAGAAGTCTTTACTTTATAATATAGAGGAATATTACTTAAAATAAGTTATCACATCAATTAATCATATTAATTTTAATATTAATATAATTTTTTTAGAAAAATATCACGTAAATCAATTTTCTAGGTCTTAACAAATCATTAATTTAGAATTACCTTTAGATCTATAAAAATCATTAGTATGCTATGAAAACAAAAATTTATTCTACATTTTCTTAATAGATATTTTTGGATTAATAAAATTTTTATTTATACTATATAGAAAATAAATCAATATGAAGTGTAATATCTCATTAAAATAGACTAATTATTAGTCTATATTCAAAAAACTTAAGAAAAAATTGTGATTGAAAATGTGGGTCCATATATATTTGATTGTTTTGTCATTAAAAATCTAATACCAGTTTCTTGATGTCATAATATAATATAGAAACAAACATTCTAGAATCTTTATAAATTGACAAATTTACCCTTGGTCGTCGTCAACTTGGCTCTTCCATATAATAGAAATATAATTAATTATCTTTTCAATTTTAATTTAGTTTTTTTAACCTAAATTCTCATTTATTTTATTATAGTTTTCAAAATTTTCTACCATTTAAAAAAATTACAAAAATCCCCTCAGATACATCTCTATCCTCTATCAGATACATCACTATCTCCTCTCGGCTACATCTCTATCCTCTCTCGAATACATCTTTATCCCCTCTTGAATGCATCTCTCCTCTCGTATACACCCATATTCCCTCTCGAATACATTCCTCGCATCTCGAATTCATCCGTGAGATATGTGCCTGCAAGTTTTTTTGAATAGTGTCACGGACAATGTATCCACATTTCTGTTGATTTAATACTAAGAAATTTTTGTAATTTGAAAAAGAGTATGGATATAATGTAATTAACTCTTAACACTGTAAAAATTTATATAATTTTTATTTAATTTATGTGACATATTTTTCTTTGTAATCAATTTCAAAAGAATGATATATTAATATATTTAATAACATTTTGACTTCAAAATATTCGTTTTATTCTTAGTAAGATGATTTATAATCATGTGAACATATATGGTTTGTTTTAGACTACAAGTTTTAAAAGTGTTTTTTTTTAGAAAAAAAAACTTCATGTTAAGTCAATAAACATTACATAAATCGAAATGAAGTGAGTATAAATTTTAGATCCATTTTATATTTATGAAATTTAAGTTTTTATAGCTATTTTGCCTTTTAACAGAATTAAAAATGAAAATACTAAATCTTTTTCACTATTATTTTTAATTGTATACTTTTATCAATATTCTGCCAATAATAACCCAAACTGTAATAAAGTAACTTAATTTGAAATTCAAGTATTGATATCAATTGTGAAAATATTTGTTTTTGAGTTGTAAAGCATTCATAATCTAATATTTAATATGTTCCTTACTCTCGACGAATGACACTAATTTATTATAATTCAAGATTGTAAGAAGTGAAAAATCAAGACTAAAAGTGCAACTCACTATTATATGAAAGTCTTTATGAGTTAATTGTCACTCATTAGAGATATATATATAATATGTTAATTGTCATAATGAAACAATATGAAAATTATTAGAGATAATTTATTTATAGTTGAAAATTATTTATGAAAAATGGAGTATAAATTATATATTTTAATATGTTTATGTCATATACATATTAGTGCAAAGAATTTTCACACTATAAATTTATTTACTTATATTAGTATGTAATTTATTTTATGAAAAAATATAAATTTGATGTTTTATGAAAAATTGGTATGAATTTTATTTGTCCTCATAGTAAGAAGTTCTTTACTTTATAATATAGAGAAATATTAATTAAAATAAGTTATCACGTCAATTAATCATATTAGTTGTAATATATTAATATGATTTTTTAGACAAACATCACATAAATCAATTTTTTAGGTCTTAACAAATCATTAATTTAGAATTACCTTTAGACCTATAAAAATTATTAGTATGTTGTAAAAATAAAAATTTATCCTATATTTATTTAATAGATACTTTTGGTTTGATGAAAATTTTACACTGTATAAAAAATAAATATATACGAAGTGTAATATCTCATTAAAATGACTAATAAAAATTAGTCTATATTAAGAAAAAAAGTATGTTTGAAAATGTGGGTTCATATTAAATGTCATATCATTAGGATACACATGACATTTAAGAAAATATATTTGATTGTTTTGTCATTACAAATCTATTACAACTTTCTTGATATCATAACATAGAAAGAAACATTCTAGAATCTTTATGAATTGACAAATTTGCCCTTGGTCGTCCTTAACTTGGCTCACTACAACAAATACAACTTTTAGCGGCATTAGATATTGACATCAGTGGGGGATTCAGAAATTTACAAATATGGGTGCTCACTATTTTCAACTTATATTAACCAAAGAGCGTAAATGCGAGCTAAAATTCGTCAACATAGGTGTTATTTTTCAATGCAATAGACAATCGAAATATTTGGATTGGTTCAAGAAAAAAAAGAGGAGAAACAATATACTTTCACATACAATTGTAGTTACCAAAAAGGCAAACCAACGAGAAGGAAGACTCTTTAAATTGAAAAACTGAAATAAAGGCGCTAGAACACATTTTTTTCCTTCCCTTTTATTTTTTCTAATTAGATTGATGAGAAAGAAAAGGTTAATAGTAATGAAAGATCATGACTGTTTATATTTTTTTGGAAATTAAGTTACATAATAGACATGAGAAGTGACCGATTCAAGATTTTAAGATCGAGGTTACATTTTAAGCTATCGATAATAAAATATAAATGTATAAATTTAACACTTGTCAAAAGAAAAATAATTATATTTATATAAGATAGCAAAAAAAAATAAAAATAAAAATAATCTTGAAAAAAGAATTTTGTTTTAGAAATAGGACAATTCGTGAAAGGGGGAAAAAGAAAAGGTAAAGAAAAGAGTCGATTTTAAAATAAAAAGAATGTAAGTACAGGGAATTGAACCTAGGCATTTTTGAGCAATATAAGACCTTGAGAATCCATTTCCAATCACCATGCCAACTAATACATTTGTTTATTGGGTGCTCGACTTTTATTTTATACGATGTGATTTTGATATAAATATACATAGTTCGATATGAGCTTAATGGGTGCTCGAGCACCCGGGCAGCCCCATGTGGGTCCGCCCCTGATTGACATTAATAAAGAGTGTTAAAGTCTTTACCGGCATTAGTTAAGTGTCATTAGAACCAATGTCACTAAAGGCTTTAGGGACATATACGAAGAGTGACAATTGCCTCTAATGATTATTTTTGTTGTAGTGACTCTTCTATATAATAAAAATATTTTGGACTCTAACCACAGTCCACATGAATATATGTGCACAACAAACTATAGTATTTATGTGAGGAGACCCAGTGGCGGATTCAAGATTTAAAGATTGTGGGTGCTCACTTCCTTTAACATAAACCTTTTAGCAATCACATAGTATAAACTATACTAACTGAACTCTTCAATTAAAAAAAAAAAAAAAGCCCTAGGAAAAGAAAAAAGTGTAAGAAAAAAAAAGAAGAAAAGAGGTTAAAAAAAGAAGTCCTTAATTAGATAGAAAAGGGAAAAAAATTAAAAAAGAAAAGAAAAAAAGGGTGCAAAATTCGCTGCAAAAAAAAAAAGAAAAAAAGAATGGGGGCGGGTGGGATTCAAACCCTGCCGATCTGCTTTGCGGGCCTCTTGTTTCCATGTGTAAACATGCGCGCCCATGACTGCTTTCATACTATGAATGCTCATTTAATTTTTAAATACGAATTTATTATATATATATATATATATATATATATGTATAAAAAAAAATCGAAATCAATGGGTGCTCGAGCACCCGAAACCCACTTAGTGGATCCGCCCCCGAGGAGACCTCTTCATTACCATAGATTTCCACAACACTGTTTAATTTCACATGATAAACAATTAACTCATATTAATGCAAAGGATGCTATTTTTGAATAAAAGTAAAACGAATCAACAAGTACAATCAATCTTCTCTGAAAAGTGTATAAAAAGAAATAATATAATCTATTAAGATGAAGTTTACCAGAAAAGTGTAAAAAAATTGAAAAAAATCAACAATATCATATAATACTCATACCTGAACGATGTGAAATCGTAAAAAAATTGAAATTAAATATGAAGATATGCAGCGATGAACACTTTCAATAACTACCCAGTGGCCGTATCTCAGATAAAGAATTAAACTCGACCAACAATTGAAGAATTCTGAGATAAGATTATATAGATTTGTATTGACTTAAATGTATTTAAGAATGTCCCTTTAGAATTCTGTAAATATATTATAAAGAGAGTGTGATTTAAGATTATTCTCTCTTTTTTCACGACAGTTTAGATATGGCAGAACTGTTTTTGAATTAATATATCTATATATTAATAATAAAAATTATCTTTTCAGTTTATTTAAAACTGCTATATATGTAAAAAAAACTTTCATATTTGTAATATTGACAAAAGTGCTATTATTTATGTAGATTAGTCTTAAGGATGGTCTTTCAACGTAATTTTCCCTAACATTTACTCATCCATTCATCTTAGTATTTCCCGATAGTATTTTTTAAAAAAAATTAGAACCGATTTTAACATAATATTACACTATATAAATATATTCTAATATTCTATATAACAACATATAGAGAATGTCTAAAATATCCAAACAAAGGATATTATTATTAAAGGGTTTACGTGTATATATCTTTGAAGAAAAAATAAATTAATGATACAACTCTAGAATATGAACACTTCAATTAGTCAAGGACTCAACAATTTCCAATCAATCAATATCCAAAGTTCCCTAGATGCACTCAATTATACGCCATTATGATATTGAAATAACAAATTGGACCCACCATCAACTTAATTAATTACATGAATTATAAAAAGGAATAAAATTAATGCATTTGTTTTTCTAGAAAGAAAAAGGGGGGGGGGGGAGAAATTCCATTCTAAATCTATTCTAAGAAAATATTTACGTCGTGTAGCCTAATATAGAATATTTACTTGATTTAATCTTTATTTATGTATAAACATTTTTATATACTATCATATAAGATTGACACATTATATATAATATTTTCAGATATAACATTATTTAAAATTATAATAGATTAAGTGATATAATATTTTATGTCGGACTCGTATATTGTTGAAAAGCATTAGCTTTTGAAAAAAGGTGAAAGAAGAGGTTAAAAACAAGTGATCCAAATCACATATGGATATGGTGTAGTGGTTGGAGTTATTGTTTCTTCCTTAACCAGAGCACTCGAAAGAACTCTTCCTTTCGAATGTGGTCCAACTCGACGTTAGGGTTGTTCAAAATTGATAACTTGAATAAAAAAGTTATTCATTTATCAATAATGGGTTATTGATTTGACGATTTCCATATTGTTTTGATTTATTTTTTTAATTATTTGATTATTGATTCTTAACGATTTGAGGTCGATTCTTAACGGATTAACTAATAATTCGACAGTAAATAAGTATTAGATTTTTATCATTTGATATGTAAAGTCCTTTACTTAGAGTTTAGTTTCATACTTTTATTTCAAATTATCTCAAACTCTTAGTTATTCTACAATGTGACAATATTTATTTTTAGCAAGATGTAATTTGTCAACTCATGCGCATGATTCATTTGGTTTGTTACCTTGTTTCTAAGTGATTGTCAATGATTTACTTGTTTTGTCAAATCTTAACGGCTAAATCGATGACCGAACTGATAACGATTAATAACCGATAAACCAACAACCGATGAGTCAATATCTTAACGGTTTAGCATGTCTATAAATCAATAACCGATAAGTCAAACTGATAAACTTTAAAATCAATCTGAACCCCCGATCACAGCCCTACTAAGCGTGAATTCAAAATAGTTGAACTTCAATGTGAATATTAAACACGGGTTAGAAACCGAAAAAAAGAAATTGCCCATCTCCAATGACCAGTTAACACTTGGCAATGTGAACAAGACTTGATTATATTGGTTTGGCGGGTCCCATATAGTGATGACAGGCAATGCTTTAATTATTCGTTTGGAAACATTAATAATGCTCACAAAATTTGATAATGTGCACACAGTTTTTAAATCTTTGTAATTTAAATTAAAAGTGTATAATATATTGAAAATATTCTTTAATTTTGTAATATAAAATATATCATATCAGGAAAAAAAGAAAAGCAAAAACTAAAAGAATTATTAGGAATTGAATTACTCTTGAGATTTGTTCGACTATTTATGTGAAGATCTTTTCTTAAATTTTTAATCTTATATCAAGGGTGAGCAAGGTGATGCGGGGTCCATATGGTCCCAATAATTGACACATTTGAATAACATAATAATTGTTGAAAATGATTTATTACAAGACCTATGAATTGATGGGTCTTTAGGGCCTGTCTCCACTTGGATTCCTCATGTTTTTTTTTTTTTTAATTAATTGAAGGAATACTCAGTCTATTGGAAGGTAGAATTTGAATAAACAAAAGTAAATGGAGGTGATATCCTTGCGTCCTCAAATTAGGATGGGATGCGATTGACATTCTTCCTTTGTTATTTGTAAAAAATAAATTATGTTTTGAATGTAATTAGTGGTGGGGTCAGAATTTTCATAAGGGGTTTAAAATTCGTAGAAATAGACACACAGAGTAGCCGAAGGGGATTCGACATCTACTATATATTCATAAAATATTATTTTAAGCATATATAAATAGTATAATTTTCCGTCGAAAGGGATTCATGTACCAAGGTGGTGGCTCCGCCCCTGAATGTAACATTGAAATGACTATCAATAAATAGTTTGTTTGGCTAACTATCTTCGAGGTTAAACTAGTATTAGCCAAAAAAATAAATACATAGCGTAGTCATTTTTCTGCTATTGAAAAGAAATTATAAAATTTTCAGATAAAATATGTTTACCATAAATTATATTTATTAATGAAACTTGTAACACCTCTCTAGTTACTCTTTTTAATACAATTTGATTCTTGTTTGGTCATACAAAGTTCTCATCTTCCTCTTCCTTTTAGTTTCTAGATTCATTAATTACCAATATATTATGTTGAATTATGAGATTCTCACTTGTAATTAACTTACACTCCTTACATAAAACATCTATCATTCTTCTTATGGAGTAGGTAATGGACAAATTAAACTCTATATTACCATATAACAAGCTGACTAATAAGTGCTCATCCTTCTTTTGTAAATTCGAATTTGCTATTATCCAATCAAAAAAAACATAAAATTCATAAAGTTCATCTTTTATTTTCTATCCCCAAATTTTCTATGTACGTCATCATAACTCCTCAAATACTAAAATTGAACCAAAATATTGAGTTTCGATATAACAATAACATGTAGTCTCTTTCAACTATTTATGTGACTCTTTCTTTTTCATGTTTAATCAATCTTAATTAAACTTATTAAGTTCCACCTATTAACAAAAAAAAAAGTTTATTAAGTTCGAATAAACCCATCTCATATATTCTCTCTGTCTTTACCTATGTGATCCTTTTCTCTCTTTATGTTTAATAATAATTTAATTTTAAATTTTTCATTTATTCTTAATAAAATAATTTATAATTATATAAATTTAATGACTTATTTCATACTATTAAATTTTAATTATTTTTCTGTTAAGCTTTTATAATCGGTCAAATACCACCACATAAATCAGAATATTAAACTCTACTACCACATAAATCAGAATATTACACTCTGCCTAGATACTTTTCCCCAAACTATGGAAACGTAAAATTCCTCAAAACATGGAGAAATTTGGAATATTCATAATCCACTGATTTGTACCTTTAATATGATGTCCCACACCTCTCCAATGCTCATCGTTAATGTCATTTTCCTTTGTAAAAAATGTTTTTAAGGAGTGCCCAAAAAACAAATCAAAACCTACACATCTTTTTCCAATTTCATCATCACTACTTTACTCCAAACTCAAAAAGAGTTTAGCCAATCAAATGAAACAAGTACTACATGTTGTTATATCTTTTGTACTACTTATTTCTTTACTCAATTTCATGCTTGAATTTTAAGAGCCACAACGTACATAATATATAAGGGCCTCTAGATATGTATGCATCGTTTGATTTTGATCAGGAAGTAAATTATTCATACATTAATATAAATATAAATAGTACTATTATGTTTGGTAGTGTTTTAGTTATTATGTGCTTATGTGTAATATTCAGTTCATCAAGTTGCTTATTTTTAAAAAATTATTAGAAAAAATTCATATTTATTTGAAGTATATATTACTCGGTTTCTCCTTCCCTCTTTGTTCCTGGGGAACGCGTATTCATCGATTTATTGTTTAATTACATTTCATTATTAGTAGAATTTATAAACTTAAAATTTAAAAAGAAGCTTTTAGAAGCATTCCTTTTATTTTCTACATAATATACAAATATAAATTTTGATATAATATATAAATGTAATTTTTAATTTAGAATATTTTAATATGAAAAAAAATATTTTAAAATTTTCTGATTGATCAATATTTTAAAATCCTTAAAAATAAGAAAAATAACTTTTCTTATTTATAATAGAAAAAGCAAACTATATAAATAATATTATAAGTTTATTATCTCCTCTCGACCTACCCAACACCTCCACCCCTCCCTTGATCATCCCAACCCCACCACTCCTGAACCACCAATCCCAACTCCATTCCGCCCATATAATATTTTATGAGATTACATATAAATAATGTTGAAATAATATTGATTTGCTTACTTATCAAGCACTAGAAAATATTTAGTTATTTTCGAAAGAAATATGTTTTTTAGTGTGCATAAGCATTTATATTAAAGTGAATAGATAGAAAACCAATATTTTGATGCAATGCCTCTATAAATATCCAAAAGTTATGAAATATTCGAAAAATCTCTTTTAAAGAATATAATATAAACTAGTATTTAGATTATAATAACCTTTCAGAATTCTAAGTGAAATTAGTCTCGATTGAAATTGAACATATCTGATAAAGTCCTGATATTTATAATATAAATAAAAAAGATGCTTTCTTCTAATTCCTTCCCAAAGAAAGCATGGTGACTTATTAGACTTCATAAATGCTTGACGTGGAAGCCGAATCAAACTAATTTTTTATCCATTAAAATAAAAAGAGAGAATCAAAGGGTTCAGATTCACTTGTGAATTCCAATTTCTTCTTCAAAATCTCGAGGATGTTAGGAGGGAAAAGGGGCCGTCCACCGATGAGGAGAACGACGAGCATGACAGGGATCACCGTTGATCTAGGTACTGGAACTGAATCGGAGCCGTCTGATTGTAATAAGCCTAAAATTATGGTTGATGAGATTAAGAGTTCGTCGGTAATCATGGGTTCTGTGCCGGCGATGGTGTCACCGAGATACCGACGGAGAATCTCCGGCGAAGGTTTTGAAAGAGAAAGGGCTAATTTTCTGAGAATTTGTGGCCGTTGTAACCACCGATTGATTAATGGACGAGATATCTACATGTACAGGTACAACTCTTAACAAACAAATCCCACAAAATTCTCTTTTTTTTTTTTTAATATTTACTTACTACTACCTTCAAATCTAAATTTAATTATTTACTCGTAAAATCTAAAATAGATAGAAATCGATTCTTAAGTGCAGGAGCTAGAAAGAGTAACTCCTCTTTCATGTTTCATATTACTGTATATTATATGATCCTGTAACGTTATTTTAAATTTATTTCTTTTATCATGCATATATTTTTCTCTCTCGTACATACTAAAATAGATGTCAAAGATTAATTATCTGTTTAAACAATCAATAAATAATTAGTTTTTTTTTTCAATTTCGCCCTTAATAATTACTCCATTTTGTTCAGGTATGTAGACTTTTGATATTTTTGATATAGTCTCGTATTAAATTTTTCTTAAGGGAAGTGCATGACCTTACCCTAACAAACAATTGTGATTGTGGACGGAAAGAATAGTAATTAAATTTAGAATTTTAAAATATCATAAAAATATAATTTAATTAAAAAAATTGATAGATTGAAGTTTGTATGAATTGGACATATGTAAGACGTTCCTCCAAATTGTATGGGAATGAAGAGCACCATACTTGCTAAAAGTTCAAAATGAATAGTAACAAACAAAGACTTTGTCAATAGAATAAAATAGCAAAATACCGAATTTTACTTCTTTAAAGACTTGTTACATTATTGGTGTAACTGTATTGCATTATGAATATTAATAAAACGATTCATTGTTTTCTTATATTTAAACAATTTTTTGTGCCACTTGACAATAGTGGTGTATGAGTTTTGGTATATATGTATGCAGGGGTGATACAGCATTTTGTAGTATGGAGTGTAGAGAAGAACAAATGAATCAAGATGAAAGAAATGAAAAGTCTAATATTAAGCCAGATAATCATCACAATCCCTCTGAATTTCATTCTGAAACTTGCAGCAATAACGACACCATTACAGCAGCTTGAAGAAGATCATATGGTAAATGAAAGAGAATAGGCGTTTTAGTGGGTTGGGGACATTCGTGTAAAAATTTAATTATGTATTGCTATTTTACACAAACTTACTCTACATGCCATGGTTCAAATGCTACGTTGTAAGATTCAATCCCTCCTTGTGTTTTTTTTTTCTTTTAACTTCGTTTCTTTATATCTATTTATCTCTCTTAACAATTTGCATAATACTTTTTTTTTAAAAAAACAAATAAATTAAAATCAGATTTGTTTTTCTTTTTTCTCATTCTTCAAATAATTGAAAGTAGTTGTTGAAAAAATTTAAATTGGAAATGTGGTGTGAAAGATTGGAAAAAGATAAAAGCAATTACCAAATGTTTTTTTTGCTTAAACTAATCGTACTAGTTAAGAAGCTTAATAATTGAAGACCTTTTAGAACTTGATTTTCGATGTACATTTATTAATAGGATTTGTCTTAATACAACGAGGCAATGTTACACTCAGGTGGTATGTTTAACAATAAAATTGAAAAGGACTAAACAGTACACCATTCAATTGCATCAGAAGATAGAATTATTGGCAAATGAAGAATTGAAGCACAATCAAATATTAAATGTCAATTTAAAAACAACTTCAACTGAACACACAAAACGAGATGATCCAAGGTAGAATAAACATTTAATTAACACTACTCTACTACTATTAGATGATGAGTACTTATACTTTATATTGATGATTGTGCACATTTGTGTTGTACAACAAATGTGGGAGGGATTGATGAGTTGTTGAATCAATGTGACTGCAGCTAGCCGGGCCTGATATTTATTTATTTAAAAAAATCATGTCAATGTAGCGTGGACACTTGATAATGGAGAAAAGACATAGATTCTATTTTGAATTTATTTCAAAAAGTCGAATATATGATTAAGCTATTATGATGACTTATTATATATTTTTACTATTGAAAAGTAAATTTAATATCATCCTTAGATGTATAAAATCACTCTCACGATGGAATGTGTATAAATGTAATACCACATCTAATGTCAGGTAAGATTTTGAAAAAAATCTCCTTATCATCCAATTGCTTCTTCTTTAACCAAAATCATATAATTCACTACCAAAAATCGAAATAGTCGTCATGAATTTCACCACCTACCATCAAACTCATTACTAAAATAACACCATCGTCATTGGCTCCACAAAAAAATAACACCCTTACCCAAACTCATTGCCGAAATCATATTATCTCCATCAAAAGAGACACTACTATCAATATCAATTTCTTTTTGTTTCAATTCATCTTCTTTGCCACCTTCCACCTTCCACCAACAAATCGATCATTATATTATATTTTTTAAAGCCAATAAACAATTTTATCATCAGTCATTGTTGAGAACATATATGTTATACCTAACTAATTGTACACGTCAGCAGGATTGTTAGTTAGTTAGATGGAATCTTTTAGAGTAGTTAGATATGTAACTATATATATATACATTTACAATGTGATGTAAATAATATACAGAAATAATTCTGAAAAAAAGAGTTCACATGTTTTCTATTCCCTCTCTACAACTTTCATAATTCTGCTTCTTGCTCCCTTTAATGGAGTCTTTCAACATGGTATCAGAGCTTAAGGAACTTTCAGGTGTATAGATTGATAAGGTCATCACAGTTCTCAATCTCGCTCATTACTTGCTGTGTGGATCTTGGGTGGTGACTTACTTAGTCGATTCTTTTCTGTATCTTGAAGTGTGGATTCTTTATTCCTTTCTTCTCTGTATCTTGAAGTGTGGGTTCATCATGACTGGAATAGCAGAGGTTACTGAGAATCAACCAGCTGTAGTACAAACAGTAGATCATAATCATCCCCTGTACATTCATCCATCAGATACTCAAGGTTCATCTCTTATCTCGATTCAACTTGTAGGCTCTGAAAATTATTCTCTATGGAGCAAGTCCTTGAAACTGGTTTTACTTGGAAAGAATAAGCTAGGTTTTCTGCTAGGAACATGTAAAAAGGATAAATATCCTGCGCATATGCATGATCTGTGGGAAAGATGTAATGCAATTGTTCTTGGTTGGATCATGAATTCTGTGTCTAAGGACTTAGTTAGCACTGTAATCTATGGGTCAGATGCTCATAGTGTGTGGGAAGATCTGCGTGAAAGGTTTGATAAGATTAATGCCTCTAGAGCCTTTTATCTACACAAAGAGATTGTTACTTTGTGTCAAGGGACTATGTCTGTATCTAGCTATTTCTCTCGGTTAAGAGAGCTATGGGATGAACTTGAGACTCTCATTCCCCCTGCATCTTGTGCTTGCCCTGAGTCTAAACAATTTAGCGAACATTTCCAGCTCCAGAAATTATGGCAGTTCCTAATGGGACTAAACGAGTCTTATGCACATACTAAGTCTCAAGTGTTAATGACAGTTCCGGTGCCAAATGTGAATCAGGCTTATGCAATGATATTGAATGTGGAAAGTCAAAGACTAAATAGTGGTGGCATGGGTTCTTCCTCTAATGACACATTATCAGAAACTGCTCTTATGAGCAATAAAATACAATCTTATGCTGGTAGTAATAGTAGCCACTCAACTGGACCAAGAAGTGGTCAGAGTTTCTCTTCTGGTAATGATAATAATGGAGGATTTAGGCAGAGATATGTTGATGGAAGACCTGGTCAAAATAATGGAAGATCTCTTGTTTACTGTGATTTTTGTCACATCAGAGGTCATACTAGAGAAGCATGCTACAAACTGCATGGTTATCCCAAGAAGAGAGGTGGAGGACCATCTTCTCAAGCTCATAATGCTGCTGCTGATAGTGGAACTTAGACTTCTAATACTAGTTCATCTGAATCTTCTGGTAACATGAGTAATGCTTCAGGTGTACATGGCCAGTCATTGTTCACTCCTGAACAATATTCCCAAATTCTTCAGATGCTTAACAAGGGCAAAGACGTGGATAATGTAGCCAATGTTGCTACTACTAGCACATCAGGTACACTCACAGCCTTCATGTCTTCTATGAGTAGTTGTAATTGGATTATTGATACTGGCGCATCAAATCACATGGTTCATCATTTAGATTTATTGACTAAGTGTACAAGTTCTGGTAGTAAAATTCACAACAAAGTTAACTTACCTACTGGTGGTCAAGCTACAATAAGTCATATTGGTACATCATTAGTTCTCAAGGATAAAGTAGTAGATGATGTTCTGTTTATACCAGAGTTCAAATACAACCTTTTGTCAGTATCACAATTGACAAAGCAACTCAACTGTGTTGTGGTGTTTTTCCCTGACTTTTGTGTATTTCAGGATCTCTTCAATGGGAGGGTCCTGGGGATTGGTAAAGAAGCTCAAGGTCTATATCTGCTTACTTCAGACATCAAACAGAGATCAATTCCTACTGCTGCATGCTCTTCCTCATGTAATAGTCAAAATAGCAATCCTGATAATGCCCATAGTTCTACTAGTTTTACTTCTTCTTTGTCTAAAAGTGTATGTTCTACTGGACTTTGGCATAAGAGACTGGGACATGCCCCTCTGAAAGTTCTTAATAGAATAAAGTGTATTCATAATATCTCTTTGAAAGATTTTAGTTGTACTGTATGTCCACTTGCTAAACAATCAAGGTTACCATTTCCTCATAGTTTGTCTACATCTAAGTCTATGTTTGACATTGTACATGCTGATGTATGGGGTCCTTACAGAGTTCAAAATTATGATGGCAAGAGATATTTCCTAACTTTGGTAGATGATTTATCTAGATACACTTGGATTTTTTTAATGCACACTAAGGCTGATTCCATTGTTATACTGAAGAATTTTGTGTGTATGATAAAAACTCAGTTTGGGGTAAGCATAAAATGTGTGAGGTCAGATAATGGTTCAGAGTTTATTAATTCTCAAGTTGCTGATATGTTCAAGGAGTATGGAATATTACAACAAAGTTCTTGTGTTTATTCTCCTCAACAGAATGGTGTTGTTGAGCAAAAACACAGGTCTATTCTTGACATGGCTCAATCATTGAGGTTTCAGGCAGGTGTTCCTTTGAAATTTTGGGGTTTCTGTGTGTCTACAGCAGTGTACATATTGAATAGACTGCCTACTGTGGTTTTACAAGGTTTGTCTCCTTTTGAAAAACTTTATGGTCAACCTCCTACACTTCATCATATGAGAGTGTTTGGCTCTCTATGTTATGCTACTAATCCAAGACATCTAGATAAATTTGCTCCTAGAGCTGTTCCTGCTGTACATATGGGATATTCTTCATCTCAAAAAGGATATATCTTGTATGATTTGAGTCTCAAAACTTTCTTTGTCAGCAGAGATACTGTTTTTAAGGAAGATGTATTTCCTTTCAAAGATCTCAAGTCCTCTCCTACTGCTTCTTTTCCAGTTCTTACTATGACTGATGATTCTGTCCATGAGTCTTCTTCTATTGCATTAGATGTTCCCACAAATACTTCTGGTCCTCATGAACCAAGCCAAATTAGTGAATGTGTTCCAGATACTGCACTAAGAAGGTCTACAAGAGTCACAAAGCCTCCTGTTTGGTTAGACAATTATATCACTACCAGTGCCAAGTCTGCTTGTCTATATCCTATATCTCACTATGTTTCATACTCTAGATTGTCTGCTTCATACAGAGCTTCCCTTGCTGCTTTTTCTGCAGTATCCGAACCTAATTCTTATGTAGAGGCATGTAAGGATTCTCATTGGGTGGATGCCATGAAGGCTGAGATTACTGCCCTTGAGGATAATTGCACTTGGTCTGTTGTGCCTCTTCCTCCTGGTAAAGTACCTATTGGGTGTAAGTGGGTGTTTAAAATCAAATATAAAGCCTCAGGAGAGGTTGAGAGGTACAAGGCTAGGCTGGTTGCGAAAGGGTACAATCAACAAGAGGGATTGGATTATTCCGAGACTTTTTCACCTGTGGCAAAAATGGTCACAGTAAGGTCTGTGGTAGCTCTTGCTGCTTCATATGGTTGGTTTTTGTTTCAGATGGATGTGCACAGTGCGTTTCTTCAAGGTGATCTTCTTGAAGAAGTTTACATGCAAGTTCCTGATGGGTTTGCCAACCAGGGGGAGAAACATATGGTTTGCAAACTTCATAAATCCTTATATGGTCTAAAACAAGCTCCAAGGCAGTGGAACTTGAAACTGACTGAAGCATTGATTAAGATGGGTTTCTGTCAATCTCATTATGACTATTCATTGTTCACAAAAAAAGTAGGACAAGAGATTATTGTTATTCTTGTATATGTTGATGATCTTTTGATCACTGGAAGCAGTCTTAGTTTTATCCAACTGGCCAGGAAAGATCTGCAAAATAGATTCAAGATGAAAGATCTTGGAGAGTTGAGGTATTTTCTTGGTATAGAGTTTTCCAGGACTGCTGATGGTATTCTCATGAATCAAAGAAAGTATGCACTAGGACTTGTTTCTGAACTAGGACTAGCAGGGTGCAAACCTATTGCTACTCCACTAGAGTTTAATCACAAGTTGACTTCTAATGTGTTTGATGAGTGCACAGGCATAAAAACCAATGCTGAAGACAAACTACTTGAGGACTATAGTAGGTATCAAAGGTTAATAGGGAGGCTGTTATATTTGACTATGACCCGTCCTGATATATCATTTGTGGTGCAAGTTCTGAGTCAATATATGCATGCACGAAAACAATCCCACATGGAAGCAGCATTAAGAGTTGTAAGATATGTAAAAGGAACAGCAGGGCTTGGGTTGTTTATGCCAAATAAAAAGGAGTATAAACTTGTAGCTTTTTGTGATTCTGACTGGGGTCTTGTGTAGAGACCAGGAAATCAGTTACTGGATACATAATAAAGTTTGGAGATGCTGTGATTTCCTGGAAATCAAAGAAGCAAAGCATTGTATCAAGGAGTTCTGCTGAATCAGAGTTTAGAAGTATGGCCACCACAGTTGCTTGCTGAAATAGTATGGTTAAAAGGGTTGTTCAAAGAGTTGGGGATAGAAATCAAAATGCCTGTGAAATTATTCTGTGATAGTAAAGCTGCCATTCAAATAGCAGTTCATCCAATTTTTCATGAGAGAACTAAGCACTTTGATATAGACTGTCACTTCGTAAGGGAGAAAATCTTGATGGGATTGATTCAGACACAGCATATAGGGACCAAAGATCAGGAAGCAGATTTACTCACTTAAGGGTTGTGTAAACCTCAACATGAAGCTTTGGTTGGCAAGCTTAGAATGAAAAACATATTTTCCGATTCTCAGCTTGAGGGGGAGTGTTGAGAACATATATGTTATACCTAACTAATTGTACACGTCAGCAGGATTGTTAGTTAGTTAGATGGAATCTTTTAGAGTAGTTAGATATGTAACTATATATATATACATTTACAATGTGATGTAAATAATATACAGAAATAATTCTGAAAAAAAGAGTTCACATGTTTTCTATTCCCTCTCTACAACTTTCATAATTCTGCTTCTTGCTCCCATTAATGGAGTCTTTCAACAGTCATCAACAAAGCTGCCATCACTATCAATTTCTTCAACTCTCTTCTATCATGTACTTGCTTTAGTTTTTTATGAGGTGAGAAAAAGAGAAGAGAAATTAGGTACATAAAAGAATACAAATAAATTTTATGAAAGAAATTTAAGTTATAAAATATGATTGAAATGACAAAATGAAAAATGAACTCATCCTCAGTTTGTTAGGAGAAACTAACAAACTGTGTTGTCCATTTCTATGTCCACCAATTTTTATGGTTATCAGTATAAACATGAATGAACATATCAGATTATCACCAGTGTTGCAACTATCAAACCAAAACTTGATAATTGCACATTGCTGATTTATTGTGTTTTCATAATATAGCACATTAGTGAAAACACTATATTATATTTCCGATATGGACATCTAAGACCACGTCTCCAACTTCTTGTTGAATCTCTTTGGCGGAATACACAACCGAAGGTCTAGCTCAATTAGTTGTAGTGTCATTATATCTGTGAAGTCTTCAGGGATGGAGATCAATGTCTTAACACATTTAATGACCACAGAAAGTATAACTTTTAGGGACATTTGTTTACCGGCTGTAAACAAAATGCCGCTAAATTCTACCTACATTCCAGTATTACCGGCATTTGGACATTTTCCAGGAAAAAATACTTAAATAATGGCAATTAATAGTTAATTCTGCTATATAATTTTCACTAAATATATATTCTCCCTAAAATTTATTTTCTTGTAAAATCCTTCTGTTGTCTAAGTCAACTACACAGATTAGGGCAAATCTCTCTTCCTCATCGTCCATGGCGTGAACTCATCTCTCTCGTCC
Source organism: Solanum lycopersicoides (assembly GCA_022817965.1). Classification (NCBI taxonomy): domain Eukaryota; kingdom Viridiplantae; phylum Streptophyta; class Magnoliopsida; order Solanales; family Solanaceae; genus Solanum; species Solanum lycopersicoides. The sequence goes on along the minus strand of CM040621.1, from coordinate 78,399,551 downwards.
TTACCAGGTAATCTGTGTACTCTTCTTATCTCTCTTCCTTCTGTTTCCCTCTCTCACTATATGTCTTTATCTTTTTGATTTTGCAGATCCGTCTCTCTCCTCTTTCCTCTCCCCTTTTTGAATTGATGTAGGTTTATGCACTTTCTCTTTTACTTTTTTTTCATTGCCCGATTTGGTTAATCGCATGTGTGACGATGTGTAATGATACTTGCGTCATTGATTTCTTATCGATTCAATTTGAGTGTTCCGAGCGATGCTATATTTCTTTTGTTTTCAAGCAAGTTAGTTGGAGATAGGCAAAGTAGATGTATGCTCTTTCCTTTTTAGTTTGACTTGTTGTAGTGGATTCATATAGTGAATGTTAACTAGTTTGAGATTAAGATGTGATTGATTGATCAATGAATATTCGTTTTAAGCCTAAAGAATGTGCATATATGCTGCTAAAAGGTCAAAGCCTCACTTGAATTATGTACTTGCAGTGTAGTTGGCTTTGCTTATGATAATTCTTTCTGTAAGAAGTTATAGTTTTGCAATGTAGTTGTTATTTGGTAATCATTCTATTAAGAGATTATTCCTTCCGTTTAAAAAAGAATGACCTCCTTTCCTTTTTAGTTTGTTTAAAAAATAATGACCTCTTAATTTTTTTTGTAACAACTTTCCACGTGGCATGTTTAAGTCCACAAGATTAAAGGACAATTTTGTATATTTGACATAACTTTAATTGATGACCACATGATCAAAAGTCTTCTTTATTTTCTTAAACTCCGTGTCAAGTCAAACTAGACCATTCTTTGTGAAACGGAGAGAGTATTTTATTAATCAGGTGCTCTAACTGTTGAGAACGTGTTCAATTTAATTTGTTGTTGTTGTTCATTCTTTATGCTTCTTTCATTTCTCAATAATATATTGTTAGAAGTTAATTACCATTCTTCAAAATTATGCTAACTGTTTGATTGTAGATGTTATATTCTATCTTAGAAAGTTTACTTTTATTCTTGAAATATATTTCTTGGATAAGTTTAGTCCATATATTTTCACATAATCATTGGTGAAATCTGTAACTATGGCCAGGGCCATGTCCATGAAGCATACACACTTTAAGATTTTTAAGTACCTGTCTTTATTTTTGCCTAATTCACATTAAGACTCTTCTTTTTATGAACTTATGAGATAATATATTTTGAAGGAAATGAAAGACGAGACAATCTATAAGGCCACAGAGTCGTTTGATGAGGCAAAGAAGCTCGATCAAGGTGGATTTGACACAATTTATAAGGTAGGTAATGACTAAATGCTGTGAAATCCATATGTTTGAACTCGTCTATTGTCCATAACAGCATTGCAATACTAGAAGTGTTCACCACTAAATAAACTGTGAGACGTGATTTGTTGCAGGGTATTTTGGCAGATGGGAGAGAGATCGTCATCAATTACTATCTTTGATCTCTTTTACCGTATATTGTCTAGAATTAGATCCAAGATTGGTTTGTGCTAGCGTGTTGAAATCTGGTACTTATACATAATTGGTGTAATGATTGAACTGATTCCCATGGTGATATGCTTGTAGTGAATCGCGGCTATCATTGACGTTGGATTTCTCATGATGGTAGTGAATTGAGAACTATTCATCCAATCGATAATCAGCACATCTTAGGGAAGATAAAAAACTGCCTGATGTTCAAAATGTTCTTTATTGAATTTTTGAGAGTAATCAAAGGATTCATGAGAAGCAACCCAAAAAAGTGGAAAGATTTGGCCAAAGAAGTGCTCAAGAATCCCGAGAAGTGGAAGTAGTATATATCTACAACGTGAGAGCCTGTCTAGGTGTTAAGAGGATTAGTGCTAAAATACATCTTTTAATTTGTTCCTTAGCAATTAGTTAGTTGTGTTTTCTTCGAGCTTCAGGTCACAAGCTAGCCAGATGAGTTATTTCTAGACTATAGTTTTCTAATGTTCTCTTGGATGATTAATAAAAAAATTAGTTACCAAAAGAAGAATATCTTTTTCTTATCATTTTTATTTTTGATTCTTTGAAAGTGCGATTAAATATTCAGACTATTGCAACTTTTCCGGCATTGACACAAGCCATAAAATATGTTGGATATTAGATTTTTAAGGCGATTTTAGTGGCAATAGTAATTATTGTTAAATAAATGCCGCTAGAAGTATTTACTTTTAGCGGCAATATTATAGGTCTTTACCGGCACTCGAAATAAATGCCCTCTCTTTCTTTATCCCATTCCTTTTTCTATCTATCTAATAATATCCTTCATACTGTTTGACTGTTGCAACTTAAATCTAAGAGGCAGATGAAAAGGGAGCAACATATTAAAAAGAGAGGAAAACTAGAGCAAGACTATATGTTGTATTTCCGGTAGAGAAAGGCGTTGCTGGCTCTAAAGAGCTAAGACAACACTGATATTACATCTTGAAAATGAAGGGCTAATACAAAAAGACAACAAAGAAATCATAATGACATTCAACTTAGCCCATCATCAAACAACAGCTATACCTCCAAGGGTTGGCTGAGATTTAACTAATTATAGTAGTACTAATGATAAGAAAAAGATTACAAAAATAAAAGTAAAGAAAGACAACATTGTTCTTCTGCTACACAACTTCTTGAGTCCTTTCACTTCTTATGAGATCTTCATTTGTATTCCAAGATCATGTTGTTCTCTGGTGCCAGTCCAACACAAGCCCTCAATATGTTCTCAAGCATTGCCCTCTGCTTTGAAAGGGCATTCACCACTGGTGTACCTGGTGGTACCTGTTTACCAATTCACAAACACAAACATTAAACTGTTCATCTTAGTCTAAGACGCTGCCTGTAGTGTTATATTTATGGTATTGCCTAACCAATTAATTGTTCAAGGAACACATCTTTTGGTGCTATTTTTACAAAATGAAATGAAACTTCAAGAGAATTTACCAGAGGAGCCTTGGTAAGATAACTGAGGATGGTCGCCACGGGATGGAAGGAGTGGAACTTACCCTGAAAATCACACATGGTTCATTAATTCAAACAAATCAACAGGTAATTGTAAATGTATAAAAAGTCAGGGATAAAGAAACAGACCTCTCCTTCAGCTTTGAGCTGAATGCGGGTGCTGAGTTCAGCAAGGAGGACTAAATCCAAGATAATTGGAGCAGCCAAAAGAGAATCCTCACAGGTATTGTGCAATACAATGGTGTTCCTTCCACCCATGAAAATCTCTGATGTGTACTCATCCATTGCCCTCTTGCTATCTCCCACATATGGTACATACTGAATCCCATAAATCCAATGTTAGAACTAGTATTGTGCCTAGTCATATTTTTTAATTAGTAATCAATTACCTTAATCACAACAACATGGTCAGGATGCTCTCCAGGCTCATAAAGGATGGCATTACTAGAAACCATGTCATCGACAACGTTGCTTTTTGAGATCTCCTTTGAACGAAAAGTTTGAGGGGCAGACAGATTCATTCCATCATTGTTACCCAGATGGTTGTAGCTCACGATTGATGTTGGCTGTGAAAAACACAAGTTTCACCACCACTCAACTTTCCTCTTTCAAGATTCCATATTTTACATATCAAATTTGCTTTATTAGTTTAAAAGTTGTGTGAAATTAGAAGCAGCAATAACCATACCTTAATACCAGCTCCAACAAGGAAATCAACCAGCACTGACTTCATCTTGGTTTGACCACTCTTAAAGTCATCACCACCAATCAAAGTGTTCCTCTTGATGGCCAAATCAATGAGGCCTAACAAATTTTCAATGAATACATAAGACTCACACACAACTGATTTCTCAAAGAAACAACAACAATAACAACAACAAAGCAAGATTTTTAATTTGAAACTGGAACATACCTGGGACAAAAGTATTTTGTGGGCTTCCATTGATGAAGGGTACATTTTCAAGAATACAAGCAATAGCATACAAGGTGGAAGGAGATATTTCAGCCTCATTTCTATCCACAGAAGCAAAGAGGTTTTCCATGGTATCATTAAGGCCAACAGCCACACTACTGTATCTTTCAGTGTTGGCAGTCCACAGGACCACCACCTTGTCCACTTTGTTGTTCTCCTTAAACTCCCTAATTTACCCAAAAACAACACTATAATTAGCAACCAAAGAAAGTTATACACTTTGTGATATAATAATACAATCCCATTTTTACCTAATATCCTTAATAATTTGATCAATTTGTTCTTTTTTGGTTCCTATGATGACATTGTTAGCACGTGAGCCTTGGTTTGCAGCAATGAAATCAGGGTCATAGATACCAGGCAGTGGGACCATGGATTCCATGTAGGGCCTCAGTTGCTTTTGAAGATCAATGTCAAAAACTTTAGCTCTTGCCATGGCATCTGCCAAATTCATGTTGCTGATGTCCCATCCTCCAAACACTACATCATCTGGATTGACCTATTTCATTATCAATTGAAGAAAAAAAAACATCAACAAACAGAAAAAATTTAATCCTCCGGTCCCATTTATTTGTCTTACTTACCTTTTTTAGTATAGTCATTTTTTAAAAAAAAAGTCTTTCTAGCATAAGATTCATTCTTTACCCTTCTTAAACTCTATGTCAATTCCATTTTTCAATTTTCTCATGTTTGGTTGGATAAAAGTTTCGAAAAATATTTTCCGAATGAAATCATTTTTCTCAAAATTAAGGAAAATGACTCCCCTTCAAATGTTAAGGAAAACATTTTTCAAAACTGTTATCCAATTTTTTAAAAACCATCAATTTCTAAAAAAATATTTTCAATTATATTTTCAGTTATCCCTCCCCGACCACGATAATCCCTACATCCCCCTCCAAAAACAATTAATTTTTTCAAAAAATAAATATTTTCAATTTAAAAATTTATTTTTAACCCCGGACCCCGCACACTACCCACCCCCAGCAACCCCCTCCAAAAAAAAAATTATTTTAAAATATATATTCAACTTCAAACTTTTATTTTTTCACCCACACCCCTCTCCCCCCCCCACCCTCCCCAAAAAAAAATTAATTTTAATTTGTTTTAGAAAAATATTTTCGACTTCAAATTTTATATTTTCATCCCTACCTCGACCCCCGCCACCCAACACCCACACCCCACCCCACCCCACAAAATAAATTTTCATTTTGGTTTTAAAAAATATTTTCAAATTTAAATTTTTATTTTTCCACCCCTACCCCTCCCGCCCACCCCACCCCCACCCCCAAAAAAAAAAAAAAAATCAATATATTTTCAATTTCAAAAATTATTTTACTCTAACAAAAATAAAAGATATTTTTCAAAATATTTCTAAAAATATTTTGTACTCACCAACCAAACATGAGAAAATAAGTCATAAATCTACTTGTTTTCCAGAAAACATTTTTCTTCATATCAAACACACCCTAAAACAATATTTCTTTAATCCGTTTCAAAAAATATTTCTTTTTCTTTTATGTTAACTTCTAATTCCAAGATTGCATATTTCATACCATAAGATTCATTCTTTAGCTTCTTTAAGCTCGGCGTTAAGTCAAAATTGAAGTAGAGTGTGTAAAAGTAACAACCAACACCAAAAAGTGTCATTTGAAAACAAATTAAGGTTACCATGGGAAGTATGCTCTTAAAGGGAGCATAGATCTCCTCTCCATTGAAGGAACCAACTCGAATAGTAGAGGCCTGTGTAAGAGAACCAAAATAATTGGCTTGCTGCACCTTATCCTTGGTAGCCCATGAAATTCCTCTGCCAATTTTCAACAACACCCATTGTTTATGCAAGAATCATGACAAAGACATAGAACATTACAGGAAAAAAAAAAATACCCACTCTCTGTTAGCAATAACACCTCCAGTCAAGGCTGAACCATTGTTTCCACCCCATCCAACAAGCATAACCCTACCAGAAATCAAATTACACAAAAAATTATCACAAAACAGAAAAAACCCATATTTTAATTTCTAAATCTTGAATAAAGTTTCAATCTTTAGCAAAATAAAGGATCTGGTAAGAAAAAAACAACTCATAACACACCCTAATTTTGGAACATGAACACCAGTTTTGAATTCATATTTGACAGTTTTTGGCTTAACAGTCCATTGAAATGTCCCATTTTTTTCCTCATGAACCAACTCAGTTGTTTGATAATCATACACAGAGTGAATCTCACTCTCTGTGTACTTAACATTGGGACTCTCAACCTTAAAGTTCTCAATAAACATTTTTACTCACAAACACAAAAGTTTTGAAACTTTTTTTTTTTTTGACAAATAAAAAAATAAAGAAGAAGGCACTTTTAAGGCTAAGAGCTCCACCTGTACTGTTTGTTGGCAAAGCCATGGGAAGGTATAAATAGAGAAATTTTGTGGAAGAGGAAATACACATGGCACTTTCACACTGATGGGCCCCACCACTATGTGCATTAGTATTAATAGAAAATCTTAGTCATGCAAAATTGATGAACTTTTTTTCAAAAACAAACTGATAAATTATTTTCAATAAAGTCATTAAAAATTGATTAACTCAATAACATTTTTTCAATTTCATTTGTTGATTGATTTAATTTTCACACCCCTGATAAATTGTCACTCCCAAGTCCCATTATAACTCAATCTAATCATAGAAGACAAAAAGTCTCAAGTAAATATACGTGTCAATTATAAAAGATAAAATTTATATGGACAATAATAACTAAAGTTTTTAATTAAAAATAAAATGAAATGAAACACTGTGATATAAAAAGCATATAATAGTAGGGAAGAATGGGCGGGGAATAAAAAAAGTATACAATAGGGACAACAACCAGCGCTGAGAATGGAAATGACAAATAACTTGCCACTTGGGTCATGAGAAGTTTTGCGTCCAAAATATGACTCGTAATTTAGAAAAAAGAAATTAAAACTTTTAAAATAAAAGTTTGATTCTTTGGTTCATCGAAGAGTCGTAACCTTAAACCAAATAATAAATTGGAAAGTTGATTTTATGAATTAAAAAATCGTACTTAATTAAAGAATCGAATTAGTTTGGTTAAATACAAGCGACTTTTCGATTCAACATTAATGCCTAGTTCAAGTGGAGTTCATATTTATTCAACATTAATTAGGGATGGCAATGGGGCGGACGGATGTGGGATGGGACAAATTTAAGGTTATGCAGGGCGGAACAGGTTTAAGATTGTGCAGGGCAGATAGAATGCAGGGCGGATTGAAGTGAAATTTTTTAAAACTATGTGGGGCGGGACATGTTGCAGGTATACGTGATTTTATGTAGGTTTAAACTTAATTTTAACTTTTTACATGTTATAAGTGAAAAGCATTGTTTATTGAGATAATTTTTTTAAAACTACTAAATATTTAAGATAGTAAATTAAAATGGTTCAATAAAAAAGATTCAATTTCTTTCATGTTTTCAATTGACCTCTAAAAGAATAAAATTTTAAGTTACTATCCTATCAAATTAATATAACTTAGTGAAAAAATGAATTTATTTTTATGAATTTTATTTTTACTATCAAACTTACTAGAAAATCAAAATATTAAAAAAATTATGCGGAGAGGATTAATGTGGAGCGGGGTGGAGCGAATTGAAAATGAAAACAACGTTGTGCATGGGGCAAGACGGGAAGATTAAAAAATTTACGGGTTGAGCGCAACCAGCCCCACCCCGACCCCACACCGCCTCAGTTCATCCCAAACATTACTAATTTTTTTTAATAATAAATCTGATTAAGTGATTTTATTAAAAGAAAAACATCATAAGTTAAGTGATTTGGTTGATATAAATAAAAGTTTAATAACTTTGTCACATAAATTCTCGTGGTTGATTGACCTTTTGATATATTTGACTTGCCCTGGGTTTTTTCTCAATATCATGTGTCTTGTTGTGATTTGTCACATATATAATTTATCTAAGAGTAAAGTGTGAAAAACACTATATTTATTTTTAATTTCATTCCTAAATTATTGAAATGATAAAAAAAACACAAATTATCACTCATAAAGTTAAGAAACACCTCAATTAATAAATGATGTATGTATTACTTTCACTTTTTAAAAAATAAAAAATTACAGGTGAATATAATTTTACCGTAACAAGAAATTAAAAATAAATTAAGTTAGACTGTAAAATAATAAAAAATGTTTGACATATACATACATACATACATACAGATTTCTTTTCTTTTTTTCTATTTTTACCATATTAGAAGAATGAATGACACGTGGCATCAACCTGTCAGTGTTTTGTCTTTAAAATTTGAGTATAGGATAGTTTAGTCATTTTCATATTTAATTTGTTCAAGGTGGCCTATATTTCTACAGACATTAGAGTTTTTGGATTTTATTTGATTTTAGATTAGATGTTCTTTTTCTTCTATACAGATTGGTCTTGCAATTTTTAGGTGAAAATTATATATAATTTTGATTTAAAAATCAAATTTCTTCTATTTTTATACTCTCTCTCTCTATATATATATATATATATTTGAGTATTTCTAACCTTTGTCTTTGCAATATTTCTGACATTTAGTGTCTTCAATATACTGAATGTACATCTATCTATTACATTTTTGGAACCACTAAGTTTTAATTTAAACTATGAATTAAATACATCTATCTGTTACATTTTCAGTTGATTAGTTATCACCTAGCAAAAAAAAGATTTTATATTTAGCTAATACCCCCTCAATCAGGTTTTGTATTTAGCTAATATTCCCTCAATTTCTAATTATTTGTTTATTTTATTTTTATCCTTTCTACTTGTTCATTTTGATAAATCAAGAAAGAACAATTATTATTTTTACATATTATGCCTTCAATTAATTAATTTTGAAAGAAGATAGAACTTTTTGAAAATCTTAAATTTTTAAATTCATCCATTTTATCATTTATAGAAGTAAAATGATTAATTTACTATATTAATTATTATTTTTTAAATATATATGTCAATTTAAAAATAAACGAATAATTAGGGAGAAAAGGAATATTAGATAAGGTAATACAAGTTTGGTTCAAAAAAAGAAAAAAGATGGAACATCAAATAAAGGAGTTGGAGGAAAAAAGAAAAGCAATAGTTTAAAAAGAGTTAAAAAAACATGATAATTTAAATTATTAAATTTTAATATTTCTAGCCTAAATCTTAAATTTTAAAATTTTCTAATCCTAAGCTCTAATTCTCTGCTACATCAAAGAAAAGTTTTTCATGTCTGAATTGAGATCATGTGAAAAAAATTCTATAAAGATGAACATGAGACTTCTTCCTGGATGTTCGCCAAAATATAATGATGAACTTTTTGGTAAATAATAATTAATTCTCCATTATTTTCTCTATCATTTTTAATTGTTATATTATATTTTTTAAAAGTCAATTTAATTAATTTTTAAAATTAAATTAAATAACATTAATTCAATATTTTAAACAATAAATTTCGATATTCAAAAGCTATATTAAAAATCCTATTAAATTTTTTACATATCAATATGACAGAAAATACATCGTAAATGTTAATCAAAGTTTTTATTATTTTACTCTAAAAAGAAAAATCATGACAACTAAAAGTGGATAGAGAGAGTAACTTTTTATATATGAAGAAAATATAAACTAAAAATTTCAAAGTTTTCTTTTGTATGATTTTATCCAAATAATTTATTTATTTTTTGCATTAAAGGATGTAGTGAATGAACAAAGTTGATTTTTTCTTAATTAGAGGTTTCGAATTTAAATTTTAAATATAAAAAAATTCTTAATATATTAGTTGATCTTCAATAAGGATATCAAACACTACACGACTCTTCCAATAAATAAAATTAAAAAAGATTGTGATCATTATTTGGTAATTGGTCTTCAATAAGAATATCAAACACCACATGATTCTTCCAACAAATAAAATTAAAAAAAAATTATGATTATTATTTGACGAATTAAATCTAGTATGTACAAAGAAGAATAAACAATAATTCTACCTATTGTCTTATTTTGCGATAATCTTTAATTTATTCCTTAAATTGATAATTTTAACTTTTGCATTTGCTGCTTATTTAATAAGATATTGTGGATAAAAGCAAGAAGTTTAGAGAAATTTTGCTTTTATCTAGTAAAAATTTCATATGAATAAGTTATCTCTCTCAAGAAAAAACTTCACGATTTTAAAATTGAACTTATATTTTTAGTAACATAATTTAGTTACATAGAAACTAAGTTATGATTTGTAAGACATCAGGATCGGCTCTGTGCTTTGGAAATAAGGCCTTTGCCTTAGCCCCATATTTTGGGGGTTTCAAATATTTGTCAAAAATAAATTATGTGTTAAACTTTTTACAGAAAAAAATAATTATTTATGATAAAAAGTATAATTTTAAATATATTATTTTATCACTTTATATTTTTGTACTTTGTTAAAAATAAGAATTAATAGTGAAAAGTGTTGAACAAAGTGAATTACAAATTCTTTTTTATTTCTTTTTGAGTTTTAGTTTCAAGCATTACTACAAGCATATTAAAATAAGGTATACCAAGTCATCAATTTTTTGAGTTAAATTCTATGGTTCTAACTCTTATTTTTATTTAGCATTTGTCTATCTTATTATTTATAGCATTATATTAACAATACATATGATAATTACATCACTAAACGGATGTTTATCAATGTTGAGTTGATAAAATCTTACCTAAAACTAATAACTGAAAAAATAATATTAAATACTAATAGTTTTTACCTAAATAGTGTAAGAAAAATAAATTTTGAATAAATACGTATATAAAATATATTTATATTTTAAGCCGTGAATTAAAATTTAACTTTAAATCCCAATTACATTGAACCGTCCCTATAAGACACATAGATAGGGGTGTACATGACCGGGTTGATTTCGGTTTTTCAAATATCAAATCAAACCATTTGTGTCGGATTTTTGAATTTATAAACCAAATCAAACCAATAAAATTAGGATTTTTCAACTTCGGGCTTTTCGGGTTTTTTCAAATTTTTGGATTTTTTCGATAAAGTATTCATATAAACATATAATTTACTTGTACTTCAAATATTTCTTTAGTTTACCAAAATGCAACTATCTAAGTTATTTCTCAAGAAAATAACAAAAAATATGATATGATTAATGACACTAAAATATCCAATAAAAAATAATAATAAAATTGCGTAAAACAAATACTGCAAATTAATAAGTCATAATGAAATTGATCATAATTTAAAGTACTAAATCATACTAAAATAAGTTTAGTAAATATTAGTTACATTATTAAATATTAAAACAAAGTAAAATTAGATCATGTATTTTAATTGTCTAAATCTATGTAAAACTAAACAATAAATATTCAATATTATTGTCATTCTTAGTGTTGAATTGATTTTTTTTTGTATTAGTATAAATTTAATTTTTATTTAAGCTTTATTATAATTACCAACATGTATGGACTATAATCTTTATTAGATTATTAAGAATTCTAACTTTCAAACATGAAATAAATATATTAAAAGATAAAAAGTATGAAAAATTATAAGAGATAATTAAAAATTATATAAAAGTAAATATATTTACGTATGAAATAAAATTTTAAAATTATATACATAATATCGGGTTGGTTTGATTTTGGATTGATTTTTTAAGTTGAAACTAAACTAACCCAAATATAATCAGGCTTTTTTTTAAACATCAGACTAAGTCAAACTAAATCACTAATTATTTTTTTTTTCAATTTAACTCAATTTGCGATTTGATTTTATGCGCCCTACACAGATAACTTATACATCCTGAACTTTTTAAGACAAAAACTAATATGTAATATTTTTATTGAAATAAGTTTTGAGTTCAATTGTTTAATTGGGCGAATCCTTTCAATTTTCATGTGCCCAAAAGGTCATTTTGTTGGGTTTGAAAAATGATGTGCCAAAAGCTAGAGGAGAAGATACTCGAAGTAGCCAGCGTGCGGTTAAACACCAAAAAATTCAAAGGTCCATATGATTTATTATATTTAATAAATAAATAAGAAAGTAATTATTGATATATAAAATTAATACTCATAACATTTGGTTGATAATTTATCAACTCGGATAATTAAGTATATGTATACGTTATGAGAGAATTATATACTTTTTCCGGTTTAAAAAAAGACATAGTTTGTTATCACCTATATAGTTTAAGAAAGAAAATTTAAAAAACATGTCATATGAAAAACTGAAATTATAGTATTTTTATTAAATAAAATAAAGTAATTTTTTTTTACATAGATTTAAAAGAATAGGTTAAACAGAGTAGAAGATATAATAACTAACGTATCAATAACCAATCACTACGTATACATATGCTCACTTATAACTAATTTCTTTATCGGAAAAGGGTCTAAAATACCCTTGAAGTATCAAAAGTGGTACAAAATTACCTTTCATCCACCTATTGGCTCAAAATTACCCTTTTCATCCATCTATTGGCTCCAAAATACCCTCTCATCCACCTTTGGTTCAAAATTAACCACTTATTTAACGATTTTAATTTTAAACTATTTAAATATTTTTTAATACACGAAGCTCAATTATTTGTTATAATTTAACTTATTAATATAATTTATTAATCAATCTACTACTCACCCATTACTAATTAAACCACACTCAATTAATCAACTCGCCCCATTACTAATGCACAGGAAAACTACTACCAATGAATGTTTCTAAAAATTCGAGGCAAAAATATCTTTATCATACATTCAAGTCCTCAATCAAAACATATTATAATTCAAGTGTCTAAATAAAAATTGTCGATAAATTTAAAAGTCTAACTATGTTCATCTTAATTATTCATTCGCCTCAATTATGTGATGTTACTTAATAGATAAATTTTTTTACAAAAAAAGAATATATTAAAGTTTTAAAATTTAAAACCAATAATAAATATTTAATAAATTATATTTAAAAAAGTGCATGAATTAATTCGAGAGGTGCTACTTCTTTACTTTTAATCATAATTTTTGAATTCAAGCTTGAAACATATCCTATTGAAAGTGTCCTCCTAAATAAGCGGCTCAATCTAAATTTAATTGGGGTTTCAATTGACTCAAATAATTTTGAATGTCATTTTCAGGAATCGGTAATTTCGTCGTGCTGTAGTAATGTTTAGGGCGATTTTGATATTAGAAATGGTATATTAATTGGGTGGAGCTTAAATAGTAATGAGTGGGTAGCGGGTTGGTTTATAAATAATATTAATAAATTAAATTATATTCAATAGTTGAGCGCCAAGTATTTTAAAAAATATTTAAATAGTTTAAATTTAAAACGTTAAATAAGTGATCAATTTTAAACTCAAAAGTGAATGACAAATGGTATTTTGAAGTCAATAGGTGAGTGTAAAGAATATTTTAAAGCAATAAATAAATGAAGGATAGTTTTATACCATTTCTAATACTTAAAGATTATTTTAAAACCTTTTCCATTTCTTTATTGCTAGTATTTTCATACTTCTAATCAAGTATCAAATAAGTTTGAAATTTTAACTCAATAAATTAGCTTCAAGGACTTGAGCAAGTTCTAGTATAATTTACACTTTGAATAAGGGGTCCAAAACGGTGGGTGTAACAACCCGACAACCAACAAAACGACGAAAATTATAAAGAGAAATTGGTCTTCCCTTCTTTTCAATTTTGTGGGGGCAATTCCCTTTTATTATTTATTTTAATCGAATGTCCCGGAATGTGGAGGAATATTATTAGCTTTTTGAAAAATGAGATGGGAGTTTGGTTAAAGTTTATTTATAAGTAATATAATTGCTTAGTTTATTTTTATGTGTTTGGTATTATTTAATGTGTTTATAATTTGTGATTTTTCAGCTTATAAGTATTTTTCTTTTGATGTTTATTCTTCATATTTTATAAAATTCTCAACATATTTTTTTCAAATAAAGTTCCTAATTTTCACTTGACTCTCGATTCATTATTCATTTTATATTTTTTTTTTACCAAATCTCATAATGTTAAGAGCTAATTACATCATTCATTAAAATCACAAAAGTACTTAAATTTTGGTGGAATGGGGATACATTAAAAAACATCTCGATACACCGCGTTTCAATTTCAGATACATCAATCAACATCCCGATACATCGTGTCTCGATTTTGAATACATCACTTAGTAGCGGAGTCACCTTACAATGAAGGAGTTCATCTGAACCCCTTTCGGTGGAAAATTATATTATTTATATATGGTTAAAATAATTTTTTAGGTATATATAGTAGATGTGGAACCACCTCCAGCTACTTTGTGCGTCAATTTTTTTAGATTTTAAACTCCCTTATTGAAAATTCTGCCCCCGCCATGACATCACTCAACATCCCGATACATCGAGTACGTCCATTACATAAAGTGATGTATCCAACCTATACATCGTATAAAGTGATGTATTCCGAAAAAAGGAGAGAGTGGATATTTTTTTGTAATTTTTTTAAATGATAAGAAATTTTAAAGAATATAGTAAAATAAGTTGTGTATTTAGTTAAGAAAATTATAAGAATACTTTGAAATCCATATTTTCTCGAATAAAATTAAGGATATTTTAGTTATTTTAATTTTAAAAATAGATTATTAGTACAATTTTGTCAAACACATGAACTGTTAACACTTTTATTCAGTTATATAGTTATTTATTTGTAAAAAAATAATTTCAACATTCATAAAATGTAAATATAATGAACACGATCACATAATGACTTCCATTCCTTTAATGAAAATCAAATGACTCGATTTTGAAGTTCCCAATTCATGGTCAAGTTTATTGTATAAGTAATTAAGTACTTAATTTAGAAACCAAATGATGATATTTGAAATTATCATTATAAAATTAAAATTCATAAAATTAAAATTTTGCTTCTGCCTCAATGTTTTGACACAATTGTATGGACGAGAAAGACCTAATGTTTACATATGAGAAGGAACTAGAAAGAAATTTCTCGACGTATTCACACTATACTATTGTGGGTTATGTATGTGTGATGTTTCTTTCTTTATTTTTATATCTTTTTTAATTGAATTTCTATTTATGTGTTAATTAGATGTAATTGTCTTTTTATTTATAATTTTTTAAGTATTGCGCAAAATAAAAAATGATCAATTAACATAAGGTAGAGGGAGTAATGTATTTTTTATTGACATTTTTAAAATTCTAAACTCTTTTTTTTTTTAAGTTTGAAGATATTGATGTCATGACGGAGGAGATCACGACTAATAAGGTGGAGAAAAAGCCGATGCATATCAAAGTTGAAATAATTAATTTATAAGATAGTTTTAACATATCTTTAAATTTTAACTTAATATTAATGTATTTAGATTTTACCATGATTAATGCCGGCAAAATGAATTCATATTTTGGTGATCCGCCCAAACAGTCCATATTTCAATGGGTTAGGTGAATAATTTTTCACATTGGTAAAATCTGGGTTGATACGCATATTTGACCCACAAAAATATGGGTAAACTATAGTTAAAATATGAATTAGCAAAATGAGTTAAAATTCTAACTTTTATTCACTCAAAATTCATGATATCACTAAAAATAGTGTAACTTCTCTTCCTTTTTATGTTATTCTATAAAATTAACTATTCTTCTCTCTAATCGAAAAGGTAAAGTCTTTGACCTCCAAAAATGTATAATTTACATGTATATTTTTTTTGTTAATTATAATTATATTTTATTTATTTATTTAATTTTATATTGGATAATCAATAATAGTGTAAAATAATCATGTATTAGTATTGACGTTGCTTAAAGTGCATTTAGCATGTTATAGTCCTAAAATGAAAATATTCATTTACTTTGAAAATAAAAATATTTTTCATCTTGTTATTACATAAATTTATTTTATATTGAAAAGTTATAAAAAAAAAATTATGATACAATAAAACTAAATAAAGCATGTGAACATTATCACCTAATTAAAAAGAGGCCAAAATATCTTCTCCATATTAAATTCTTAACTAAAGTACTATTTATTCATGAAAATATGGTAAAATATAGGTAAACTAATATTTTACCCAACTCATTTATAACCCAACCCATTTTTACCCATATTAAATATGGGGGGTTGAACGGTTACTTATTTTATGTTTACCCATTTTCAATCCGCCCACATTTGACCCAACCCACCCATTCGCCACCACTAACCACGATAAAATTATTTTTTCATTTGTAGTGCCCTGTGGCATAAATATCAAACAAACAAGAGAGTGTACACATACCATCAAAAATTAGTTGAGGTGTGTTTCACTAACTATTACGTGATAGTTCAAACAAGAAATTCACTCTCACAATAGTTTATGAAACTCAAAATCTTAGATTCCTTAAAATCTGTTTAACCGTCAATCCTCTACATATTATTTTCTTTTTATTTAATGCAAAGAATAAATAGCATCTTCAACTTTTTGTAATTAATATATGCAAACATTCCTAATTCGTAAGTACACGTGGAATAGGACAGTTACTTCTTCATATATGATTGACATTTATTTGAATGATTGTTTCTTAATTTATAATTTCGTAATGAAAAGATATGAGCTTTTTAAAAGACTTGAAGTTGCTTTGCGTTATGATAACTTTGTCATTAAAATAAGAGTAATGTTTCGTTTTGTTATTTTTTAAATAATATCTTGTGTTTTGCTGATAGATGAAAGCGTAAATGATATTCCTATACATTTAAGGAGCGTCATTTGTGAGTTAAACATGCAAAAGAGAAATAAAATCCGTTCTTTCATTTACTCTTTCTTTCACCAATCCCTATATTGTTTTAAATAAACTCGCTCTTTCATTTACTCTTTCTTTCCCCAATCCCTTTATTGTTTTAAATAATCGTTCTTCCAGTCAGTGTTTCAAAAACGTTGTTGGAGCGAATCTCAGGGCGAGTTTCGGGGCGGGGTGTACAAAAAGCTCTCCGAGGCATAAATTAAAGGCGTAGATTCATAAGGCGTAAGTTTTAAAATTTGAGGCGTAAGCCTCGAGTATAAAAATATAAATCCTGGGCATAAAAACGTAGGCCCGGACGTTTTTAATTTATTTATTTTTGAACATTTTTGCTTGAAATCACATTTTTTATTATTGGTGTGATGACATTTCTCAAATAGTAATTATAATATATTTTTTCTTCATTTATTGATTATTAATACTTATTTCAATTAAAAATCATAGTATAATTTCTATATATTATATGTTATCTATAAATATTTATTTTTAAAATCATTAAAAGGTTTAATTGTGTTTATTTTATTAGTAATAAAATTATGAAATTGAACAAACATGAGACTACACTCCGTAGATTTATGGGACTTGCGCCCCGTGTCCCGGGACTTACGCCTCGCCCCATACTGTATAAAACGCCTCGCCTCACACCCCTGTCATTTAAAACACTGCTTCCTATTGTGAATTTTTGGACAATTGTATTTGTGCAATTCCAGATTTTAAACCACGAGTAATTCTATTTGGAAAAATTGTGAAACCTTAAAGAGTGACCGACCTTAACGATTTGCGTTAGAGTCCGATAGAGCTCTGATATTAATATGCATCCACTAACAGCCAATAGATCAGTTCCCTAAACAGAATAATGCGAAAATAAAGTAACTCAAAATAAATTAGACATAATAGATTTTACGTGAAAACCCCCTTACTCAAGGAAGGAGAAAATCACGACATGTCTCACATGATTCCAACCCAACTCTATTTCACTCAAACAGAGCAAAGCTTCAAATTACAAATTCTTGTAATCTAGGAATTAAAACTCTTAATCATTTCCCCCTTATTATAATAACTCGGTTACTATAAGCAATAACTCTATTGTCCACTAAACCAACTAGCTCTAATCGATCTAGACTTCAAAACGCAAATCTCAAAGATAAGATAAGAAACAAGCAACAACTCTACTGCACTCACACATCAACTAACTCTAGTTGACACTCCTAGGCAACTGTACCTAAGAGAACATCAAATCAATGATAAAAGAAGCTTGATTAAAACATAGATGATTCGACTAACTTACTCTAGTTAACCCGACCCAAACTAAAGACTTTAGACAAACAATCGATCTACTATCATTTGTAACTTAGGAATGGATTTACAAGAACACAAGACAGAAAGTTTAATATACAACAAAAGACGCTGCAACATTCCATCAGGCCCCTCTTTGAGTATGAGCAGTGTTCTTTCGTTAAAATTATTTTTGCTTTGTGAACGATTTTTCAAATGCAAAAACTTAGGTTGTAGCATTGGAGAGAAACTAATATAAGATGGACACAAACCCATGGAGCCAGAGGCGGAGCTAAAATTTTTTATAAGGGAGTTTAAAATATGAAGAAATAGACACATGAAGTAGTCGATCCCTTCATGTACAGAATTTTCGGTCTCTCCTGAAACTCGATCCCTTATTAGATCTCAAAATTTGTTAAATCTTCAAAACTATAAAGTTGATTCGAAATAACAAGATCATATTCAAAATAATAGCTTGCTACGATCTATATAGAGCCCGTTTGGATGGGCTTAAAGGAAGTAGCTTTTAAAAAGTACTTTTGAAAGTGCTGGAACTTATTTTTAAAATAAGTAGTTATGTGTTTGGATAAAAGTGCTGAAGTTTATTAACATGATAAAAGTTGATTAATTTAATAATATAATATATAATATATAATAATAATAATAAATAATAATAATAATATATAATAACAATAAATAATAATAATAATAATAATAATAATAAAATAATATGAAAATAATAATAATAATAATTATAATAATAATGTAATAATAATAATAATATATAATATATAATAATAATAATATATAATAATAATAAATAATAATAAAATAAATAACAATAATAATAAAATAATAATAATATATAATAATAATAATATTAATAATATATAATATAATAATAATAATAAATAATAATAATAATAATAATAATATAACAATATGATAATAATAATAATAATAATAATAATTAATATTATAATAATAACAATATATTAATAATAATTATTATAATAATAATAATAATAATAATATAATAATAATAATAATAAATAATAATAAAATATAAATAATAATAATAATATATAAATATTAATAATAATAATTATAAATAATAATAATAATATATATTAATAATAATAAATAAATAAATAATAATAATAATAATAATATATAGTAAATAATAATAATAATAATAATAATATATAATAAATAATAATAATAATAATAATAATAATAACAAAATAATATGAAAATATTAATAATAATATAATAATAATAATATATAATAATATATAATAATAATAATAATAAAGAATAATAAAATAAATAATAATAACAATAAAAATAATAAAATATTAATAATAGTAATAATAATAATATATAATAATAATAATAATGAAGAATAATAAAATAAATAATAATAATAATATAAAATAATAAAATATTAATCTACTACTACTACTACTAATAATAATAATAAAATAAAATAATAATAATAATAATAAAATAAAATAATAAAATATTAATAATACTAATAATTATAATTATAATAATAATAAAATAATAATAATAATAATAATAAATAAAGAAATAATAATAATAAAAAAATAAAAATAAAAGAATTAAGGGTAAAGGTAATACACACGGTCAATATAAAATGACTTTTAAGTTGAAAAAAAAAAGTATCCCTCACATAACTTTTAACTTTTGACTTAAAATAAGTCATTTTTGACTTAAAATAAGTTACTTTGATATTTGCCAAACACTCTAATAAGTCAAAAACTAATTTTTAAATCAGTTTAACCATCTTTTAAACCCATCCAAACAGGCTCATAGTATTTAAGACAATTCACATAATATCTTTAATTTTTATTTGATAATTAATATTGTAGTACTTTTTCCTAACAAACTCAATATTTTTAAAAATTCTGGTGACCCCACATTTGAGAAATGGACGAAAATAAAAAGAGAGATAAAAGAGAATCAGTTTCCCTTTCTTTGAAATTTGTGGGGTGAGTTCCCTTTGGTGTCAATTAGACAGAATGTGGGGAGCAATAACTTATCAATGTACTAGTATTTTCTTATCCTTCAATTATTAGTAAATTCATTGTTAGTCTTTTATATAATTCAATATATTTTAATTAATTAAAATACGCATTTTGATCCTTTTATATGACCAATATATAATATTTGGACATTTTAAAAGTATATTAATTACCCTCCTCAAGTATGGAGCAATAATAATATTAGCTTAATATTCAAGAGATCGGTGTTTTTAAAACATATTTAAATATGACAATTCTTAAAGTTGGTGTTCTTATAAAAGAATAATCTTAAAATTGAGATCGAAGGTCAAATCATACCTTATGATACATATCATATACGGACTAAGATATCATAGAGGACTAGCCATGGATTGATGAGAAAACACTTAGATTATATGTTTACCATAAATAAATTTATCGTTGTTGATTCTACTTCATCTTAATTGTTATTTGAATGAGTGTGTTTTATCTTGATCCGAATGGAGATAACATTTTTCTTCTACATATTGTCCATGGAGATTTGAAAAGACAAAACATCTTAAAGATAAATAGAAATATAGGAATTCGACGAACAAGCCACATATCTTTGTATACGTTAGGAGTTAATTGATGAAAAGAGGATAGGAAAATCTTGAACTCAATTCCAATAGTAATGAATATGAGCTCAATTAAAATTTCTAAAAAATTATACATATGTTTATTGATAGAATTACCGATAGCCACAGTGATTCAAGGGGTTTTAAATCCAAAGATTAGTCTTGATGAGACAAATGGATATAAGAGGGAAAATTCATTCCTTAAAAAAACTGCTTATTAATTCCTCTATGATAATTATATACTGATAGAATATTATATAAGACTCGTTCATTTTTAAAAAAAAAATACTTTCTCAATCTCTATAATATTCATATGGTATTTACTATATATTGACAGTGTATCATAAAGAACTAGTACATTTTGAAAAAAATATTTTGTTATCCTTCATGATATACATGATATGTATTAAATACTGATAGGGTGGAGAGGACTAATTAACTTGGAATTTTTTAAACCTAGTTCAGATTTGGATAAAATTGAAGTCATTAAAGTCTAAAAAAATCTGGTAACAATAGAATGATGTAATTATGAATTCGATCACATGAGTAGATATATAAGACGCTAAGAAATCTGTACGACTTTACGAAATTGAATTCGGGCGAGTAAAACTCTCGGAATTGATCTTAGCGTGAACGAGTATTTTTTGAGTGTTGTTGGTTGAAGGTGTTATGAAATGGAGGTATTGAAATTATTAAATTAGTTCATTGTTCCGTGCAAGCCGCTACGACGGGAATTTGTGCTGCCAAGGCGGTGCCTTTGTAGCGTGGTGGTACCGATGTGGCGGGACAGTCACAACTTAAAGTCGGAAGTAAACCCCCAAACATTTTACTCTATAATTTTTGAACTTGAGAGCGAAGGAACGAACCCAGGTATTTTCTTAACAGTTTCCCATCATTCTTGAGGCTAAAGGTAAGATTTTCACTCCCCGAATTCATTTTTTGATCCGTTAAACGTAATCTAGCGGGTAATTATCGATGGGAGATGGTTTTGATCAAGGAATTATGATGGGAAAAGCCCTAGTTTGGACATTGAGATCACGAGTTTGATCTAGGATTGATAGAATTGTTAGTAATTCGGATAATTAGTTATTGTATATTGATTCCCGTGTTAAATTAATTATTTGTAGATCAAAAATAAGTGGAACGAATTCGGAAAGGGAAGAATCAAGTTTCATAGAAAATTCAAGGTTGTTTCGAGGTAGGTGATGGTTGTGATTTCAAAATTGTGTGATATATGTTTGTTCTTGCTTCATTATAATACGTGTATATATGCGAATGTTGAACTATTGATCACACTAGTCGTAAATTAGAAATATAAATGATGAATGCCATGAATCATGATTTGATTTTATAATTTTAAGAACATATTTGTGATTATGTTTGTGGATTGTTGAATAACGGGTGGTGTGTTCTGACACACTAACTTGGATTGATTTTCACGTTTTGACATAAATATGGAATTAATAGCTAAAGTCTGACATAAACATTGGTTCGGGTACCGCGGTCCGGTATGTTAACGGTTTAAGTTCCTCGAGAGGACCATTGACCTGTCGTAACTGCATAGTTGAGAAATGTGAAATTGTACATTGTTTCGTAAATGATGATGATATTGTAAATGTTTGGTGTATGCATGTTATTATTATTTTGTAGTGACTTATGTATGTTTTACTTAGTGGAATAATCGTATGATCCTACCAGTACACTGTGGTTGTGTATTGATACTAAACTTGATCGTTCTTTGTTGAGTAAAGGACATTTTCAGGCGGCTATTGACAGACTTCGCTTAGAAGATCAGTGATCGTTCGAATTCAAGGGTGAGGCAATTTTTCCAAGCCACCATGAGTTCTTTCTATTTAGTCCATCTTATTCGGACTTAGACTAGTTCATTAGATATTTTTATGTTAGTTTGGTTGTACCCATTTTCCTTTAAACTTTTGGTTCATTGTTAGAGTTTTGGTACATTGACTTTCAGGTTCTAAGCATTTAATTCTGCAATTCATTGTTAGATCTTTTGGAAGTTTATGGGACTTCAGTCTTTAGTCATTTAAACCTACTTTCGTATCTTTAGATGTTTGATTTTGTATTAATTAGTTAGTATTAATGGTTCTTCCACCGGAGGTTAGTGTGTGTCAATCACGATGGTCTAGGTCATAACAAAGTTTGTATTAGAGCCTAGGTTCGTTGATCTCGATGTACCAAAATGTGTCTAGTAGAATCTTGCGAAACGGTACAAAGACGTCTGTACTTTTCTTCAAGAAGCTATATGACTTTAGAAAATCTCTCTATTTTTTTTGTATCCTTTATTGCTATAACTTGATTCCAATCGGTATCTAACCTCGTTCACTCTTCTGTCCACAGATGGTTAACACTAGATTCAACAGTGTCAGACCCGTAGCTCATGTCAATGCTCCAGCTGAGAAATCTGCAACGAAAGATTGCGATCAAAAATCTATAGGTAGAGGTCGGGGAAGGGTGGCGCCTACTAGGGATGGAGCACCGGTTGAAAATGCTCTCAGAAATGAGGCCCCTCGTAGAGGAGAATATCGAAGTTGACAATGAGGAGAATGTATCACAAGAGGAAAGGTGCAGGCAGAGACTAATGGTATTCATCACATAGACTTGTGTTAGCTCAACAAATCATGTCGTTCTTGAAAGAGTTGGTTGGTTCTGGAGTGCGTCCTCTGTTCAAGCAACTCAAGCTCCCGTCAATACTCCTATTGCTATCATTGTCCCCAAGGTGGGAGGGAATGTAGGTAATGAGGCTTTCGTCGGTCCTTTGTTGGGCCCAATTATGACTTTAATGAGCACGAAATATTGACTAAGTTCTTGAAGCTGAAACCTTATGTGTTCCATGGTTCCGAGAGAGAGGATACATATGAGTTCATCTTAGATTTTTATGAGAGGTTGCATAAGTTGGGCATTGTCCATCATCTACGTTTCAACTTCAAGGTGAGGTTAAGCAATGGTGGAGATATTATGTGAAATGCAGATCTTCAGTTTTACCTCCACTTACTTGGACCAAAATTTCATGCTTTGTTTTTAGAGAAATATGTGTCTAGGACTTTGAGAGATCGCAAAAAGAAGAAGTTCATGACCTAGGAGCAGGGTGGTATGTCTGTGGCTGCTTATGAGGTCAAGTTTTTCATTCACTTACTTGTGATTCCATGATTGTGTGATATATGTTTGTTCTTGATTTATTATAATACGTGTATATATGCGAATGATGCACTATTGATCACACTAGTCGTAAATGAGATAGATGAACGATGAATGCCATGAATCATGACTTAATTGTATACTTTTGAGAATATACTTATGATTATGATTATGGCTTATGTAATGGATCGGGTGTTGCATTCCGACACACTAACTTGGGATCGGTTGCCACGTTTTGACATAAATATGAGATCGGTTACCACATTCCGGCATAACATTGAATCGAGTACCACGTTTCAGTATGCTAACAGTTTGAATTTGAGTTCTATGAGAGGACCATTGACTTGTCATAACTTTGTAATCGAGAAATGTGAAATTGTACGTTGTTTCATAAATGATGATGATATTGTACATGTTCGGTGTTACATGTTATTATTATGTTGTAATGACTTATGTATATTACACTTAGAGGGATAGTCGTGTGATCATACTAGTACACTGTAGTTGTGTATTGATATTGCACTTGATCTTTCTTTGTTCAGTACAGGGTATCTTCAAGCGGCTATTGACAGATGTCGCTTAGAAGATCAGTGATCTTTCAAATTCAAAGGTGAACTAGTTCTTCCAAGCTGCCATGAGTTCTCTTTCTGTTTATTCCATCTTATTCGGACTTAGACTAGTTCATTAGATATTCTTATGTTAGTTGGGTTGCATTCATTTTCCTTTAAACTTTTGATTTATTGTTAGAATTTTGGTACATTGACTTTTAGGTTCTAGACATTTAATTTCGCAATTCGTTGTTAGGTATTTTGGAAATTTATAGAAACTTCAGTCTTTAGTACTTATGTATCTTTAAATACTTGGTTTCGTATTAATTAGTTAGTATTAATGGTTATCTTACCAGAGGGTTAGTGTGAGTGTCAATCACGATGGTTTGGGTCATGACAAGTCCATATGAGACGTATTTGTTTACTTTTCCATTTTTTTATTTTCTTTACCATGTCCTATTTTCTCCTTATTCACCACTTACAATTTAAGCAAATTTCATAAAGTACGCTAGTATAGGTGCTAATTACTCAATGAAGCTATAGTTTCAAAGGCTATATATTTTGTCTAAGTTTGGATCTGAATATATTTTATTCAAAATATGATTAGAATGTATATTAGAATCCTCCCCCCCCCCCCCGACCCCCCCCCCCGGTCTTTTTTTATTTATGTTTCACAATATCCTGTATTTGTGTGTTCAATATCAATTTTTATGAATGTAGAATATAAAGTCATGTGTCTTTCTACATATACATAAGCTTGTATCAAATTTCAACGACTGTATGCGTGTGTTGAGTATTAAATTTCTACGAATTTATTTGTGTATCCAATATCAATTTTACAATTATCAATTAATTTGTATTCAATATCTATTTCATCTAGTGTATTCAATAGCGATTTGATATATATTGTTGTGCATATATACATGTATATGGTATCAAATATGCACTCTTACATTCATCAAATAAGTCAGTATCAAATATGCATTGATGTGTCAAGTGTATATGTGCATAAATCTAATTGTATACCGAATCAGATGGCAAAAAATTATTATAATACTTTACTGATATTATTATATGGTTGGAAGCATTACATATTTATTTTATCATAGAATCAAGCCTTTGAGGAAATTGACCCACAAACTAATTTTGTGGCATTCACATCTTAAAGCGACTTCTCAAGCAAAAGCACTTTGGACCATGTTTTTATTGGTTTTACTTTCATATCAAATGGCCTAGTCATATAAAATACACACATATTTTATCTCTTCCCATCCCCTTTTCTTTTTTTCATTTGTTTTTTAGTATTGATTGGATCAAAATGTACTTCTTTCTAATTTCTCAATTGTTTCCCCAATTCTCACTCTTTTGCTATGCTTATAAAAAAAAATTGATATACAAACTGAAGGTTAAAATGAGTGAAGTTAAGAGAGAATTCCAATATGTATTTTCGAATGAGAATTATTGACAAATGACAGGAATGATGTTACATTTTTAGAGTCATTATTCCGTTATAATCACAAGTTTTGTAACGTGGTAGAAATTGGTTACAACTCATATCAAATATTTGTAGTGGCCCATCTAAACCCCCTTTTCACAACTTTTTTGTTTTTGCTCTATGAGATTCATGTATCTACATATTGTTTTTATTGTGGCATATTTTGATATCGAAATTCAAACTTTTTAATTTTGAATGTCAATTCAAAGATATGAAATTGTTAAAGAAAAAATTTAGTAAAATTTGTATATTTCAAAACTATATAAAAAAATTTAATATAACTATTATAGCTTACAATTTAGAATATACACTTCATTTTTAGCACTTATTTGACTCTTAAAATTCAAAAAATATCGCATTGGTGTAATCAGGGACCATTGCTAATCAATACTTATTTCTTTTATGAGATGAATAATATTTACAGGAAACTTATATGAAAAGAGCTCGTAAGGTAGACATTGATTTTGGGAGATTGACAATTCAATGTTTCTAGTTTTAGAAATGTAAACATAGGATACGTTGTAAACACAATTACAATTTTTTTATATCACATTAATTATTTTAATATGCATTATCTTCCACCAATACAAGTATCTGATAACTTTATATTTATTTTTTTAAGATATTTCGAAAAGCTTAGGAGAATTTGAAGGTTACCACATAAGTAAAGTACCCTCCACTTGGAATCATATGAGTAATGGGGGAGTGGGGACTAAAGTGAATGATAAGGGCAATGCTTGAATGTCGAGTATAAGTTCAATCAAATTTAATAATATCTTATTTAAATTTTATATTTATCGAAAAAAATAAGTGAAGTGTAAAATTGGTAAATTTAAAACCTAATAATGGAGCCATGAGGACCAAATGGTGTCAACATCACTACAATCAAAAGGACAAATTGATTTATTGTCATTTTCTCATCAATTGCATCTAAGTACTTGGAGACATGTCTCTGCCTTCTCCATGTTATATACTTGCCAACTCCCAAAAGGAGAAAAAAATACCACAGAAATCAATTTGTTTGATAGTTGAAAATGGTTAAAATTGTTTTTGAACTATTTCAAACGATTTTATTTATTTATTTATTTTGCTAAAAATATCTATTGATTTGCATTCGTGGCTCACTTTTGCCCTTATAATTAACATACCTATTCTTTTATATAAAGAAAAATAAAATTATTTTCCTCCTAAAAGTGACACTTGAGGTCAGATCTGTCTTATGCTTTGGTATAATTCTTTTAAAAAATTATTTATAAAGTGTCATCTCGTTGGATGGATTTAAAATATTTTTTCTTTAATTAAACCTGCCCCTACCCAACATACTCAACTTTATCATAAAACATATGAATTATTTATTTGTTCAGCACAAAAATAATTAAAAAAAAAGTAGTATTTATTTCTTGTTTTTGTTCATAACAAACTAATTTTATGAACCAATCGACAACCTTAATTTTACCTTTTGTTGTTTTTGTTCTTTAAAAAATAATTTTTCTTTTTGCGGTTTTTTTCCGGTGAACAAATAAAATAACATATGTTTCATGACAAAGTAGGGCGAACAAATAAAATTATGTTTTTTTTTGTAGTTCTTTTATGGTGAATAAATAGAAGAATTTTTTATAAGTTAATAAAATAATTTGTATATTTTATGACAAAGTTAGGGATGTTGGGTTATAATTTCATAAAACAGGAATATGACACATAATAAATAATATTTTTTTTAAAAAAATTGTGTCTGAGCGTAAGACAGAACCTCAATTGTCACTTTAAAAAGAAAAAAGAGTTTCTTTTTTAAAAAAAATAATAATTTAAAATAAAATAAATAAGAGGTTTGTTCCTTTAAACTTTCAAGGGCAAACATGAGTCAAAAAGGTAAGCGAACTAATTTTAGCAAATAGATAGATTAAGATTTAAGGATATATTTAGAAACAAACAGTCCAAGGACAGTTTTGGCAATTTTCTATTCAATATATGAGAGTTTAAAGACTTAAAACTTATTGTCTCCAATAGAATTATAACATATTTGAGTTGATAAAATCTTTAAAAAAATCTTTGAGCTTTTTAAAAAAAAAGATTAAACACTTACACATTAAAAATAATGCTAGTGGTATATACTATCATGTCACTTAAAATATAATTAAAGGTAACTATCTGTAAGAAGTAAATTAGTAGCCTAAAATATGATAGTAATCCAGGACGGACCTACTTGTTGTAAGTGGGTTCATATGAATCCATTTTGTCGAAAAAATATATTATATATAATATGCATATATTCAATCTGTTTTTTGAAACACAACACTCTAAATAATTAATTTGACCGCACTTAAATCAATAGTAACACGTAGCCCAACGACAATGTGGCAATACTGTTTTTTTTCATCTGTTAACCAATTTGGTAAATTTTTTGAGTCCGCCACTGATATTAATATTCAAAGGATTTAACCAAAAAAATTCCAAAGGAAAGTTAAATTGCGGGAATGGACCAATAGAAGTTATAATATGAAGTAACAAAATACTTTTTTATTCTTAGTTAAACGATTTTAAATTCGAGTTTCCTCGATACATTATCACCTTTGATGGTGTAAATGATAATTTAAATTGTTAGTAATTGATAGTTGATACGAGTTTAAACCTCTATCTTTCATAACACTACATCATGGTTGCATGTGTTAAGGAAATTTCCACATCACACTGCATATGAATAGACCATTCTACCTTGATAAAATTAAATAAATTATTAGTATTAATTTAAATTAAAGATTAAAAAAATATTATCATCCCAATTTTCTTTTATAAAATAAAATGTAAAATATATTTCTCACCCCATTCATCACTTCCTCTTACCTTATTCCGCTCGCCCATTTTTTCATTTATTTTTTGTTCAAATTTATTTTATAAAAATCTTTAACTTTTTTTTAACCCCCCCCCCTCTCCCCATTTTAAATATTAATTTAGATATGTTTTTGTTTGTTTGAAAAAATAATTCTACGCGCTCTACCTAATTTTTCTCTTTCAATTTTTTTTTTCATTTTGTGTTAGATATATAAATATCGAAAATATTTTTTACTTGTTGGCGTAAGACTTTTTTAAAGTAAAATTTTCATTTATGTTATATTTGATATACAAAAAGAAAATTAATCCTAAAAATATATGTACATCTCTAACACAAAGTAAGAAAAATGTAAAAAAAAAAAGTTGGAAATGGAGGTCAAATAGGGTGGGGTGGAATTTTAATTTTCTTAAAATAAAATAGTGTCAATTAAGGGAATCAATGGGTGAATATTTTTTATGTGTGCCGGGGGGAGGGGGGGCGAAGTATGCACTTTTTAAACTATTTTATAAAAGAAATTAAAAAGATTAAAGAACAGGGGACTGCTGGGGCGGAGGTGGGTGGGGTGGGGTAAGAAAAATAATTTAAATTTTATTTTAAAAAATGAATAGTAATACTTTAATATTTTTTTAATTATAGTAATAGTTTATTATTTTTTTTTTTGTCAAGGTGGGATATTTAATGTGAAATGTCATGTGACAATATTTTTTTCAAATAAAAAAGAGAATTTATGATTATACACACCACTGAGGTGTGTTTCTCAAAATAATAAGCGATAGTATGAAATTTACTCACAATTATTTATGTATTTTTGATACTTATCGCATTTAATAATAAAAAGATGTATATGTCAATCAAATTATTTTTCCAAGAGGCGAAAACATTAAAGAGATAAATTATCTCTCTTTAATTTGGCTTGTGGGGTGGGGAAAACCGAGAACATTCTAGTTTTTTTTTAGAAGGGATTAGAGGTAGAATTAGTACTCCGCCTGTGGATTCAATATATTTTAATTAAATATTATATATGTATTAATAAATTTATTAAATATATGCAAATATAAGATTCAAAAACTAATTATTATTATTAAAAATTTCAAAACATTTAATTAAATTTATAAAATTAAAATACTGACTTCGCTTTCAAACAAGATAATAAACAAGGTTGTGTTCTTTACTAAGTTTCGTTTTTTTTTCTTCTGTGGTGTGATTGAGATGTTTATTCCACAATATTCGAAGCAGTAGCTAGTCATTATTGTAGCCAATAAATAATTTTGTGTACCATATAGCCTATAGGCATATACTATACATTTGATCCTTTAGAGGTGGAGAAAAGTTGCATATTATTATATGGCTATGCTTTCTTTTACGAAAAAGTGAATTGACAATGACAGTCCGGTTGCTATGTTACCACAATTTACAAATGTATGTATTATGTTCAGAGTTTTATTGTTAACTTCATCAAGTAAAGCCAAAGCACTCCACATTATTTTTTAAAGGGTGGTTTAATTTTATCATATTTCAATTTAATTTTTTGATTTTTCAATTTTAAAAATGTGTGCATCGTATACCAAATCAAACTAATTTGGTTCGATTTGATTCGGTTTGATTTAATAAAGAAAAAATGGCTCATGAATAAAAGGAACAAATTACAAAAATCATATACTTTTAAGGCAAAATTACAATTTATCCCTTAAAAAATTATAATTACAAAAATCCCTCAAAAAGGATGCAATAATATAAGCGCTGATACATTAATCTAATGCACGAGATACATTAATTTGATGCGCGATATACACTAGTCTAATGCGCGAGATACACTAATCTAATGGACAAGGTATATTTTATACATGATACACTAATTTGATGTGCGAGATACACTAATCTGATGCACAAGATATATTTTATACATCATACACTAATCTGTTGCGCGAAAAACATCGCGAGATACATTAATATGATGTGCGAGATGCATTATGTAATGCACGAAAATGAGCGATTTTAGAAATTTATAAAACTTATAAGGCATAAAGATAATAAGTAAATTAAAAAGTGAGATTTTCATAATTAATCCATAAAAATTTGTGTGATAAAATATTAAAAGAAAAAGGCCCATATGGATACATCTCTCTGCTTTTATATCATTTGTATTCATTTCTCTTATATTCCTTGTATTCAAAACTCTTGTATAATCTATATTCATTTATTCTTATATAATTTGTATGCGTTCACTCTTATATCACATGTATTCAGATTCTTGTACCATTTGTATTCAATCATTCTTAAATCACTTGTATTTACTTATTCTTGTATAATTTATATTCAAAGTTATTATATCATATGTATTCTCCGCTCTAATATCACTTATATTTATTTGCTTTTCTATCACTTATATTTATTCTCTTGTATCACTTGTGTACACATATATACTCAAAGCTGCCAACTCATCTGCCATAGATAGATAAATAAACACATGGATATGCTCAAAGATGTATTTCCTCAAAGGTTTGTCCACTCGAAATTTTGAGGGAAAAAAAGAAGAAGAAAAAAGATAATTCAATAAACACGGAAATGTGTATTAAAAAAGAAAGAAAAATAGCTAAAAAGAAGAAAATATATGATTATACAAAAATAAAAACCCAAAATACAAGAAAAAAAATTATAGAGGAAAAGGGAGAAATTATACAATTGATACAAACACATAATTGAGGAGTTTATGTGAGATAACATTAAAATTTGGGAAATTTATATAAATATACTATAATAAAAAAATATTTACCATTTATAGTAATAATATTTCTTTTTCACTTGATCACTTTTAATTCATTTATAATACAAATTTAATTCATATTACAAAGAACAATTTTTTATTCACATATAATACAAATTTTAATGATAGATAATTCATTTATTACACATTTTAATACACTTTTAATACAATGTGTCAAATTTTTACCAAACAAACATAATATATTTTAAAAAACAATTATAATTCATATATAATTCATATATATTGTATATATAATTCACTTTTAATATATATTGCAGATTTAACATAGTATTGCTATAAATGATAATAAATAAAAAGTATTGCTAAAATCAATAATTATTTATTAAAATGTACCAATTTATGTAATTTTTTCTTAAAATTTTTCGATTTAATAGAGTCAGTAAAATCCATATGATCAGAGTGATCAACTTAAGGGGAAGTTTCGTAGGTTTGTGAAGACAGATTCTCATCACTCAAGTTTCAGAGCTGAGCCAATTGATTCAGTGGTCTCCCTCTCTCCATATATTTCAAACCAAGACTCTTCTCTAGACTTAGATTCTCTAGCTTTTATTCTAGGGTACATTTATACAAGGTCGACTCAACAACATCGGCGTCTAAAAAAAATAAATAAGAGAGGGGCTTTAATATTTTGTTTCATCATATATGCTTTTATTTAAAATCTACTTTTCTAACTATTTAAGTACAATTAATAATTCCTTTTCAAATGACAATACAATTAATTCATTGATTCTCTCTTGAGATACTGTTGATCTTAAAGAAGATTTAATCAATTTTAATTTCGAAAAATTTTCTTTCAGCTGAGACATTCAGTTACAGGAACTGGTAACATTTCTATAAGCAATATGTGTATTTGGAAAAAAGAATGAAATCTTTTTATTTGATTGAATATTTTCATTAGATCATTATCTTCTACTTACATTATTTCTCTTAATTCTTTTAATTCAAAAAATAAATCTAAACCATCAATATAAAAACAACTAGCATGTGTTAAACAAAGTTCAAGGCAATATTTTTTTGAAAATTCTCATCATCTAGTGATCTCAATATTTTACCACTAAATAAGAAATCAAAAATATTTCATATGCTTCAATTTGTTCAAATCTATTATGAAGTCATATATAAAGTAATCAACTCTAAAAGTTTCTTCAACGGACTTCGTGATTTCGTTATCCATATTTTTATCAAATTGTCTTTTTACGAAATTTAGGCTTATATTCATCTCATATGCAATTATCTTAGTAGAAATCATAGTTCTCATTACGCATGTAATTATTTTTTTTTTTTAAAAATAACATACATAAGTAATTATTTTTAAAACTGATACAAACCTACACAAAACAAAATATAAGAAAATGGAGGTGGTTTCAAATATCTTGAGTGGATTATCCAGATGAATATTGAAGAGATTAACAAGCTGATGTCATGACTACTGTATTGTTGTAGGGTGGATGAAATGGAGGCTCACATTCATAGTTTTGTGTGATAAGAAGGTGTCATCTTAACTTAAAGACAAGTTCTACAAAGTCATAGTACGTCAAGCTGTGTTGTATGAAGTGAAGTGTTTGTCAGTCAATAATTCTCACATTCAAAAGATAAAAGTGACGAAGATGAGGATGTTGCGATGGTAGATACAATTAAAAATGAGAATACCTAGGACAAGGTGACAGTGACTTTGGTTAAAGATAAGATGCGAAAAGAGAGGTCGAGATGATATGTGCATGCGATAAGGAGATGCACAGTTGTACCGATGCAGATGTTGGTTATGAATGGATTTAAGAGATGTAGAGGTAGACCAAAAAAGTATCAGAGTGGTGGTTAGACATGACACGACGTAGTTACAATTACCGTGTACATAACCTTAGATATGAAAGTATGAAAGAAACAAATCAGGTAGAAAGTTAGTTGGTGGAAGTGCGTCCATACTAGTAGGTAAGAGTGATTTGTCTTGTTTTTTTTACTAGTAGTTCTATGATTACTCTTGCAGTTTCTTGTTCTTGATTTCTATAACTATCTATTATTTCTTGTAATTTGTTTGTAGTATTATTTTGTTGTAGTTATGTTCTGTTACTATGTGTAGTTTTAGTTACTCTATTGTTTCTTGTACTTTCATTATGTCTTTTTCTATACCGTGAGACTACACTATATTGTCCGCTTTGTACTTAACTTGCACGGTTTTCTTAAAAAGACATCACACCATTAAGAGATCCTACACCTTTTATGTAGCTTCCCGATCCTTTTAGCTACGAATGTGAGACTTTTGTTTGCTCAACAACAGTGTTCCGTTCAAACTAAGTTCCATGTGGCTCATCACTACAAACTATGAGTTAATTTTCATGATTTACTATGTGTCACCCACATGGTCCGAATATTTTATAGCAACAATTGTGTCGGCATCTCCAAGCTCGTAACTCATAAGGGTAAGCAAATTGAGCCCTACACCGCATCACTACGCCACATATATCCCCATACTCATCCGATTGAACCTGGACTTAAATATCAGTCCTACAAATATGTGCTATATATTATGGTAAGTTGTTGTTTAGCTTATAAATACAATAGTACTACTCTGCGTTGCATGTTCTCATATATGGAAATAATGAAAAGTTTAACAGCTCTTAATTAACTCATTTTAAGAAAGTTGTTGCTAATATGAATACAGAAGCTCTTTTTCATGATCACACTGCAAGTCATGTTGCACCATGATGCTGTTCGAAATGCTGCTAGCTATATCGAGCTAGCTAGAACTTTCTTTGGGAATTGAAGCTTCTGGCCGAAAATTCATTTGACAAGTGATTAGGGCGTCATGCGGAAGTTTACAATTGCAAATCATATGGTTGATAAAACTTATACTAATAACATAATATTATTATATGGTTTAGCCAATCGACCTACATATGAAAAACTAATAAAAAGAAAATATTAAAGTTGTTGAAGAAAATCTCTCCATAAACAAAACTCTTTATTGATTACATTGCGGATGTTCATGTGTTATTGATATGAGAAGGGGGGTCTTCAGTTGATAGGATGTGATTTACAACTCAAACATAATACACAACATATTAACAAAGAACAAAACTTTTGTTTGTTAAAGCTGCTTTGGATTTCCTAAGTCTTCTTTCTTCTGAAAGCAACTTGGCAAACCTTTTCAGAGCTTCTTCATTTGTAGTTCACATGGTTCAAGTAAACTTGTATGCAAATCAATCCTTGAAACTGTTTTTTTCAACAGATTAATTGTTTTTGTAATGAAGTGCTTGGAGGAGAGCAGAAATATGAAAATTTACCATATTATCGCTAGCATGAGTAAGAAGGTCCAAGATTGGAGATGTACCACCGTACAAGAGCCATTTGCGAATACCCCATTTGGCAGCTGTTTTAGCTTTGTATTTGGATTTCATATTAGCTGATGCACCTGTACCTAAGGATATCACTAAAAACCGACCATAATCTTCTGATTTTACAGGGGAATAAACCGAGTTCCCATAGAGTATTTGTTTGGTTACTTCAGTTGTTGCAATAAGAGCCTACATAATATATATAGACATACATAAAAACAGATATGATCAAAACACACACACACAAGATTAAAAAAAGATAAATTTGATACTTCAGGATTGTTGGTTGCAACTCCACCATACACAAGATTGAATTCTTGATAGTTTCCATATTTATCTTGATTCTTGAAATAATGAGGTGGAAGATATGTCGAACTGCAGATGTGCTAATGCATGTAACTGAAAGTCGAGCATTCATTAGTGGATTTTCTTTGGCCTCAAAAGTAGAGAACACAGTTGATCTAAAATTCTTGATATCAAAAGCTGGAATAACAATGTTGGTTAAGGTTTCAAGCATCCGAATTTCGCCTAAATTTTCCTTTATAATTTTACAGAGATATTTCCCGTTATACTTTGGTCTTACCAGAGATTTCAACTTCTTTCTTATTGATCCAAGCACTCCCATGACATGAAAATAAACAACTCCAATAAATTAAATATATATCATCAACTCGAACTAATGAGAAGTGATAGAATTATCCCTGATGTGGAAATATTTTTGGGCCATGTTCCAAGTAGAAAGGGATGATATCTTTAGCTGCGAAAAGTGGTCTTCCTTGTTTGTCTGGTGCAGTTAACATTGAAGTCACCAATCCACCCGTGCTCGTCCCTGCGATTACATCAAAGTGATCCGCAAGTCTTGCTTCCTCTCCATCCAATTTCTATTATTCAACTTGTAAACTTTAAACAGAGAAAAACAGGGGAATATCAATTGAAGTTGGAAGACTGACCTGAAGTTGAAATTCAAGAATGGTGGCAGGTATAATGCCTCTAATTCCTCCACCATCAATACTCAGAATTGTGACAAGATTATCATCAATTAGAACATCATGTTCAAACATTGTTGCCTTCATCAAGTGATGAATTGCTAAAACAAAATATTTGAGGATTTTCATTTGTATGCAAAAAGAAGACACAAGCAACACATTATAGTTGGGAGGATAAAGTGACTAAAGAGTTTGTTTCAAGACATCTATCAATGTGACTGCCAAATCAGAATCAGTGTCAACAATTTCGTCATGATCTAATAAATTCAAAAACATTTAATGAACTATCAATTGGTGTTTGATAGATTACTTTAGATGAGCGATCTATCTATGTAATTATACTTTTGTAAAAGAAAGTTTGAGCAGGAAAACTCAACTTTCTTCTTGGCTTTTATAATTTATATTATTTAAGTATCCTCATTTGTAACATCATCATGAATATATTACAAACTTTATAGTGATCATAAAATATTAAAATTTATGTCGTTTTTATTTTCTTCATGCTTGTTAATTAGTAGAGGTTCGATAATTCATTAGAATTTGATAAAGTAAGATATGTTCATACTTATTTACGAGTTTTTATATTTATATTTATTTTAATAATAAAATATCTAATAGTTAAATTAATAAATTAATGAAATTGCAACTTAAAACACTTGTAATTAACAAAAAGTTGAATTTGACATCATACACTAATAAGAAGATTATAATTTATACCAATATAAAATATTGAACATTGCAACGGTATCAATGTCATATTAGTTGTTCATTTACCCTTTTTTTTTTTAAATTTCAAATGTTTCTTTTAAAATAATAGAATTGGAAAATTCAAAATAAAGTATATCAAGATATTTGAGGTTATACAATGCACTGAGGAGCACCACGGTTGGATAGTTGTTATCCGTTATATTGTATTGTAAGTTTAAATATTATGTTTATTTTTATTGTTATTTAAATGTTATTGGATCATGTTATTTAAATTCATTGTTAGGTAATGAACTAATGATAAAAGTCTCATTTTATGTAGCGATGATTATTAGATGTTATCGTCTTGTTATCTTAATATTTTCTTCTCATTTTATCTTTACGAATTATTTAATAATTTTATTTTATTCTTTACCATATCTTTTTTATAGTAACTCTCATGACTACCAAATTATCAAGTCTTTACCCTAATCAAATTGTCAATTGAAACACGATACACTTCGGCAAAATAGCATTTTTAAATGGATGAATATATGTCTAAAATTTGTAGATTAATCATCGATCTAATATGACTATGGTTATGTAATTTGATCAATTGTCACATTCCGAATTCACACCCTGAACGTGACTGGCACCCGAGAACCATTGTTGGCCTCTAGCAGACCCTTGGCCTGGCTTACTTAACTCAGCGGAAGACTAAACTCAATGAAATAGTCTCATTCAATAACTTAAGAGAATAAGTTGGCCAAAATGGCACTTAAGTCTCATAACCAAATATATGTAATACAAAGATGAGGGACTCAATACTAAATGTGTGACTGTCTATGAAGTCTCTATAATACTAAGATGGATGTTGGGATAGACCTCACAACATCCTATAAAAAGAAAGACTGAAAAGCGAATAAATGTGTCCTCCAGAATGCAAGGAGGCTCACCACTGACTCCGAGTGCTCAGCTGGATCAACGATGCGGTGGATGATATTGATCCTGGTTACCTGCGTCTGCATCATGATACGATGTAGGTCAATTGGCATCGGCACATTGAATGTGCGAGTACGTGAGTTGAAATGCTAACAACAACTTAACCTTAAAAAAGAGTAAGAAGGAATACACGTTTTTACATATTCATTTTTTGATTTATCTTACTTCTTCTTTGAAAATTCACTTTTGTCAATTTTAGTTTGTTTAACTTTAACAATCTCGATTTTGATTTGATTTATCCGATACTATCTTTCCGCTTCCTTTTTCCCTTACTATGACTAAAGTATACATAATTTATTCAAATAATTATTTTAGTTGTCTTTTAATCGAGTCAAACTTGTTGTTTACCAGTCCTGAAGAATCAATCTACTTCTGAAAACAAATATTGAATTTAAAACCCAAACAATCTATTCATGTTAGCTAGCATAAGGGTGACTCAAGTGAGAGGCTAATAAGCAAAACATAGGGGTGACTCGAGTGTTATCAAAATTTGAAACCTTAATCTTTTAAAATAATATATTATATAATTTTATTTCCATTTAACTAATATAGAAGTTTGTGAAAAAAGAAGAAGTAAGAAATCTTTATCAAAAAGAAGAAATAATTAAATATGTTTTTAACATTATAATATTTTTAGATATGTAAGTTGAACTACTTAAATTTTCACATTGATAAATTATGTTTTATACAATAATATCCAAAGTAATGTATAATATTCATATGATAAAAATCTGATAATTTGATTCTATAAATAACAAGCATGGAAAATGGCCAGTTACTCTCATTTTAGTGTCAACCTTAGTTGATTAATGTGTGCCAGAAAATTATTTTTTAGAATGAAATACTTGGAATAAGGGTAAATATGGAAACTAACCATATTATCAGCCAGAGTTTAATTGTCGGTGTATGCTTTTTTTACACTAACACATACTTTTAAGGCAAATTTCTTTTTTATTATTAATATTTTTATTTTATAAAATATAAATATCAAATATAGTAATATAAGATAATTAGAATTCTACTTTTATTTTACTCATTTGTTTAAGATTTTCTTTCCTTACTAAATAAAATTATCAACTTTGTAATTTTATCGGGTATACTTTTACAGAATTTAATGAATATTAAGCTTGACATATAGAGCTTCATGAATATTAAGCTTGACATATAGAGCTTCATGA
Organism: Solanum lycopersicoides; assembly: GCA_022817965.1. Lineage (NCBI taxonomy): Eukaryota > Viridiplantae > Streptophyta > Magnoliopsida > Solanales > Solanaceae > Solanum > Solanum lycopersicoides. Next base: position 78,360,921 of record CM040621.1, on the reverse strand, counting down.
ATATTAAGCTTGACATATAGAGCTTCAAAACTAATGGAGAGACAAGTATCTAGAATTTTGTTGTTAATTTTTCTTACCGTAGAAAATAATTTTAAATTCTAAAGTACAATTTTTGTATACTCCTGGCACTAGCATTTTAACTCAAGTTTTGAGCTTTAAATTATTGATTTGTGTGTTTATTTACTCGATCCTCGGTTTTTATTTATCAAATAGATGACATTATGATTTTTTTCATCTAAATTTCCAAACATAAAATTTTCATGCAGAACATTTTAGACCACCCATTCAAGTTTAACGCTTTAGAATATTTTGTGATAAGGTTCACACTAATTAATTTTGTATATCTTAATGATTGTCATAGTTGTAACTGGCAACATACACAACATTTGTAGTGAATATAAAATTGTATTAGTAGCAAACAAACGGAAGAACTACTTGATAAATATCTATTAAAAACTTCTATAATATTTTGCTAAAAAGAACCTAAACAGTATAGTTCTTTTTTCAAATAAATAAATGACATTCACAAATTTTCTCCCTTGATGCGACAAACTACAAATGATTCATAAACTTAACTGAATTTTCAATATCAGTTTTATGTCTACGAAAGAGTGTACAATAATATTACATAACTTTCAAGAGTTTAAAAGAAGAGCTAGAGATGTCTTAAATGGAGCAATATGGTGAATGAAGATTCATATAGCTTGGCGTCATAGTTCTTGTTTCTAGTTTAGACTTAAAGTCCAAAAATAATTCACATTTGAAATTGTATATTATTTCGTATATACAACACAAATTCAAAAGAACGATCAGATTAATAAAGAAATTAAGCTTTTTTGCTTCTCCATGGCAACATCTTCAATATCTCTCCGTAAATACTGTTCAAGACACTTCATGTGATGTCTTCCGTAGAAAGTCCTACTTTATCCTACAACATATAGTTAATGGATAGTAGATTACTCAAGAGGAGAACAATTCCAAAAAGGGACAAGAATCCATCAACCTTCATTAAGAAAGAAAACAGATGAATTTTGATAATTGGTGAAGAGACAAACTAAATGTTATAGAGTGTGAATGTTGAAAATTAATGGCAATGGACATGATTACACGTATTTTGTAAATTTGAAATAGATATAAATAACGAATAAATAGTTACCATATATTTTGTTGATAATAGTTTCTCTTTAAACTGTTTCAATGGTGGATGCTCGTAATTTGCTTTAATGCTATTCAGTGGCGGATCCAGGATCTAAAGGTTGTGGGTGCTCACTTCCTTTAACATAAACTTTTAGTAATCACATAGTATAAACGTATACTAACTCAAACTCTTCAATAAAAAAAAAGTAAAAAAAAAAGGCCCTTAATTAGAAAAAGGGAAAAAGTTTTTTTTTTAAAAAAAAGAAAAAAAAGAAGCCCTTAATTAGAAAAAAGAAAAAAAAGAAAAAAGAAAAGAAAAAAAGGGTGCAAAATTCGCTGGAAAAAGGAAAAAAAAAATGGGGCGGGCAGGATTCAAACCCTGCTGATGTGATTCACGCGCCTCTTCTTTCCATGGGTAAACCAGCGCGCCCATGACTACTTTTATTCTATAGGTGCTCATTTATTGTTTAATAACGTATTTATCATATTTTCTATATATATATATAAAAAAAAAAAAATTGGAGTCACTGGGTGCTCGAGCACCCAAAACTTGCTTACCGGGTCCGCCCATGATGCTATTGAACAAGAGAAGCAACAGTAATGTTAAAGGAAATTATGTAAAAGTACACCGGTAAAACAAACATGGTAATTTTATTTAGTAAGGAAAAAGAATCCTAAACTAATAGCTAAAACAAAAATAGAATCCTAATTACCATACATTACTATATTTGATACTTAGATTTTATAAAATAAAAATATTAATAATAAAAAAAGAGACTTGCCTTAAAAGTATATGCCAGTGTAAAAAAAAGTATACACTGACAGTGCATAAAAGTTAAACACCTATATAAAAGCCATTACGATTGGTGCAACTGTTATTTTAATATTTGTATTTTCATTTCATTTTTATTAAATTGATATCTAAAAAGATGACTAAAAACAACCATAATTCTCTGACTTTACTCAAAAAGATTTGAGCACTAATGAAATATTTATTTGATTTCTTCAATTGTTGCAATAAGAGTCTATACATAAATACAAATATAATCAGATATTCTTACATTACATGTTTAAAAGAAATTTAAACATCATCGAATCGAAATAGAAATCAATTATTAGAAAGTGATCATTTATTGATTACCATATGTAGAAAAAATATCAAGTTAATGTTGTACTTATAATTTTAATATCTAGACTTGTTAATGTAAATTTTACTATTTCTATATTTATAATGATTATATAACAGTTTTTCAAAAAATTGCACTTTAATCAGTAATGTGGATTACTTTTATGGTGACATGTTTTTTAAAATGAATAAAGAACAAACAAATAAAAATATAATTCATATCTTAACAAACAATATTTATTTGAACAAACAATACTTTGTACCACATAAAACAAATGATATATGATTACAAATAATTTAACCTAACATTTTATTATGATAGACAAAAAATAAAGTGCAATATACATTCATAAAAACTAATTAGTCGAATAAGTTATTTGAACTGTCATTTATGATGAAAGAAGCCGATCGAGATTGGTAAGAAATTGTTTAATGATCAATTTTCTAACCATTGTAAAAAGCCATGCGTATGAGAGTGTCGTTAAAAAATTAGATTAATTAACTAAAATGGCATTAATGGAGAAAATGTGTGAACATATTTTGAATTAGTTTCAACATGTCTGTTGGGGCTTTCCAATGTATTTAAGCATTTAGCTAAACAAAATAGAAAATTTCTTTTGTCTCAAATTAATGCTCAAAATAATGGATAATTATTCTCAATTATGATTTTAATAATAAAAGTTAGCACCATATTTTAGGAGGAAGTAAATTTATTTTATTAATATTTATATTAATATTTATATTGTTTTAATGAACCATGAAAATTAAATGACAGTTAAATATGTGATAAAGGTATGTTATAATCTTTTAATGGTTGGTTTTTGTGTCGCAACATAGTTTGGATTTATTAAAATGTACCTATTTGAATAAGATTTTTCTTTAACTTTTTTTAATAAGAATTATCATTGAAATTGAAACAAACAATCTAAAACTTACTCTTCCATTTACTTTTACTTATCACATCTGAATCATACATATGAAGAAAATAATGATTGATATGATTATTTTTACTATACTATATCTATTAATAGATGTTTGATATTAAATTTTAAAAATAAGTAATTAATGCTAATGATAAAACATAAAAAAGAAAATAACTATCTTTTTTAGATATAATATAAATGACAAATAAAATGAAAATTTTATTTTAAAATAATAAACAAGTAAGAATAAACCGATAGATCATTACAAATTACTATATATACACAAAGAATAACAAATGAAGAGAAAACCAACATGAATGAGAAGACGATAACTTCACGCCAAATTACCATTCAACATACATATATAAAACCGCGTCTAAACAAGAAATCATTTAATTTTATTAAGAATAAAATCACCAGCATAGTGTAATTAGTCATACAAATTAATATTTAATCATATGCTTACACACACACATATATATATATATATATACCCTCACTATTTCATTTTCTTTGTCAAACATTCATTTAATATTCGTCACATGCATTCATGAGAATGGAGATGACTATTTCCTTGAACATGAACAAATTTTTCAATATTCCAAAACCCTCAAAGAACAAAGGGAATATTCATCAAATGAAAATAACATCATGTATGCAAAGTGGAAACCCCAACGATAATTTCTATGAAGTTCTCTCGCTACGCTATGAGAATATTAATAACGTAGGGATTAATGATATAAAGAGAGCTTATAGATGCATGGCTCTTCAATATCATCCTGATGTTTGCCATGATCATTCAAACAAAGAAGAATCCACGAGACGATTTATTGAGTTACAAAAGGCCTATGAGACTCTCTCTGATCCAATTTTACGCGAAAATTATGATTATCAGCTAAGCTTGAGGGATGATTCATTTGGGAGAATTAAGTCTACAGAAAATAGTAGTAGAATTGTTCATAAGGATGTGTGGGAAAGACAACTCAATGGGTTGAGAAAAAGATGTTTGCATAGGATGGACAAAAAGAGAAGGATATAATTGTGGAAATTGGTGGCAATCAATTATAGACTCCTATCTTGTTAATTCTCTTGGTCTTTCTTTGTTTAATTAATTAATTCAATTCTTTGATAAAATTATTTTCATTTGTCCTTGTTTTTTCTTTGAATGAATCTTCTTTCTATGTATTAATTATTGTCATTTAACAGCGCCTTGCAATATTGTTAGAGTGGTTATTCTTGAAATGAATTGTGTTCTTATAGTCCCTTTTGTTGTGAATAGTGAATACTAAATATTGTTAGAGTGGTTATTCTTGAAATGAATTGTGTTCTTATAGTCCCTTTTGTTGTGAATAGTGAATACTAAATATTGTTAGAGTGGTTATTCTTGAAATGAATTGTGTTCTTATAGTCCCTTTTGTTGTGAATAGTGAATACTAAATATTGTTAGAGTGGTTATTCTTGAAATGAATTGTGTTCTTATAGTCCCTTTTGTTGTGAATAGTGAATACTAAATATTGTTAGAGTGGTTATTCTTGAAATGAATTGTGTTCTTATAGTCCCTTTTGTTGTGAATAGTGAATACTAAATATTGTTAGAGTGGTTATTCTTGAAATGAATTGTGTTCTTATAGTCCCTTTTGTTGTGAATAGTGAATACTAAATATTGTTAGAGTGGTTATTCTTGAAATGAATTGTGTTCTTATAGTCCCTTTTGTTGTGAATAGTGAATACTAAATATTGTTAGAGTGGTTATTCTTGAAATGAATTGTGTTCTTATAGTCCCTTTTGTTGTGAATAGTGAATACTAAATATTGTTAGAGTGGTTATTCTTGAAATGAATTGTGTTCTTATAGTCCCTTTTGTTGTGAATAGTGAATACTAAATATTGGGCTAAATCAGCCCAAAAGTATTTCTTTGTAATTAGGGGTGATATTGTTCATAATCATGTTGGTACAATTTTCTTCAAAATGTCACACACCATTCAGAGATCTTAGGTAGGTTTCCAATCTTTTTAGCTATTATTGTGAGACTTTATTCGCACATGACCAATATTACCGAATGTATTCAAAACCATTATAACTTCAAAAAGAAGAAGCTCTACTTGTAAAATGAAAATGGATTTATAACTTGGAAAAACAATTATCTTTGATATTGTCTCCCAAGAAAATATATATACACACTTTTGACAACTTAAGTAAAAGAAAACTTGAAGTAATTGGCCTAATTGCTGTGTAACAAGAGTCCATCCAAGGCTAACAATCCATTTATCATTCGGCCCATTAGCTTTTTCTTCTTTTTGGGCTTTTAACATATTAGGCCGCTCAAATATATACTATATATATATATACAATATATATCATATGTAAAATTATATATACATTAGTCGGATATTATTGTATCATCCCCACCCACCCAATCCCCCTTGACCATCCCACTGTACCCTCCCAAATTGAACCCCAACTCCCATCCCATCCCGCCGCCATAGACTTTTGCTAGATAAGTGTAAAGCTTTTGAGTAATTTTTTTTTCTTACTTACCAAGCATTAGAAAATAAGTAAGAAAACTCACATGTATATCAAAAAATATTTTCTAGGAATTCATTTTTAGTAGAAAACATATTCCTTCCTACCACATGCACTCACAGGAGCCCAACAAATTTAAATTTGCGTCACGCAACACTTATTTATGGGAAACAGTTTTTCCAAAGTTTACTGGATCAATTGGTGGCTAAATTGTTTCCTGGTGAGTATAAAATAAATATTATACAACTAATTCGGAAAATATAACCCACAAAGTTCATCAATAACAATTGTAAAAAAGTCTATATATGTTATAATTAGATGAAAATATATTTTCTGTAAGTTCCAATGAAGCTAATTGATTCTCTTCAAGGACCATGTGTGAACCACTAATTTGAGATTTTATTCTCAGACCATCTAATACTCCATCACAGACGAATTATTCATAGCACTGAAGTGGTCGAATCAAAATATTATATATATATATATATATAAAAGGATGCCACGCGACATAGTACTCATTCTATTAAATTTATGTGTCATATTTTTCTTTTTAGTCTTCCAAACAGAATTATACATTTTTTATTTTACAAAATATTTAATGACACTATCAATATTTACTCAGGTTAGATTTTACTTTTTTGGCCAAAAGATCCCCAAAAGGTGTACTCTTTTATTATGAAAAATATTTAATTTAACGATAGTTTTGAAAGATTATAAAATCTTTGTATATTTCTTAGAATTCATATTTAATCAAATATATTATATAAATTAAGATAAAAAAAATATTACTTATACAACATTTAATGTAAAAACAACTTACCTTTTAATCCACCACAAACGACTATGGAAATAATCAAAAAGTGCAAATTAAGTGGATCGTTCCGAACTAACATGAAATATACAGAGAAAATGTGGGTCCGAAAAGTGTAATTTTGGATGGCTTCTCTACTTTTCTTTCATTTCTTTTTGCCTTTTGCTTTTTGTTTTCCTTTTTCTCCCTATTTTAGTTTGTATATATAACAAATAATAATAATAATATAATTATATTATTATATATATATTATTATTATATTCACAAATAACTGAATAAGCATGAAAATTGAAAAACAGTAAAAGTAAACTAAAAAAAAATAAATCCTTTTTGCCTTTTGACATGTACCTCTATTATTCGTATTTTTTATTTTGCCAAAAGTAGTCCTCGTTTTGTCCGAAAAGTTTACTAGTGAAAGAATTTGATGCCTGATTATTAATTAACAAAATAATTCTTTTTATGTATATATATTTGGGATAAGTAACTTTAACATATTTATGCATCTTTTTAAAAACTATTATCTTCTTAGAACTTAGGGGTTTTAGCTTTGCCATTTGGAGTCTTGCTGATGCGAAGGCGGACGTAGGTGGGTTTATGGCAATGGTCTAGTCAGAAATTTCACGAAGAGTATCCAAAAATTGTACACAAATACATTTTTCTTTTGTATTCTGAATGCACTAAAAATTTAAAAATTAAATTACGTATTATACATGAAAATATTTGAAAAAAAAGTATATAGTATACATGAAAAAAATTGAAAAAAAAGAGGAAAAAATGGAAGGTGCACTAAATTTTTTAAAAATTTAACTAAAGATTTGAATTCACAAACGCTTAATGGCTTGACTCTTTTAAGACACCTTAAATCACTATGCTACAATACCTTGTTGTGTTAAGGGTGTCCAGAATATGCATATGTATATTTTAATTTTCGATATTATTTAATCATTTTGTATATTATTTTACTTATATATACGTTATAATTTTCCGATGAAGGGTGTCCAATAAATAGTAAGTAGCTACACCCCTGGTTCATGGGTTTGGACTTCGGACAGACTCATTAGCTTTTCTGTAGACCCTATATTTGTGTGTGTATTAATTTGTAAACCCCTAACAAAATAATTGACAGTTATTAACAAAATTTAGAACCCTAAATTCTTGATCTCGATTTCGCCTCTGCTGACGATCTACTTGAATCTTTAAAATATGTATATTCTTTATAATTATTTATTTCCTCTTTATTTTGGATTAAATAGAAAAGGAAAAAAATAAAAGACATGAGACATATTGCTGAGAAATAAAGGGTTGTTGGTTGCTTATTAGAGTTATGTTAGATTTTAGAGGTTGATAGCCGTGGTGGAGCTAGAATTTTAATAAGGGGTTCAAAATTTAAAAAAAGGTAAACGTATAAATTAATAGAAGGGGGTTCGACATCTACTGTATATACATAAAAAATAATTTTAATCATATATAAATAGTAAGATTTTTTGCCGAAGGGGGTTCGAGTGAACCCCTTTACACATTGCTGGATCCGCTCCTGGTTGATAGAGTATGGATTCAATAGGGAGGTGTTAAATGACTGTTTTCAACAGATATTATGATTGAATCGGTGAGAAAAGAAAATTAGTAGTATATTCAATTCATACAAGGAAAAATTAAAAGTTTTTCACTATTCCAATGAGAAACTGTTTTCCACGTGTGTTTTTTCAATGAGCTTGTTAGGTGAAAACTAAATATGAAATTTATATTCTATAACATAAATTTTTCATTGACATACATTAGAAAATTCCTAATTTGTTTCAAATAGTGAATATGGTAGATATTTTATTTTCAGTGAATTTCTTTAATCCTTTATAAATTTCTTAAACTTTTACTGTAGTTTCTATATTTTGGTGTTGTTATACAATTTGTATCACTTTATAATTAATTAAAAGGTCATGTCATGGGGCTATTACATTTCATGTCTCGAAACTTATTGTCTTACCTAATATTATATAAAACGTCTTACCTTATTTCCTCCTCTACTACACTGCTCATGAGAAGTATAATTTGGAATTTTAGCAATATCAAAGTAGGTGACTATTAAAGAAATAAGTTTCTTCATAAACATACACCTCAAAAGTAAATTTCGTGTGACACTTTTAAAATGTGATGAAAGGCTTTTTTCTATGCAGTGAAAAGTTAATTTTATACGCCTTTTTGACTTATATAGTATCCAAATATCTTTCACGCGCCTTAACTATATATGTGAAGTCATGCAGTGTGTCACCTAAGTCAAAAGGTGTACAAAATTACAATAAAAATATGTTCGAGAGGGTAATACGACATTAGTTTAGTTAATGTGTGTCTTAGAGATTTCGATCATAGCCGGGAGGGGGGAGGGTACTTGTGCCTTAATGAACAAGTAAAAGTTATCCGGGGAAATAGTTTATGTTGGAAAATATATGCACAACGGCCAGAATTATACTGCTTATATGAATAATAGAAAACCAATAACGTTAAAGCTAGAACACATATAATCATGCTAGAGCACATAAACTGCTGAAATAATTCAATTCAATAATTACGAGAAGATATCTTCAAGCGAATCCACAAGTTCGACAGACCTTCAAGAGAATTGACAAGATAGACAACAACTTTGCAGTCTTCCACAATGATCCCAAGTTGGCATCCAAACTCTCTCAATACTTGGGTGACAAATATCGTATAGAAAACCTTTCTTTTTTCTAGGGTTAGAAGAATCCCTAATTACAGAGATTTTAGAAGAATCCCTAATTATAGAGATTTCCTCTAATCCAAAGAGTATAACAAGAACACGTTATTTGTTGTAAAAAAATTTTACATGCTTGTTTTCTTTTTCTTTTTTAAAAAAAAAACGTGTGTCTGTCTCCCCTTTTTTCCTTTAGAAAAAGATTCTAAGTGTATGAGCACTTTAGGAACCACATAATTAATTACTGATACTTTTTATTATAAAAATAATTTTAAATAATTAATTTGAATATTCTTACCATAATAAAGTACAAATCATTTCAATAAAAATTCGTAATTGCACTGCTCTATTTATATAATTCCTCATTAAATATTTATGTAATTTTTCCATGTTAAGATTACTAATACTAATCAATAAATTAAAGTGCTGACAAATTTAATATAATGATTAATTTCTTTTAGAGCACTGTTTAACTTATTTCATGTGTCGGATTCATAAATACACTTGCAAGGTTTGATACGGTAAAAACTTATAAGCTTCTCAAAAAAGCATATCATCAATCTCTATATCGAGACATGAATTTCATCAACTAACTTATTATTTTACCAATATATATTATTATTATCTAATCTACTGGGTATATTGATCCATATCAAAATATTATATTTTAGTTAATCAAAATGATATACAAATCATAATAGTTATATCAGGATTGAGGATATAAGTACATTTAACATTTTAGAGAATACAGTCAGTCTAGAACAACTATATGTACCCGGTCACGTTCAATACATACAAAATGCACTAGCACAAGAAGTTGAAACTACTCTGTTTCGATAATCAAGAAAATTTATATATAATCTTGTGCTACAATCGCATCGACGACATGTTCAATTACTATCTTAGATTGTGAACAAAAACGTTATACTTATAAGCATCGATGACTTAAACATCTGTGTATAAGCTAAGATTCTACACTATAATACAACATAAATAAATATATGATTATTAAAACTTTTATTAAAAATAAATAAACAATTATTCTTCAATAAATATTATATCTAAATATATATTCCCTCCATTTTAAAAAGAATGTCCTATTTCTTTTTAGTCTGTTTAAAAAAATGACCTCTTTTCTTTTCTGACAACACTTTAACTTTAACTTTTTTACATGTCATGTTTAAGACCACAAGATTAAAGAACATTTTGATACATTTGACATAACTTTAATTTAGAATCACAAAATTAAAAAATATTTCTTTCTTTTCTTAAACTTCATTCCAAGTTAAACTAGGTCATCTTTTTTTAAACGAATAAAAGTAAAATAATATATATCCGACCAGTGTAGTCATAAACGGTATTCTTCTTGATTTTTGTATTTGCTAGTCATTAAGGAATATATATAATAATCAAGTTGATTACTTATTATGATATTCTAGAGTTGATATAGTTCATCCATAGTGGAGATGTGTATAGAGACTGAAATATGGGGAAGATTAATTAGTTGGTCATGATTTGAATAGGGAAAAAGCGAACACCATTAATTTAATGGAGAAATGTGGTAGGTTGAGGAAATCACACGACGTGAAGTGGAATATATAGTACTTACACCTTTTGGAGGAACCAAATTAGATGGTCAATTTGTTGCTTTGTCCTCTCAATTTACGTGTCACCATTTAATTTAACAAAAGAATTTAAGAAAAAATAATTTTTTTGTGGTCCTAAATAAATCTTAAATATTTACAAGTATAAATCATTTTGTGAAGAATAAAAAAAGTCATAATACTAAAGGCATAATACATATATATGCATTATAACTTGACCTCATTTCATATTCATACCCTCAAATTTTAGAATGTGCACAAATAGGCACTTAAACTTGTATAAGTTGAACAAGTAGACACATTATTCCTATGTGGCACAATACATATAGGACACCACGTAGGCAACCTATCATGTCGGATGCCACATAGGACGCGTGTGTCTATTTGTCCAATTTTGTACATGTTTAAGTATCTACTTGTGCACATTCAAAGTTGAAGGATATAAATATAAAATGAGTTAATAACTTTGATGGTCACTCAACTATCAATTGTTTTCACAGAAAGTCACTCAACTTTCATTTTCAACTCAATAGTCAATCAACTATCAATTGTTTTATAAAAAATCATTTAACTTTCATTTTCAACTCAAAAGTCACTCAACTATCACTTCTTTGAGCAAAAAGTCACTCAATCTATTTAGTTATTTTTTTCATTAAAATTTAGTGATATGAAATTCTAATTATTAATCAAAATCTTAAGAACAAAATATATACCCATTTAAACCATTTAATAACCCGTCTCATTTAATCCGACCCATTAAAAATATAATATTAAATATTCTACAAATAATTTTTATTTTTTCCTTATCTTCAATAGTTGTTTGTTTTACATTTTGGTGCCAAAAGTATAGTAGAAACCATGAAATTAAAAAATAAAACAAACATTCTAGTACTTTTTAATGTATGATATAGATAACAAGTTTAACAATCTGTTTTGTAATAGAAGTTGCAATAGAGGGAAAAAATGGAGAGACGAGGAAAAATGATTTAGAAAATTAATGGTAAAATAAAATGTTAAATATTATATTTTTAGCGGGTCGGCTTAAACGGGATGTGCCATTAAATGACTTAAATAGATGTATATTTGGTTCTTAAAATTTTGATTGATAATTAAAATTCTATATCACTAAATTATAATAAAAATAATAATTAAATAGGTTGAGTGACTTTCTATGCAAAGAAGTTATAGTTAAGTAACTTTTGAGTTGAAAATGAAAGTTGAGTGACTTTCTGTGAATACAATTGATAGTTTAGTGACTTTTGAATTGAAAATGAAAGTTGAGTAACTTTCTGTGAATACAATTAATAGTTTAGTGACTTTTGAATTGAAAATGAAAGTTGAGTGACTTTCTGTGAAAACAATTGATAGTTTAGTGACCATCAAAGTTATTATGTTAATATATAATGAGGTAAAGTAAAAAGGCATATTAAGTATTATGTTAATACTAAACATGACTTTAATTTGGCTTAAGCTGACAATTATAACCTTTAATTTTATTTTTTTGGTCACACAAATAGACATTTAAAATTGTTCATCATACATGACAATTTTGTATTCTATATGACATTCTACATGTATTATGCCATGTAGGATATGTATATACTTGTATTTCATAAATATTCAAATATTTATTTGTGCACAATCAAAATTGAAGAGAACAAATATATGCAAAAAATCAAATTAAAGAGCATATATATTAAGTGTTATACTTAAAAAAGAATTACTTATTTCACGTAATTGGGACACAGGGAGTACTATTCTTAGATTCTTTCTTCTAGTAAACCTCAAGAATAGAATACCATTACAATCATGAAGATACCTCGTAATTAACCCTAGTGGATTTTTTTGGCTTTTACGTATTGTTCAGTATCCACATTGAAGTTTGATTATTTTAAATTCATATTGCGTAGGGCATCATTAATGAAAAAACACTCTACGAAAGATTCTTTCATATCCAAGAGTCGAACTCGAGACATCTGATCATGAAAAACAACGGCCTCATGTACTACATCACACCACACCATTTGATGGCATAATTAACCGTAGTTGAGTCAATCTAGCTCACATCTCCAAATGCTACAATTATCCCTTAGCATGTAGTTTTGGATAAAGTTGACTAAACCCTTGGTATGTATATATCATGACTTAATTAGTTCTTTTCTTTTTCTCAAAAAACATTATTATATACAGTCTACCATTACCTAGTGAAGATCATGCTACTTCATCCATGACATATCACATCATGACCAACCTTAAAGCATTGGTAAATGAATAGAGCCTGTTAAATAGGCAAGGTGTAATAAATCTTGTATATGGACATGATATTTGGCTAAATAAGTAACACAGGGTTCACCAATTCCACAAAGTAAAATAGTTGTCCTCTGACATAAAGGTATGTTAACTTTTCATTAAACTAGTAGCACTTTAATTATTTATTCACTAACTAATAGCGTCATCAGAATATTGTGGACCATGGAACACCAAAAGAGAGTTGATTTTAGAATAATTTTACTCATACATGTACTAGTAAATTAATAATTGAGCACAAACAACAGTCTATTTTGAAGTGCTATATTGTTATTTGAATGTAGCTTCGGATTATGCATGTCTATGTGATCTATTTTGACTTTAAAGAAACACCACCAAATCTTTGCACCTTTTATCATTATATATTCTTGGTGAAACAATATATTATTGAAGATATAATCGAAGTACCAATCAGGATTGTGGTAGAATGGTAAGTATTTTTATATTTTTAATTAGTTCGACTATATGAAGTTGTCCTAGTTAGAAAATGTTTTACCTTAATATGGAACTTTCCAGGGCAAATAAGAATTTAGTCGAACCCCACCGAATGGAAAAATAATAATAGAATCGAAGTAAATAAGAATTTGGTTCTCTTTAACATATTTGTTATTTTTCTATATCCTTAATCAGAGTTAAGAAAACAGAATTTGCAATTAAATAATAGCTTTAAATTAATTTTGAAATTACACCGTGTGTACTTAATCTTCTCACTATTGTCTAAGATGTTGGGACTAATTCCTCACATGATATCGAATGGAACAAGTAATTCTGTGATAGCGGTACTTCAAGTTACAAAATATTAGTGAACTCAAAGAATGATGCAAATCACACTAAACATTTTGCTTTTATTTTTGAAAACAATATACAAGTAGAGGGGAAGAGGATTTCAAATCTTTGTTCAGTGTGTAAAATTCGAGTTAAAGATCTCTAAATCAAACACTTTATTTTTCATTCACACCATCCAATTCCTTCCTTTTTCTTAGGGAGAAAGGTTTAAAATATATCTCAACTTTAACCGAAATTGCTATAACAATTTTGAACTTTTGGAAGGACCTTTTACCCCTACATTATTTAATAGTGTATTTTAAAGGTATATATGTGTCCACGTGGATATATAAATATTGCATCATTATAAATAGTAACTTGTCCATGTGAACATATATATACCTTTAAAATACATTATTAAATAATAGTGCAAGCATAATATGTACTGCTCAAAATTTGGAAATGTTACAACAATTTCGGTTAAAATTCAGATATATTTCGAGTTATTTTTTTAATTTTTTTTAATATGGTGCATCAATTAATAACCCTGCGTGTTTGTAACATTAGAGTACTTTTGCCCCCCCTTCAAACTTTTATCTCTCTTTTCAACTTCTTTAACGTGGGATTGTTGTTTATACTCAAGAAAGAGAGAGAACTAAGTATTTCAAATTGCAAACATGGAGCTGTTATTAACATAATGTACCATGTGAACGAACAAAGATGACTTTGAGTCTAAACTCAAAAATAGAAAACTATATCAAACCTTTACTCCAAATTTAGCAAAAAATGTTTCTATAGATGTATAGCATTAGAGCTAGCTGCATACCTTTTTATGAGCAAGATAAGAAGATAAAATTGAAACTTGTTTCATGTGTGCTTAAGTTTAAAAGAGGAAATAGTAGGACTAATTGGACAATAAAAACCTTTAAAGGAGATAAGAATTTGATGAAGCATTAAATCAATATCCAAATGAAAGAAGCAAAAAATGAAGCATTACATCAATATCCCTTGGTGACCTTTGCATAGTTGCATTCTAGGCACTACCTAAGTTGGTAGATGGTGTACCATTACTATTTTGTATATAACATTTCGTGGGTGGAGAATATTTCACTTTTTTATAAACTTGTAGAAAAATAGAAATAATAGGGAGGATACACTTTACCTTTTCTCAATTTTTCTAGGATTGGCTACCTCAAATTCACGCAATGCACCATGAAGACAATATTACATTCCAAGTGCTCAACATGAGTAGAATAATGAGTTTTTTCAAAAAAGACGAAAATGTACTACCTACTGAATATTTTGTTGGGTTGGTATATTGGATACAATTGTTTATTTCATAATTTGAATTTTATTATTTTAACTAAATCGAGGGTTAACTTCGATCTTACAATTCTATTTATACTCGATATTTCTTTCACTCACACTTTAAAAACCTTGGAGTAACACCCCCAAAATATTTAATTAAGTGAAGATCCAATTCATTCTTCATTTATGGATAAGATCGTATCGGGTGATTCTTAAATTGTCCATATATGTAAAGGTGAATTCTTTAATGTGTGAATGATTTTGGATATCAATTAAGATTACTAGAATCTTGTAGCACAAAGTTGAGTTGAAAGTTTCTTTGCCAACTAAGTTTTGATGTAAGATTCTAATTGGGTCAACTTTAAATGATCATATCTTTAGTTACGTGGCCCATAACCTATTAATTTAAAGGTGTATGAATCTTCTTTCCAACGCCATCAATTTCGCAACAATTCGAGTTTTGAGTAAAAAGTTAGGACCATTTTAGTAACTTGATATAGTGCAATCATGACGAATTAGCTGACGAAAAAATATTAAAAGGGATCCTTTTTGTCTTTTTACCTCTAAGAAAATCCTAAACGAATTTCATGACTAATTATAGACCCAAAACAATCAGATTTTCATCTCTTAATTCATCATTCTCTTCTCTCTCAAAATTCTGAGGAAAAAAACAAAGTAGAAGACTCCATTCAACATTCTTTCAATCTTCTTAAAAAACAAACCTTGTTCTTCTAGGTATGTAAGGCTATCATAGTGTTGTACTAGTTCGTCCTCACGCCCTACATCTACTTTCACATCAGTTTAAGAGTAATCTAGGATTCTACCCCTAGATTTGAGTATCTTTTAGATAAGTTAATTTTAAGTTCTTGAGTTCCTAATTATTTTTGAAATTCTACTCTTAATTATTGAATTTCTATGAGTAATGCATTAAAATTTTTGACTAAATTCGTTCATGTCTATATTTCAACATAAACTCTAGGAATTGAGTATTCTTGAGATGAGCAGTGTCCTTGAGTTATTGCGTTCTTGAGTTCTGGTATTAAGTTTACATAGTGCTATTAAGGCCCCTGAGTTGAGTCATTCTTGTCAATAATTTTGCATGAACCCTATGAATTGAGTTATAAATTTTGAGAAGTTTTTGAGAAAGTAAAGATGCGTTTTGAGAAAGAGTTTTGTGTAATATGATTAGTATGACAATCCAGTATGTCATCAATGTATGAGCAGTATGGTAGCTAGATATACCATCAATGTTTATTCAGTATGACTTTCCGAGCCACCAATGATCATAATAAAATATAATTTTGATATATTTTTAGAAAGAGTTTTCTAGTATAAATTGAGTAAGAGCATAATGGGACTATGTATTTTCAGAGGTATCAATTTTTATATTGATAAAAGAGAAACTGAGATTTCTAAATGAGTTATAAGTTTAAAAGATATTTCAAGAGCAGTTACCTCTTTTAAGAGGGTTGTTTGAGCAATTATCTCAAATCAGAGGAAGAGTTATGTTTTTAAACATATGAACATGAATATATATTATTGAGAGTAGTATTGAGCATTGATATGGGATAAGTTCAGACAACTCAAAGTCCTCATAAATCTTGTATGCCAACTTAGGTAAAGGACCATACTTTTTAGATGATTCTTTATTACTCCCTCAGTTTAAAAAAGAATGACCATATTTTCTTTTTAGTCTGTTTAAAAAAAAGACACCTTTTCTTTTTTGGCAACACTTAAACTTTAACTTTCCACGTGACATATTTAAGACCACAAGATTACAGGGCATTTTGATACATTTGACATAACTTTAATTTAGAACCACAAGATTAAAAAGTCTTCTTTCTTTTCTTAAACTATGTTCCAAGTCAAACTAGGTCATTCTTTTTGAAACGGAGGGAGTACTTTTTAAGTATAACTTAGTGGATCCTCTTAGTTGAGGTGTCTTATATCCCAGCATGGTACAAGACAGTTCTGGCAACGTGGGCAAGGCGTTGTATCATCATGCAGCTCATAGTGATGGTTGTCGGTTAGAAAATCTCCCAATAGAGTTAAAGTGTATTTATATATATCACTTATTATGTTGAGTTCAGAAATGAGAAAGTATTTTGTAAAACTTTAAATGATTTCAAGCCTTTATTTTGTTATATTCAGTTTGAGAACATTACTATCTATCGCAGTCCTTCCTTTCAGTTATTTGTTATTCAGTTATATTATATATTCAATGTATTGATGTCATTTGACCTGCAGATACAAGTTCTTAGGATCATCAACAAGAGTCTGTTGAGATCACTTCATCCGCCCGTCTGCTGATGAGTGAAATCTCATTGCTTTCAAAGTACTCTAATTTTATGAGTTGTTAGTAATAATTCTTTTGAAGAGTTGTGAGTCTTGTTCCAACACTCATCTTTGTATGTTAGAGGCTTCATAGATAAACAGTTGAGAGTCTTTCAGTTTTAGACTTTCACTTTTAGAGGTTTTCTTTAAAACTTATGTTTCATATTCAGTATATCCAGTAAAGTTTTGAGATTCAATAAACTGTTATAAACGTTTCTTTAAATTTGATGCTGATGTAGACTCAAGTTAGTCTTTTGCTTGTAGTCAATCAGGATGAGTTTCTCTTGGGGATTAGGAGTGATTCTCGAATGTCGGTCATGTCTAGGGTGTAGACTCGAATCGTGACACTTAGCTTGTTTGTTGCTCTCTATTACTTCTCACTTGATCTCTTATTGTTTGTTTATTTTGTTAACAACTAAAATATCACCTTTATTTATATGTGGTGATGAAAGAATCTAATGAGAAATATTTACTATTCTTTGGCAAATGGTGTATTGAGTTTCGCAATTTATCATGTTTTTTATATAAACTAGGAGCAAGCTAACATAAAGTAACAATTGTGCTGACCATTTTGTAGTAAAAGCAGGTGAAACATATAATAACTAGTTAAAATTAGGCATAATAGATAAACATGACTCTTAACTTGGCTTCAATTAACAAGTATGAGCTTTAACTTTGGGTGTGACCAGTAGGCACTTACACTTGTATAAAAACTGAACAAACAGATACATTCGTCCTACATGGCGTTCTACATGAAAGTCTTGTGTCCTGCATGACGTCCTATATGTATTATGCCACACAGGACACGTGTGTGAACTTGTTTAATTTTATACAATTTTAAGTGTCTATTTATGCACGCCAAAAAGTTGGAAGGCATAGATGTCAGTTAAAGCTAAATTAAAGAACATATTTATGTATTATGTCTTAAAATTATATGCGCCAGAGACTTGAGAATATTTGTCTTATTTGTTGGGGTAATTTACCTTGCAACTCATTGTTAAGAATTCATCACCAGCTTAATTATTACTTAAGATAAGTCAAGAAGAATCTAGAATTTTCAAGAGTTATAAAGAAATGAAGGAAGAGATCTAAAAAGAGTATTTTAGATAGAAAAGTTTAGAGATGTTCTAAAAAAGGTAGTTTTAGAAATAGGAAGTTAGAAGAACATTCTAGAACATAGTAACAAACCCCTTAGCTAGATTCTTCCATCACTACCTGTAAATAGAGGTGATCCATTTGAGTTGTAACCAACCAAGAAAGAAACAAAGCAAGCAACAAAGTAAGAAAGTAAGAGAGCAAGTAAGAGTGAGTGCTCCGGTGAAGAGTGTTGCTGAAAGCAAGCAACAAGTGTGATCAAGATTGTAAGACCGAAGCGGATCCTTACTTTGATATAATAAAATTTAAGTTAGAGAGAAATCGATAGTGTTCATAGTATCCACACCCAAAAATATCCTACACTCATTTTTGTTACGCACAAGTCAAATCCCTTTACTAGCCCTAAAAAGGATGATTAAGTAAAAGAAAAAATACGTTTTTTTAATAAGTGAAACACTTTTGTTTAGAATAAATTTTAGTCAGAAAATTAATAAAGCTGATGAAGCCTTTTAAATAGTTGGAAGGCATGGTCTGAAAAACTTCAGCTCTGTCAAAGGTTTTCAATTCACTTTGAAGCCTTAACAAGCTATTAACTTCCTCTTGCAACTTATACTATTGTCTAAATAGAAAAATGGCAGTCACAAGAGAAGGTGAGACAGAGTCTTCACAGTTTACACCAAATACTGATCCATCAAATACAAAACAGTTCTCCCGAACACTTCAATCTTTTGCTGATAGTGAGAAAGTACAACTTTCTGTGTTCTCCCAAACACTTCAAACACCCGTTGCTTCTGAGAGAAGGCGCGATTGGGTACTTAATGTGCCCGAACCACCAGGACTGTTATCTAATCTGAAATCTTCATTCAAGAAAACACTACTCTGTCCTCTTGAAAACAAGATTCAATGCCTTGGAAAGCATCCTGTTCCTGCACTTGTTTCGATTCTCAATGTTATATTTCCACCACTTTCTTGGTGTAAAGAATATAATGTCACGAAATTCAGAAGGGACGTCTTGGCTGGTTTAACTCTTGCAAGCCTTTGCATCCCTCAGGTAAACTTAATTAACTAAAATGTCTACTAATAACATATGTCCTGTTTCAACATATTGATCTTTTCGTTATTCATGTAGAGCATTGGCTACGCGACTCTTGCAAAACTTGATCCTCAATATGGCCTATGTAAGTGTGATTCTTTATATACTAGCTAAATGGTTATGAATTTAAACTAAAAACATATTACTAACAATTAATTCCTCATCAGACACAAGTGTTATTCCGCCACTTATTTACGCTATGATGGGGAGTTCAAGAGATATAGCAATTGGACCAGTTGCTGTTGTTTCACTACTCTTGTCCTCAATGGTTCCGAAACTTGAAGATCCTTCTACTAATCCAATTGCATATCGAAAACTTGTGCTTACTGTTACCTTCTTCGCGGGTGTTTTTCAAGCTGCCTTTGGACTACTTAGGTAAGTCAATGAATGTTAGTGCTAATCAGGAGTGGAGACACAGTTTCATAAAAATAATTACACTAAGGTTGAAAAATACTTTTTATGTAGTAGATGTTTACCTTCTTTAATAAAAATTCTTTACAGGTTGGGATTTCTAGTTGATTTTCTGTCACATGCTGCTATTGTTGGTTTTATGGGTGGTGCTGCTTGTGTGATTGGACTACAACAGCTCAAATCACTGCTTGGGATTTCAAATTTTACAAACAAGACAGATATTATCTCTGTCTTGACTTCTATTTGCAAATCAATGAACACTGTAAATTCAGTTTGTTCCTTTTTTGTCTTTCTCAATTACAATATTTTTTATATTAGCTATATATAAGATCAGTAATGTTTGTGTTTTTTTGGCAGTTGAATCCTTATAGCTTTATAATTGGGAGTTCATTTCTGATCTTCATCCTTTCTACCAAGTACTATCTGGCAAGTAACTATATCCTTTTTTAAAGCTTTAGTTTCACTCACCATATTTTTGAAGAGGAATATAAATTTATCGGGTAAAGAATTCACAATAAATAGTAGGTGTGAATCGATAATTATAAAATTTTAATAGATTTCAGTAAGAAAAATATTAAAGGTTAATTCATAAAATTTAAATTCTAAATCCGACTCGAATCTTTATCTGTTACTCTTAGTCCATCACAGACTGAATGAAGAAGGTCAACTTTAGTGGATTAAATGAAAAGTTGTGATAGTATTAGCGTAAGTCTTAAAAAAGTACTAGTAGAAAAAATGCTAAAAGAAAAAATACTATAAAAAGTTGTGATAATTTAGTTATTTCGAATAAGAGTAGGGGTAGAGTTGCTTACGAGTTGGAATGAATCATTAATCTTTGCTTAAATTTTGTATTTTTATTTTAAAATCATTATCTATTGTGACTATGTGGCAAATTTAGAAGGCAAAACCCATAAACTTAAATGGGTCGTTATGAAAATTTCAAGATTAAGTTTAAGATTAAAATTATACTTTGTTTGGTTGAAAGTATAAATTTAGTATGGGATGAATTTATACATTCAACCAAACGTGCAGGTATAAATTTAATCCCAACCTTAATTCTGGATATCCCATCTTATTCCACTCAACTTGATATTATTAGTCCCGAAATTATAATATCAGGAGTTCAGGACTATAGTCCCTGAACAGCATTGTCCACGAGTCAAATGACTCCAAAATTCTGGCTTCGCTTCTGACATAATATATTATCTACCATGTGTTTTGGTCTATATATACTTGAGAACATTTATCATTGTTTGAACACCATGTTGACATTTTCAGGCAAGAAAGTACAAGAAACTGTTCTGGTTAGCTGCAATGGCACCACTGCTGTCTGTAATAATGTCAACATTACTAGTTTTCTTGACAAGAGCTGATAAACATGGAGTTAAGATAGTGAAACACATCACTGGAGGGTTGAACCCAAGTTCACTCCATGAATTACAATTCAATAGTCCACATACTGCTGAAGCTGCCAAAATTGGGCTAATTGTTGCACTTGTCGCACTCACGGTATACGAAACATTATTTTATTAAAATTAAGATATTTGAATCTGAATAAATATATAAATGTTTAGAGTTGTCTACTAAAGATGGTTTGTTTTTTCAACATTAGAATGTGCAAAAAAAATAAATTATATTTATTTAAAATTTAATAAAATACTAAATTAATTGATAAAATCTTTTAAAATTATATGGTTGTTGATGGTGGTTAATGGTTGTGAGTGTCAATTTGAGATCGATAGTATTGACTAATGGTGGTGTTCTAGTGTTGATAGTACTAACTTGACTAACAGTCTAACAGTAATGGTTGATGATAGTGATAGTTAATGATGGTGGTGAATGATAACAGGCGTAGTTGGCGATAGTGATACTAAATGATCATTGGTGGTAGTTATTGTGGTAATATAAGGTGGTTATTATACACGATGACAAGCGATAAATACGGTTGATTGTAGTGTTGTAGTTTATTAAATTTCTAAAAAATAATGTTGAACGTACAGGAAGCTATTGCAGTTGGACGATCATTTGCAACAATGAAAGGATACCGTCTTGATGGAAACAAAGAAATGTTGGCTATGGGTGTTATGAACATTACTGGATCATTAACTTCTTGTTATGTTGCAACTGGTCAGTCTTTTATTTACTTATTATTATTATTATTTTCAAATAACAATTGTTCAATAATATTTTTCCTTGATATTTGTTACTTACCAAAGTTTGTCTAGTCCCAACTTCAATGAAATGCATAATCGAGATGATTTGAATGTAAAATTGCAAAAATATAATACAAGTACTTTTAAGGGAATTTTAATGATATAGCGAACATGTATTACATATTTAATAATCACAGTTATATTTTTTAAAATTACATTCTATATCTGTATTCTATATTTCATTGTATGATACTCCGTAGCAAGACATACAATTCAGGGAATGAATAAATAGGGGGAAAATACTGTATCACTCTAATGGTTGTATCAACCTACTATCTTGTATTATTTTGTATTTTTATACTGTGAATGAATATATACAATACAAGAGCGAATGAGATACAATTTAATCGCGCTCAATGTTTATATTAAATTACATTAGTTACCTAAATTAAATGATAAATGGAGGTGATAATATATGTTAATAACCATAAATAGTCATGACCTTGTAGAAACAAGTTGGGCTAGGACCTTTTGTTTCTTTTCTATTCTTGTTTTCGGTATATATGTCAAAAATATTATGATAACTTACATAAATTCCACTAATTTAGAAGCTAAACTCTCACATACCCTCTAGTTTGCAATATTACGTATCCAGAAACATGTATCTCAGGATATATGGGGTCAAAATTTGTTGTAGATTCACTGTATCCAAGTGGATTCATATGTATTTGTGATAGATACAATCTCGCTCGCCTCCCTAAATGTTGCATGGTTCATGCAGGGTCATTTTCAAGAACAGCAGTGAATTTCAGTGCTGGTTGTGAAACAGCAGTGTCGAACATAGTGATGGCTATAACAGTGCTAATATCACTTGAATTTTGCACTAGGCTATTGTATTTCACTCCAGTAGCCATTTTAGCTTCTATTATTCTCTCTGCTTTGCCTGGACTCATCAACATAAGTGAAGCTAAATACATATGGAAAATTGATAAGATGGATTTTCTTGCTTGTGCTGCTGCTTTTCTTGGTGTTCTTTTTGTATCTGTTGAGATTGGACTTCTCCTTGCGGTATGTAATAATGTAACGTTCTTCGATAATCACAAAGCTAAGAAACTATGTAATGTTTTTACATATGTTATTTGATTCAGGTTGGTATATCATTTGCAAAGATAATTTTGAACTCAATCCAGCCTGGGACAGAAAAACTAGGAAGGCTTCCTGGAAGTGATTTGTTTGGAGATATGGAACAATATCCCATAGCTACAACAACTCCTGGGGCTCTTATTGTTAGAGTCAAATCTGCTTTGCTTTGTTTTGCAAATGCAAACTTTATTAGAGGAAGGTATGCATGCCCCAAAAATCAAACTACCAAAAATATTATATTTAGCAATGCTTTAGCGACTCTGACATCATATACATTAACTCAACTGCTGCTAAATATTTTTGCAAAAATAAATATTGCCGCTATTTATTGCCATTAAATGTCTGCGATATAATGCCTTCAATTTGTTGTTTATTATCTAGGATATTAAACTTGGCACTGGAAGAACAAGATATAGGTGCCATAGAAAGTGCTAATCAAGATAGAGTGCAACTAGTTATTCTTGACATGTCAAGTAAGTATTGTCCAAGCTAAAGCTTGTTTAGTGTAATTTATGATGGCATAAGTTATTGTCTATATATAGTTCTTGACTTTCAATCATTTTTAAATTTTGATGGATGTAGATTTGCTCAACATTGACACATCTAGCATAGCTGCTCTTGAGGACCTGCAAAATGACCTAGAATCAAATGGAATGCAGGTGACTATTAATCCTCTTCAATTATATGTCTAATTCATGAAAAAGAAAAAATGAAAAATAAGTATGTATGGTCACACCTCTCTATAAAATTCATCCTCTATAACAACATTTCATTATAACAGCGTCAAGGTTTCTTTGAAACCAATTTGACATGTTACATCTATAATAACATTTCGTAGTAGCAACCAAAAAATATCTGAACATATGACTTTGAATGTACACAACATGAATCAATTAGTGTTTATGTTTGTTTTGCAGTTGGCACTAGCTAACCCAAGGTGGCATGTGATACACAAATTAAGGCTAGCCAATTTTTTGAAGAAAATTGAAGGGAGGGTCTTTTTGACCATTGGTGAAGCCATTGAGGCATGTTTGACTAGTAAGAACATGCTTCCTATTTAAAACTTTGTTGTTTGATCTGCCCAAGTTAGAACACCACAATGTTCGTCTTTTTGAAGTTAATGTTCTCAATGGTGAATCGATCAATAATTGGTTCTCCTTTTGTGTGTATATATTCAAGAGGACACTAATAATAAGGAGCTAATACTATTATTGCTCCCTGTCATCGTATTGTAAGAACAAACTAAGTTGTGGCGTTCAATCTAACTTGAATTGAACATTATCATATCATGTTATAATATATGTGTATGTTTGAAGTTTCAATCGGTAATAGATGCTTTGAGCACTGCTCACTGTGCACTTTTGCTGTACATATTGCGCTATACTTTCACAGTGACAGAGCATATATATATAAGATCAAAAACCATATATCTGAATTCTAATGTTGATCAATAGGCTATTCAACATGGGCAAAACTCCTTGAAATCATCTGTCATAAAAAATTAAATCGAGTACTTTGGTTCAATCATACAACCAAAATAGGAAAAACAAAAGAAGAAGAATGGTAAAAGTTCCTTTAATTGAAATGAATATGCAAAGAAAGAATACATTTGCTCATATATTGTGGCATTGTACAATACAATTGTGACTCATGAATCTCTCTCTGTTTCAGTGCTCTTATCCGAATTATTATCTTTAATAATACTAGAGCAGGAAATAAAAAACAAATACAATTTACATGGCTTTAAGGTTGAGCAAAGTTGGCACTGTGAGACTTAAAGGCTGTTTGTCACCATTCTTGCAACAGGACTAGTATTTTCACTTACTATACCTGTTCCTATGCCAAAACTACCTGATTTTGGTCTTAAGAGTATATCACGTTCAGCATCATAAAGCCTTATGCGTGTTATCTTCTGTAATTGCAAAAAAACAACCAAGTCTGCAGGTGAAAGTAAATTGGAAACATCTGACCTATGTTCTAACTCCCACATATGGCTCATTTATGTCTTGCTGCACTTTTATCTCTGCAACACATTCAAGAACCATATTCATAAGAAAGAAAACACAAAACCAAGAATATGGCTCATCTTTGTGTTTTCTTTCTTATTTATAGCACTTGAGTTTACAATTTCTCAAGTTCAAGTATATGGCCTCGTAAGTTGCATGATCTTATCACAGCCAGATTACAAGAGAAGATTTCCTTTTCTCTCAGAACTATGTGGTTCCAAGTACATAGCTGAGAATCAAGCTCAAGCTTTGCTCAAGTGAATTTCATGAGTCAAGTTCATAATGAATTGGCCCAAACAGGACAAAAGAAAGCTAGGATGCTTTAAAGACATTTAAGCTCACTTGGATAAAAAGTTTTTAGAATCATAATGCACAATTAAAAACAGTGATGCAACAGAATCTCAAGATTACAACTACAGAAAAAAAAAAAGGTTTCAATACATTTGCTGCAAAGCTATCTCGAGAAATTATCCTTTAGTTTGGGTCAAGCAAACACCGGCAGTAGACACGCTCTAAGATGTTCTCAACTTATCAGTTGTATGTAGGAGAATCCCATTTTTTATTATTAATATGATGTACAGTTATTCATCTAATTAAGAGACATACTATTCTTGTAGTAAGAAATCTTATGATTGTCAAGTTATGGCTCACCTTTTCAAGTCACATCTGCTAGCCTTATGTCAATTGCCATAGTCTATGTAAGTAATAGTTGTGCGCTTGTTGACAGGTATAAAAGATAGGAAGTGCACTTCTTGAGTCTTACCTTTAGCCAAGAGAATAAATATAAAAGTTCAGGTATTAGTCAGTCAATGCACTTCTCTGAACATGAAAGTTGCTAATGATTCCTATCAGAAATGACAGGATGAATTAGCCTCTAGCTCGGAATATGTATGAAATAACTGAAAGTAGGATCCACAAGTGAAAATTAGGAAACATAGAAGAAATGCAGCTAACTGGTAATACAACATTATTTTACAATTATACAGCGCCAGAGGTGGACGTATCCATAACGAAGCAATTAACTAAAACAGGACTTCTATCAGAAATTTTTAGCAACCCTTGATATCTTTATCAAACCTAACTCTTTCTAACACTAAACTCTACACCAATCACAAAATTTCAACTAGGTTCACTTTTGAGCCCATTGTAATGGAAGTTCCAAAAATTTAGTTACTAATACTTAATGGCATATGAGTGAATTTAACACATAAGGAAATTGAACAGTATAGGTCTAATAATATTAAGTTTTTTCACTAATTATACAAACTGAAACCTATCAACCTATGAGGTAAAGTACAAGTTATTACTAAAAATATAGTGAGATGAAGTTGTGTGTTACCTCTTAAGGACATCCCTGAACATGTCAATCAATCTTAAGCAAACAAAAAAACAAGTCTCCTGAACAATCAGTTTGTCAACTCCAGAAGTGGCAACTTTCACTTTCATTTCATAAGGCATTCACAAGCTTTGTGCATCGAGTTACGGGATCAACTTCCACTCGAAGCCCAAGTCTAACAAGTTATGGAACATATACAGTTCCTTGAAGCTCCAACTCAGTAATAGCCCCTTGGTTTTCTGCATTCCCTTCCAATAGGTTTCACACACACCAGATTCCCCACTCCCTTAAGAAAGGATTATCTTCATCTATAGCACACTGTTGTAGCAGTAAAAGGATCCCCTTTTTGTACCTAATCTCATGTTGGACGTACCTTCTCCTATAAGCACAATTTCCAATGATGGCAACAATATCTCTCCGGAAACCTTGGTATGGACAACACCTAATTGAAGAACATATTGTCCCCTCCTTGATCTGATCCTGCTTCATTGTTTTCCTAATTGTCGTTGGAGGTTCAAGATCCAAAGCAAGTTCAAAGGAAATTCAATAAGCCCAGAGGAAACAAGTACGTCCACGACATCCTTTGAACTTTCTTCCTTAGAGCTTGTCAAGTGATCAGAAGCGCAAATATCTCTCAAGATGGTGAGAGAGTATCCTAGAACATCAATAGGAGCAAACCCCACCGGAAGATCACTTTTCCCTCTAATTGAAAAGTCAACGACCACAAAAGCACTCTTCAATATCCCAAAGATACTTAGAGCAAAATCATGAGAAACAACAATATGCCCTACTCTCTCATTCAAGGTTTCTGAAAGTATACTCAACAGATAAGGCTGCTCAATAACAAATTGATCAGTTACATGTGTAACAACACCATTGTTCTTAATGGAAGGAAATGAATGTAATTTGAAGAAAATTAGGAGCCCTCAGTGCAAAGTTTTGAGAGTAACAACTTTAACCAAACTTCTTTAAGATCAACTGCAAAGAGTATGAAAGCATAAGCCTACCATAATAATCAAATAACAAATGTTCTGAATATATCAGAAGTTACAAAATTCACTTATCTTTACCAGCTGATGCAGTACGCAAAATTTCTATAAGAATGGGCAACCCTTGTTCCGAACATAAAATTTGTTAGCAGTCCATCCGTACCATCACAGCAAGTGCAAATGACCATACATAAAGGATCACATATATCCCATCTTCTAACTCTAGCAATCTTCAAGAAGTTATGAGGAAACACTTGGTACCACACGTCACATTGACGTTCTCCCCCACCCACTGAGTAGTTTCCTAGAAGTTGCAGCCCAACTCGAATAATCATACAATCAGGATCAGGAATAAGTCCTACAGACGTAATAACATCCACAACAATTTCAACTCCTCTTTGTTGAAGAAACTCATTCTGATTTCTTATTTCCCAGCACACAGATTTCTAAGTACCTTAAGAGACATAAAAGCAGCTGAGGGTAAGAGGTAGATGACAGAGACTGGCAGAGATGGAGGACAGTGGTGACAACATTCTTGGACGACAGATCTAACCGTTCACCCTCCTCCTTGGCAAGTTCTATCAGCTTTTCAAGTGCCATTTCTAAAGAAGATGAATTTGACACAAGTAATAATTCTTTGGCAACATTTTCCGAGATTGTAAGCTCTGCTACAATTTTATCATCTACCGTAAGCTCCGGTACAACTTTATCATCCATTATCTATCAAGAAATGCAGAAAAATGATTAAATGAATGATAAGGGTCAGTTCGCTAAAAGAACTTGTAATGCCTTATGGAGGATTATAAACACTTGAAAAAGTGATGGAGAACTGCATATTGTATTGAAATCTGGATACTAAAACAAAGCTAAAAACACATACAAATCTAAGAACACATAAACAGGACACATAGAAAAACTATGAATTAAACAAAGCTAAGAAAGAATTTACTTTAGAAATAAATCCATACTCAGATTGCAAACACACAACTGAAATGAAAGTTTATCAAAAATAAGTGAAGAACAGGCTCTACCATTTCAAAAAAATGAGCAAACAAATAAAAGATGACGATTAGTAAAGCAACACATGACATATGAGCTCTCAAATAGAACAACATATATATAACATCAAATTTAAACAAATAAGAAACAAATAGGATGAATCCCAAACCGAATCAATGTACGCATTTTAGGATCTATAGCTCAAAAGAATGGCATGATGATCTAAGGGATTTAGGAGCAAGCAAAGAGAAGTTGAATTAAAACTCGACTTCATCTAGAGCTCAAATAAACCTAGGATCAACTCATGATTCCCGAACAAATAAGATCCTTAACATATCATTTCAGATCATTCAAAAAAAAAAAGATGTAGCTAGTGATCATCTAATCTTAAACAATCAATTTGACCAAAAATGAGCTCCTTTAGTACTGAAACATAATAGGTTGTTAGCCTTACAGCCAACCAAGAATTACAGAATAAGTCATGGCATGTTTTTTAAGAAAGCCACCCTTTTCTATATTAAAGAAAATATTGTTAATTGCTAAATAAGACAAGTGATACTGCTATATTTATTTTAACTAACAGATCAATATGCAGGGAAATTGACTTCTATGTTGCAATTTATCAATAAAGGGATAAGTGACCCAAGTAAATGACCCAAGTAAACCATGTATTCAAAAAGTGCAACATTACAAAGATAAAGATAGATAGGCATAAATTATTTCTTTTAATAAATTTAAGCATATGGAATTACCTTAACAATGTATAATTCAAGCCAAAAAGAAGTGTCAACAAACATGCACCAGTAAAGGAAATACATCTACTTCTTCTATTTTACACAAAACACATGACTAATTCAAGATGCTAAACTAAGAGGAGTAAAGCTCAACTCAAAGCGTGAGAATTATCAAATCTTTATACCAAACAGATTGGTGGGCTGCTGATAATGAGTTGAGCTGGGAATTGAAATCGGCTAATGGAATCAAGGTTATACATTAATACATCTTTAAGTACAACAAATTAAATAAGGAATTGACTCTATATATAACCCACTATCCTTACATTACGTCATACAATGAGCAACTTCCCATAATTAACTTTATAACTAAAAAAATACTTATTTAAAAACATATCAGATCATATTCTTTATCAGTTTAACAAAAATTGTGATACATCATACTCAATTTTCTTGTTAGCTCCATATTTCTTATTCTGGCGTCGTAAAGGTATTAATAATTTTTTTTCATTGATTTAAGTTATTGTTGTAAGCAAATTGTTGAATTTGTGAATGAAGGTAAGTATTTCGATTTTGAATAGGTGAACTACATGACAATAGGTACACTAGCTAGTTGTTAAATAAAAAATGAATACACCAATATAGAATACAATGAATACATTGTTGTTAAACACAAAAATGAATATGTTGGATACAACTATACTTGTATTCCCTAATCAACTTTTTATCTTGGATGTAGTACTTGTATATCTAGATATAACTGTATTCGTAAATTAACATTTTAACTTGTGCTTATATAACAATACAAGTATTTATGTATATAAATATGGGTACATTTCAACACTGTTGTTAAGCAAAAATATGGATACATTATATAAACATGCAAAAAAAGATACAATTTGTGGATATCAAATTGTATAAGTATGGATACTTTAGATAAACGAGCAAAAAAAATACAATTTGTTGATATAAAACTGTATAAGTACGAGATAAATATACAATTAAAATATACCTGATGAATACAAAATCACAAAAATCACTCAGGCAGTGATGTAAAGTATCTTGAATTTGAATGAATTTGGGGGGAAATAGAAAATATGTTATGTATGAATATTGATGAAAGAAATTTTTTTTGATGATGATAAACATGGAAAAATCACAAATGTGCCTGCCATAATTAATTAGGCATTCAATTATAATTACTTTCCTATTTAATATTTATTTATTATATTAAATATATATAAAAAATATTAATTTGTATAAAATTAACTTTGCTATTTATAGTCCAATTATATCCATAACATGAAAAAAATAAAACATAGCTACTTTTCTTAAATCTATATGGATGTTTGTCATATTGTGAAGTTTTTTCTTAAAGAAGAATATTAAATTTTTTAAATTTTCTTATTTTTTAAATATAAATATCATTTTTTAAGATACTATAAGAGTATATATGTACTCTATATACTCTAATATCATTGACTAATGAGTAATTTGTAAACAAGAAATTTTAGTGATACAAATACAGTACATATAATGATTTAGTATCAATTAAGCCTAATTATCAGCTTTAATGATATCAATATAGTATATACATTGATTTAGTAACAGTTAAGCGAAAATAATTGGGTGGTATATAGTGTAATTATGTAGTGGTGTATGAATGTAAAAGGGTATATGTTTGTAAATATTTTGCATTATGGGGTATTTGCTTAATTTTCCCTAAACTATATGCTTAAAAATTTATAAATAAGAAGATGATTTTACTAATTCGCCCTAAAAAATACTGCTTGGAAATTTTACAAATAAATGTCTAACACTTTCAAAAGAACTAACTGCAAGGATAATATAGGAAAAATCAATAAATATTTTCTTAATTTAATAAGATGGACAACTAATATAAGACCATCAATTTTTAATATAATGATCAATAATATGAGAAATGGACTGAGTAATAAAAAGTTTTGTGAAGATAAAAAGATTGTAAATAAAAACAAGATTTTTAGTGTAACATCTCGCAACTTGGAATAACTAAGAATAAGTTAAGAAACTAAAAATAATCATTTCTGAAAGGCTTAAGTCATCTGTGGCCCCTTAAAGTTGTCCGCATAATTCACTTAGACACCTCAACTAATTTTAGTACCTATTGAACACTTTTATTTATTCAAAACCTGTTCCTATTAGACCTTTTTCGATAATCAATAAAAAAAGTAAAGTGTGTGAGATACACTTGCTATGATGTGACAAAAATGACTAATTAAAAGATGACATGAGTCACTTGACCCCCACAACTATAAATATTTTTTTATGTTTAAAAGAATGAAAATTATTTCTGATAAATCTTATATCTATTTCTTAATAAAAAAAAATGAAATGACTATCAACTTACTCAACCCCACCCTACCCAACCCCCTTTCTTCTTCATCTTCTTCTCATCAATTTTTTTTCCTCAAACAACAAAAACCTTTCTACTTGCTGATTTGATTTTTTTAAATTTTTTTTGTGTATTCCTAATATGTGAGAGAGAAAATATTTTAAGAGATTGATACAATAGTGATGAAGAAGTTTGTCAATGGTTACTCATCCGGAAATCGATTGCAAAGAAAAATCAAAAGGACCCAAATTAATTTTATCGAAAATTATTTTTCATTCCTAATACGTGATAGAGAAAGATATAAGAGTTGGTACAAGAGTTATGAATAAAGGAAGTTCGTCAATAGTTTATCATCTTAAAATCAATTGTAAGGAGAATTCAAGGAGACCTAAATTAATTTAGCGAATTATTTCATATTGTTTTTGATAAGTTTAGTGGGTTCATAATTTTATTTGAATTGTAATATTTATTCGAAGGTGATAGAAAATGGAAATGAAACGTCGACTTATTTGTTTATCCCAATGTTCAAAAATCTACTTTCGCTATTTTCTTGAAAATCTAATTACTTGATTCAGTTTTTATTTTTTTTAATGATTGTTGAAAAGAAATAGAAAAGAAAAAAAACAAAAAAATGGAGATTTTTTAGTTGTGTTTGAAAAATTAAATTTGGGGAAGAAGATGACCTTGGGGGGGGGGGGGGATACTATTTCTTTTTTGACTTAAAAATATTATTTTAAAAATATTAAAAAATATTTTTAATTTATTTAAATGCCAAGTGTCAATTAAAGAAGAAAAAAGTAAGCTTTTTTGAAAAAAATAAAAAATTAAACAGCATTTCAAAAACTTTCACGCGCCCATAGGAAGTGAAAAACACTTCTTTTGCCATATCAGCATTTTGTGTTTAATAGGTATAATTTTTGAACAATTTAAGTGCTCAATAGATAATAGTCCTAGTTAAGGTGTATAAATGAAATATGCAGACAACTTTAAGGGGTCGTGTATGACTTAATCCTTTCTGAAAAGAAAGGCGAAAATCTAGAAAAAAATTCCAAGTTAACAAAGTGAGTTTTGGTCATTTTCAAACGGTCATAACTTCTAGCTCAGGATGAGTTAGAGGTGCTTTGAGATATGGGTGGAAAGATCATGAATAATCTTTCCAACGCCGCCGAGTTTACGCGATTTCGATATTGTATGAGTGAGTTATGTCTTTCGAAAGTTGAGTTGTTGGATTGAGGAATGTCTCAACCGGATTTAGGAAAGGGTAAACTAGTCTTTTCACCAATTGATTTCCTATTTCATTTTAGGGGTTTATTGGGCTAAAAAAACAAGTCTTAGATCAGTTTGAAGTTAGAATTAAGCTTAGGGCTTGGAGAACAGAGAAAAGAAGAAAGAAAGGGAGAGAAGTCAAGAATTGGCCAAGAACGTCAAGCTTTGCAAGTGGAATTCATCGGGGGTGTTCCCTATCAAAGTATGTGAGATCTTTTAGTGTTGGATCAGTCCACCCACACACCAAACTTGTTTCAATTCATTGATTTTCGAGTTGGTTTAATGATAAAAAGTGAAGTTCTTGAAGAACATTATTGAATTCTTGTTGGTTGAGTTGTTAAATGCCTAGTGTTGATTTGGTTCGTGTTTCTGGGTTGTTTTTTAAGTTAAATCTATTGGGTATTGAGGGTACTACTGATCCTAAGTGTTTGGGGAAAGAACCATGGAAGTTTAGAGGATTTTGAGATAAAAACAAAAGAGAAAAGTTGAGAACGCTTGTCCGTAGAGCCTTGGGGCGTCGCGCCTCCCATAGCCCCACGGGACAATCTCTATCCGTAGGGCCATGGGGTGCCGCTCCAGCTAGAGCGCCCCAACCTGGCCTCTGAAGTTTGGGGCCTGGCGCCCCACGCCTCTCAGAGCATCAAGGATGCCAGTTCACCCCATTCTTCCCCTATCTTTTTGAGCTAGTTTCTAAGTGATGTACCTACATTTCCTAGTTAATTCTAACACTCTAAGGTACGTCTAAACATTATGAAATCATCCATAAATATGAGATCATGAACCTTGAATCCATAATCCAATTCAAGAAAAGTTAAGATCAAAGTCAAAGAAGTTAAGAGTCAAGTCCAAAAGTTAAAGAAGTAAGCTAAGCCAAAGTAAGTTCTTAAGTTTTCAAGAATCTTTAACAAACGTTTTAACTTTGTTTTAAGGCTCAAGTTGCAGTTAAGCAAAGAGTAAAGAGTTGAGTTCATTTCTCAAAAGTTATAAGGGAACTAAGTATTCCCTAAGAGTTGAGTTGTAAGTTAAGCAAAGAGTAAAGAGTTGAGTTCATTTCTCAAGAATTATAATGGAACTAAGTATTCCCTAAGAGTTACAAATGTTTTCACATTTTGAGTAAAAAAGGAAGCTGAGACTTCCAACAGAGCCTTTGGCTAGTTTTAGTAAAGAGAAAACTATGATTTTCAAGAGAGCTTTTAAAGCTAAGTTTGAGCAATTTCCTCAAACCAGAGAAGAAGTTGTTTTAAAAACATATGAGCTAAGTATTTTGCGAGTAGCATTGATCACCGATATAGGGACGCGAGTTCATATTAACTCAAGCCCCCATAACCATGTAGCCAACATGGACAGAAGTAGGGTCATACTTTTTAGATGATTTCTTAGTGCTTTTTAGCATAGACTAGTGGGTCTACTTAGTAGTTCAGGTTCTATAATGACGGCAAGGTATAGGACAGTCCTTTTGCAACGTGAGGTAAGACATTGTACCATCACTTAGGCTCATATTGATGGTTGTCGGTTAGAGAATCTCCCACAGAAACTATATTACTTCATATATAAGTAAAGTTGAGTTTGTTATTGCAATTTTCTTTAATGAACTAAGTGTTTTCATTGTTTTTTAAGCTTTTATATATTGTATGTGTCTTATTGTTTTATATTAAGTCAAGTTATTCATGAGTTGAACAGAGTCAAGGTAAGTGTTCCTTCTTACTTTTTTTAAGCTTAAGTTGTTGTTAGCATTCCAACTCGCATACTCGTACATTCAATAACTGATGTAAGTTGGCATGCATCGTCTTATAATGCAGACGCATGTAACCAGGATCAGCATCATTCAGCGCCTCGTTGCTCCAATTGAGCGCTCAGAGTCAGTGGTGAGCCTCCTTGAATCCTGGAGGACACTTTTATTCACTTTTAGTCTTTCTTTTATAGGATGTTGTGGGGTCTGTCCCAACATCCATCTTAGTATTATAGAGGCTTCATAGGCAGTCAGACAATTAGTTTTGAGTCTCTTATCTTTGTATTGCACATATTTTGTAACAAGACTTAGGTGTCATTTTGGCCAACTTATTATTCTTGCAGTTATTAAATGATATTGTTTTATTGAGTTAAGTCTTCCGCTGAGTTAAGTAAGCCAGACCAAGGGCCCGCTCGAGGCCAGCAATGGTCTTCGAGTGCCAGTTCTGCCCAGGGTGTAGGCTCGGGACGTGTCATTTACTTTTAAAAAACTACATAATAACACTTTGTTGTAGCAACCAAAAAATATCTGAACAAATGACGTTGTTGAATGTACACAACATGAATCAATTAATGTTTATGTTTGTTTTGCAGTTGGCACTAGCTAACCCAAGGTGGCATACGATGCACAAATTAAGGCTAGCCAATTTTTTGAAGAAAATTGAAGGGAGGGTCTTTTTGACCATTGGTGAAGCCATTGAGGCATGTTTGACTAGTAAGAGCATGCTTCCTATTTGAAACCTGTTGTTTGATCTGCCAATGTTAGAACACCATATTATTCGTCATCTTTTTGAAGTTAATGTTCTCAATGGTGAATCGATCAATACTTCACTCTCCTTTTGTGTTTATGTGTATGTTTGAAGTTTCAATTTGTTATATATGTGAGCCAATTTCGCAAACATTGGGGTTCAGCTACATACATCTAATGCCAGTTTAACGCGATCTTTAGAATGTTAGCTAGATTTTCACTTGGCTCGAATCAAAGAATATCAGCTGAAATTTATTCATTGAGAGGTACAAACATTTACAGAGAACTCCACAACTCGAAGAATCAGTAACCAAAGAATCAGAACCAAGTGAATTTTCCATCAACAGACACATAGGGGACCAAAAAATTCCTCCAGGCATTTCCCAAGAAAGTTAACTTGTAGGTATATATGCACCCCTTATGCTTGAATTCCGATAAATGAGAGAAGGATCGTTTCTTGTTCTTCATCGGAAGAGAGTCTGTGAATGCTTTAGTAAAGTATTCAGAGGCTTGTTTTGAGCTTTACACAACAAGTTCCTCACACCTGCAGTCACCTAATGAATAGTACAATAATTCCAAAATCAGAAAATGAACTAATATCATCATGCATATAGTAAAGAGTTAAACGAAAAATCAACCTTTCCCAAGCTTTGTCTTGCATAAGGAACAGTTCTTTGATATCCAATAGCACTTGTCGATGGAGGAGATTTCCGGCTTGTTTCTTCTCTGCACGGAAATTTCCCTCTGCTACTACTCCTTGTTGTTATTGAGGAAGGACTACTCTGCCACTTATCGATCGGAGAACTTTGAATATTTTGCTGATAAGAAAAAATAACCTCATAAGTTTTCTTTTCTTAGATCAATTTAATCTGATCAATATGCATACATACATACCACTTGGCTTCTACTTCTTGTAGTAATGCTGGTTGTGCCTTGACAGTTCCCAATTGACAAATCTGGTAGACTTGATTCCTAACAGTAGAAATGAATCGCGATTAAGCAAAATATATATAATCAAACTTGGAAGTAGTTTTGCCACGATAAGATAAGTTACAAAAACATACAAGAAATAGAACTGTTGCACAATGTTTTAGGACTTCCAAATTCATCCGAACATCATCTAAGCTCCTGCCATTCACGTTAAACAATCCAAATTAGAATCCATTTTTTTACCATAAAGTTTAAGCTTTTGAGTCTAACCTGTGTTTTTGCTCCCCGAGATCAAAGTAAGCTGCTAACGAAGCCATCTACAATAACGAATAATTTAAGAAGCAATAGTCGTCAAAACTGAACTTTATATTGAGTGAAATGTACATGGTATACCTTCATATTTCCAGCTCTTTTACCAAATTTCTCAGACAAAACACCTAAGGAATCGATAATTCCAACAGGCACAGGTGCAGGGTAACCAATTTCAGCGAAAGCAGCTTTAATACGAACACAATCAAATCTCTGTATGTTATGACCTGCCCAAATCCTACCATCCAAAATGTTGAAGATCTTTTGTGCAACTTGTTCAAATGAAGGTGCATCAGCAACTGCTTTTCGCGTAATACCATCAACTCTCCCTGACTTTAATCCAACAACTGACAAATCCCCTGGCCTAATAAGGGTGCAGTAGCTCTCAAGTTCAACAAGCTTTCTTGAACAAACTACCATTGCACCAAACTCCAACACCCAAAATTTCTGTCCTGGTTTCGTTGGAACGTTTGTTTCTAAGTCGAAAAACACAATCTCTGAGGACCTTTTGTTGATTGAAATGTTAGGAGTTGCCATCTTTTTTGCCTTTTTAGGTGTTGAACAAGTTGTAAGATAGTTTGTTATTTGATGAAGTGATGGAAATGATGGTCCATTTGTGTTATATATATATATATATATGAAAAAAAATAATCAAAGAATGTAGAGATTGAAGAATATTCTTTCATGTGTATGAGAGACATTAATTGGTAGATTGTATTGTAAATCAAGTTAGACTAAGTTTTGGTGTTTGTACAAAGTTGTCCTTAGCTTCTACTTGATGATATCCTTTTAAAGGGAATTCCAGTTAGATAGGTAACATTCCCTCTCTTACTCTCAATGGTTATGTCAACCTGATAGTAGTTGGATAAATTATCTTCGTTGTTACGTATTATTTCATAATAATGTATCGTATTGTATTGTTAATTTCATGCTTATTATTTTATTCTTATTGAGAAATTTGATTTCATTTCGTATTGTATTGTTAATTTCATGCTTCTTATTTTATGCTTTTTGAGAAATTCGATTTCATTATCGCACAAATGTTATGACATGTTTAAGATCGTAAGTTTCAACAGTTTTATATATAGTCACACACAAATATTATGTCATGTTTGATATCAAAAATTTTAAAAATTATTTCTTTATTAAACTCTTCGTCAATTCAAACTATGTCACATACGGAAGAAGTATAGTATAAAGAAAGTACAACTTTATAAAAGTAGTTCTAAAAAGTTAAAAATGTTTGTTAGGCTAAATAAGTTTTGACTCGAGAAAGTATAACTTTACATTGGACTCAAAATGAACATAACACGTTTTGAATAGTAATATAAAAACATGCAATTAATATTGCCTTTTGGGGGGGGGGGTAAAAAAAAATAGTTTTTTTTTTTATTAATAATGACAAATTGAAACAAAAGGAAGTCCAACGAGATAAGTAATTCCCTGTTCCCTTGCGTTAGTTAACAGAAAAAGTTGGCAACGCATGCTCACAAGGTACCATATCACACATTAACTCTTTTTTGATCCGTTAAATTATCTCTAAATTTTTCATAATTCATAAAAACTACTTCCTTTAACGAAATATGAGATATAATAAATAAATTCATCAAAATATGAAATATAATAAATTAGATCTATTAAAAGAGATGTTGCCAATTGAACTTCCATGTCACACCATCAAGGTTGTGGGATTGAATAGGATATTTCGACTCTTAATCAAAGGTCTCAAGTTCGAGTCTTATGAATTAAAAAAGAACTAGTAAATAGAAGTGGAGCCGAAAAATACTTTTCATATAGTTTTTAAATATCTAACGTTTCATTTTAAATCATCAATGTAATCTAATTTAACTTTAAAATTTCGTGAATTTGACTTTCAAAAAGCATAACATGACAACTACAAAGGAAGTACTATATATATATATATATATATATATAAAGAGAATTGTTCTCGAAATTAATGGGTGCACGTGACCCCTTCCTCGCAACGTCGGTAAGGAACCTTCGGGCATTATACTGCCCCAGCATGAACAGAATTAGATGGCTAAAGGTTGAAACTTAAGAACATATCTAACACGTTTAAGTGCGTGTACATTTTTTTCAATTACTTACAAAGGGCATAGTTAAGTATAAATTAATAGTTGAGGGGCAAAATTGTGACTAATTCTACATCACTGACTCATAAATTTTTTTTAGAGATAAATGTCACTCAATTATTTTCATTTTCAATCATCAACCGAGAAATTGCACAAAAATTAACAATGTCAGTGTACAGGAATGCACTTAAGAATACATACAATGAGAGAACATGGAGGATTGGGTCAGACTACACATTATTTATGCATGTTTGGCTGTAGCACAACCCAATAAGCAAACATTACTGATGCATGTTTTACACTGGGACAGGAGGTTTGAGAGTAACCAATGCTTTCTTGATTCTCTCCACAGCTGCCTGCAAGGTCGAAAGCGATGCTGCATAGGAGATACGGATACATGTGTCATCCCCAAACGCATCCCCGGGGACAAGCGCAACCTGTTTAAGGTAAGAGTGAGGCACATGCATTAGGGAAATGGAGAACAGAAATGAGCGGCAAGGAGCAGGGGCGGAGCTAGAACTTTTTGACAATGGATTCAAAAAAAGTAACAAGAAGGGGAGCCTTAGAGTAACTCGTAAAGTTGCTGCCTCTTGCAGAAATGCAAGGTAAGGCTGCGAACAATAGGCCCTTGTGATCGGGCCCTTCCCAGGACCCTGTGCACAGCAGGAGCTTTTTTAGTGCACTGGGTTACCCCCCTTTATTCAAAAAAGTAAAAGACCTTCAGCTGCTGAGCTAAAGTTCATATTATGTCAAGGGGATTCAAAACTTAATATCTATACAACACTCACAAATGAATTGACCTTATATATACCGTGTAAACTTTCTAACGATTAACCCCCGTAGTACTGCCGCTAGTAAGGAGCTAATGCACAGCAGTCAGATTTTTCTAGGATTGTCTTTCTGGATTTTGACCAGATTATATTTGCCTAACAATCGAGAATGACATTGTTAAGAAGGAAAACTTTTCTGCAGAATCCGCAGGTTAGATGCTCAAGTAGATAATGCTCTCACGGTCAGTATTAAGAATTGTTTGAAAGCTGCAGTATCCATATTTTCTGAACAAAGGTCAAGAGAGTGTATCCTCAAAATTATTTTTAGTGCAAGCAACTTTGGTCCTATAGGTAACTAAACATCCTGCTCATATGTCGTTTTGTGGCTATGCTTATTAAAGTTCAAAAAATGATGAATCTTACTTGAGATTTATCCAGCAAATATCGGCAAAGAGATTCTGAGTTGTTGACGGTGCCAAATCCATCAACCTCTACTCCGTAATAAGAGCTTAAATCAATAAATAGATAAAATGCTCCCTGCAAAAGAAAACAGGAAGTTTGGGCTCAATATATCAGGGGTAAGAGTGCAAAAAGAAAATAAGTGAGAAGAGTTTACAACTAGTCGATGCATATAATCCTGTTTCTCTACTTTTAAAGTCCTCCGTCAAGAAACTTTACTATTAGGTACACTCATAATTCATACAACTGGACTGTTACCCGAGGCTCTGAAATTTTGACACCGTCAATTTCCCCAAAGCTCTTGACAAGGAAATCTCGCCGCTCACGAAATGCTTTTACCATAGTTGCAACTGCTTCTCCACCAGCATAGCCCAGTCCCAAAGCAGCCACAGCTGCTTTTTGTGAGATGCTACTTGCACCTGACGTGAACTGCAACAGCAGAAAAATAGACTTAGAAGTGAACTCTCGCATAGGGGGAAATAGACACTGGATAATATGAAGACTGTTATTTAGACAGTGAACATTTCTTTTACTATTATCCATGGGTCTATATTGAATAGGTAAATATTCTGGTCAAATGAAAGACCACATTCAAGGAAAGTACTTCAATGGATACATTAGGCACACCCCAATAAGTATGGTCGGATGAAAACTGGTTTTGTCAATCATGTTAAACAAAATCCAACGATGAAACTCAGTTTCCAGACCAGTTGACTTGTTAACAAGAGTTCCGAAGGAAAAATACCACATTCGTTTAAGTCGATAAACTTATTAAGAACAAAATATATTACCTGGCTCTGTAACTTATTACATGCAGAAACAAAGTGTTTAGGACCAGCAATATAGCCAAGTCTCCAACCAGTCATTGCAAAGGCCTACAAGAATGCATAAATTATAAGGCTCACCTCCAGAAA
The DNA here is from genome assembly GCA_022817965.1 of Solanum lycopersicoides. NCBI lineage: Eukaryota > Viridiplantae > Streptophyta > Magnoliopsida > Solanales > Solanaceae > Solanum > Solanum lycopersicoides. The sequence goes on along the minus strand of CM040621.1, from coordinate 78,319,828 downwards.
TATATTCCCATATTTGTAAAAGAAATAGTCATTGCCAAGGAATTCAAACGCAAGGGAGAACTAAGGAATTATAATTTTCATACAATAAGAGCTGAATTACCTTAGAGAAACCATTTACAGTGAGAGTCCTATCCCACATACCAGGCAAAGATGCAAAGCTGGTATGAGTTGCTGGTGCATAAATAATGTGTTCGTAAATTTCATCTGATATCACCTGCAGACCAGAAAGCATTTTTTGTGGGCCGGGAAGGGGGTAGTTCAGATTCAAAGAACAGATTTGGATCATATTCAGGACGAGTTAGACATGATGAACCTACAAGAAGCCTCGGATGCCTAGCCACAATCTCAGCAATCTCCTCAAGCAATTTCCGAGGGTAAACAGACCCTGTTGGGTTGGATGGAGAACAAAGAATCAGAAGTCTTGACTTTTCAGTCAGTTTAGATTCAAGAAGCTTTGGATCTAATAGAAAATCTTCAGATATGCTGGTCGGAAGAATCACAGGCGTTGCATCTGCCATCCTTGCCATTTCAGGGTAACTCACCCAATAGGGGCTGGAATAAGAACCTGTGACGTGTATGTGCGTTAATAAGCCAACAAACTTCAGAAGTGAAGTACTTATATCTCAGAGCTAACAAATATAATCTTCATTACATAAACTGTTACTATGGCAATACTAATTGAGTGATTATTATTGTAAAATTCCATTGTTTAACATCCATATTTGAGGAGGAAAAACTAAAGAGTATCAAACCTTATCTCCTGCATCTGATACCTTAACATAGAAAGAAGACAAACGGAAGATAAATGAAAGTTCTCTTTTCAGGGGGGAGGGGAGGAATGCAGCAAACTGATTTAACTAATGGTACTAACATTATATTTCCCGTCACAATTAAACCAGCTATAATATTTTTCTACCAAGAGATTAAACAATAGAGAAAAGGTGAAATTGGCGCTTCCTTCTATGGAAACAAAATAACTTTTTGAGTTAAAATTTTGTATCCAAACAATGAGTACAGCAATCAAAAGAAAAAGAGGCTTTGCTTAAAAATCAAACAGTTGTCAACTTTTTAACTCATTCACCACCAAAGTGAAATTGTGGGAAGACCCGTTATAACAAAAAAAATTATAAAGAAGACATGTTATAACAATTCAACATGGAAATGACAATTATGTGGAAAGTTGATAGTCCTTGGATGTGTAGAGTTACCTCATCCGCTGGAGAACAAACTGCAAGCACTGCCTGAACAATACTTTGTTTTGCCCCATTGCTTACCACAATCTGATCAGGAGTGTATGATAGCCCATTCTCCTCTACATCAAGAAATTAGATCAGAAAAGCAAATAGAAACAAAAACCTGTGTAATGAACATAAACTAGAGAAATTAGTACCTTTTAATTTATGACAAATAGCCGACCGAAGTTCCATTGTACCTGCATTCGGTGTATACCTGGTATGACCTTCACGAATTGCATTTATGCCAGCCTGAATAAATGAAACTAATTTAGTAAATAGAGAAAAGAGTAGACATTGATTTCCTCAGAATAGGTACAGACCACGCTACGTGATTACGAAACATTACCTCTGCTATTGGGTCTGGAGTATCAAAATCGGGTTCACCAGCTGCTAATCTAATAACAGGTACACCAGCTTGCACGAGGGCAGTTGCCTGATCAGTTATAGCAACCGTTTTTGAAGGCTTTACTGAATTTACCCTGGGGCTGAGAGAGAGATCAACCTCAACTCTGTCCATGTTCTGTGCTATGACAACTGAACCTGTTCCACGTGAGTATAGCTGTCTTTTTGACCCTGAAGATCTGCCAGACATATATAAACAAATATTCTGATTCAGCAAAAATATATTGTAGTAGTATTTTTTACTGAATTCTTATCAAGGTTCAACGTCAGATCCCCTATGTCATGTTATTAGAGAACAGCAAATATAGGAAAGTCCACGTCTTTTTTGTCTTTGTCAGAGAGAGGATAAAAACAGTGAAAAGATATCTCTTCAAGCTTGTGTTACCTTTTGATAAAAATGATATTTCTTCAAGCTCTCTCTCTCTCTCTTTCCTTTTCCCCTTTCTTTTTTTGACTGGTAATAATAAGTTCAAATAATAAAAGTAGCAAATCACATTTACATGTTCATTTGAACATTTCAATATCACAACTTTTGTCTCTTACGGTTAAGTTAACCTTCTTGGGATGGCCTAGAATGAAAATCAGGTAATATACCAAAATTGACAGGGAAACACTATTTTTGCAATTGGAAAAGGTTTATAAACAGAACCAAGGGTAGCTAAAGATTGAATGTCAGAAAAAGAAAAAAAAAACACTAACACAAAAGATTAGAAGAACATTAGTGAGAGAACAAAAGGAAAAGAGAAGGCTTGTCATCCCCAATAAATAAGAAGAAAGATGAAAGATTACACATACGTGATACGTCACCATCATTTTATAATGGTTAATTGGTTATACTTGCAATTCTTTATCAAAAAATAATCATAATAAAAAAGGATTATTCTTAAGGTTCTTTATCAGAGAATGAATATGCTTAAGATTCTTTATCAAAAAATGATTATGCTTAAGATTCTTTATCAAAAACGATTATGCTAAGATTCTTTATCAAATTATGATTGTAACTTAAGATTCTAGCAGTGGCTCTCTCTGTAGCATTATCTTCTTTCTTAGCCACAAACTAATAATTAGAAAACTAATAACAGTGATGACATTAATTCTATGTTGCTCGGACTCTTCAAAAATGTCGACCAGTGTGTGTCGGATCCTCCAAAAATAGTGTATTTTGAAGGATCCGGCACGGGTGCGGCAACATTTTTGGAGAGTCCGAGCAACTTAGCATTAATTAGTTCTGTGGCCCACGGTTTCATAGAGTGTCAATTTCTATAAGAGTTTTTGACCAAAATCATCCCTATTATTTCACCCTAACTTTCATTACATCCTTACGCTATCCTACTTAACCAGCAACATCCTTTTAAGTTTTCCAAACTTCACCAAAATCATCCTTCTGTGATCTTTTCCTTCCTTTTCTAACAGAACCCTTCTTTTGGCATGTGGACCTCATACTTCTTTTTCCTTATTAATTTCATACAAGCTAGCTCTTCAAAGAGCAGAAACAATTAATGTTGATCGGCATAAAAATCAATACCAATATAAAATTTTCTTCACCAATTTTTTTCACTCTTAGCATTTTCTCTCCACCAAGCCTAATTCCTCAATGCTACAACTCTGCAACAAATGCTGGAGTGTTGCACGAATCTTTTTAACTGCCCTCCTAGTTTATTTTTCATGGTCACCCATTCTCTTTTCTTTTCATACCCTATGGATATTTCTACTTCCAGCTACAGATCTTTCAACAACGTTGGAATAGATCCTCTAGTCGGAGACCCTGCTTAATTACTTTGCGAATCTTATGATACACATTTCTTTCTCCAAGAAAAGTTGAGACGATACATAGACTCCAACTCCGAAGCAATTGACGTCATTTTGGGGATTGAACACTCTTTTAAAAAGGAGATGAATACAAGATTAAAACTTTTAAAACCACAGTATGATATCTACATGTGCAAGGAATATAGTAGCTATCAGGAGTCATAAGAAACTAGGCTATTCTTGTGTATCAGGATTCTGCTATCTCATCTATCTTTCTGCTGTATTTATCTTCTCAACTCCTCCCTATTTCATTCAAACTTTGTTCGACTGTTTCATTGCTATTAGTGGCTTGTAATTCTGTTTAGGTAAAGCTAATATATAGATTTGTCTGGGTTATTACACATTGACTCCAACTCCGAATCAATTGACGTCATTTTGGGGATTGAACACACTTTTAAAAAGTATATGAATACCACATTAAAAATTTCGAACCAACCCCAGTATGATATCTACATGTTCAAAGTAATAACCTTCTAACTGTGACTTCCTATCTCCTTCCTCATCCCAAGAGATCGAACCTCTACTGCATAAAAATCGAAACTTTCACCATCCCAAGCATTTTCTCAAGTCCAAAAAAAACATACTAACAATAAGATTCCTCTAACTAATCCACCAACTTCATTATTTTGTTAACAATTCAAAATTATTTGAGGTAATTAGAATAAACAACCAAGAAAACAACAATGGGATATATAAAATTACCTGAGAGAGAGACCTTGTAGGTTAGAAGAGAAGGAGATTGATGTGGGGTTGAGTGAATCTGAATGAAATCCAGAAATGGTGGGTCCTGAACCAATTCTTGATGAACCCAGTAGAGAAGAAGATGAAGCAGCAGTCATTTGGTGGGTTGTATAAGCAATTTCAAAGTTGGGTTTTCAAGTGGACGATGAAACTTCATTTGGGCGATGGAATAATTTTTATATAGTGAAACGGAAGAGGGTTGGTAAGATTAGAAGAAGAAGCCTAATTGTTGTTGGAGGCTGCTTTGCTCTTCTTTGGTTGGTGAAGTAGTTGTCTTTTTTCTTTCATCGAATCGTATGTTCTAAATAAAATTGGATCTTACCGTTTAAATTTATCATTAGGAAAAGATATATTTTATGTAACGATTTATTGGGTACGATTGAGTTGTTATTTTAATTTTTATTTTATTTTGTAATTAATTACTATTATTTAATAATTATGTTTCATTTTTTATTTTTTATTTTTATAATAAATCTATCTCGTACCTTATTTTTTTTATAAATTTTATCGTTTAAATTATAAATATGTTATATTATGTAAAGATAGAGAACTATATAATCTATCCATATACTACAGTACAATACAATGTAACACAATATATCATAATATAATATATTATGAAACAATACGTAATTAGCTAAGATAAGTTTTTTATTTTATGAATAAGATTAGCTAGGACAACAAAAGTGCTCGAGTTGTATGCTTGTAAGTCAAGGGTATGGAGAACCATCTTAGTACTTCCATTGTTTTACTAATTTATTTGTTTTTACTTTTCTTTTTTATATTTTACTAAGTTAAAAATTATTTAAAAGGAAAAGTAGTATAAATCATAATTATAACTTAAAATATCCAATCATATATATTTAAAAAAATTACATTAAAAATATTATAAATTGAAATAATTAATAGCTTAAAATGTTTTTAAAATATCTTAAAATTTTGATTGGCTCTCGCAATTCTAAATGCTACGTAAATTGAGATAATTGAGATAAGAGAAAAAATAAATATTATTTAAAAATTACATAAAGAGTATTATAAATCACAATACTTAACAATTTAAAAACGTATAAAAACATCGGTTGGATCTCTAAATTTTATTTCTGTCATGTGAACTGAAACAATAGAGTAATATATATTATTTAAAAATGACATAAATATTATAATCAATAACTTCAAAAATTATATATAAAAATTTAATTGACTCTCCAAATTTCATAGTGTCGCACAAAAGCTAAAACCTTGGAAATTTGTTAAAAGGACAATATCAAATTCAAAATTATTGTAATTAGTTGATACAATAACTTAAGTACTCAAATGCTAATTTGTTCTTCGTAATTATTAAAAAAAAAAAGTTTTCAACATAGCAACCAAAACCATACTTAATCAAAATCGGCGTTAGTTGTAGACAACTAGATTTTGGAAGTGTGATTTCCACAATATTTGCTTTGTATATTCAATAGTCAAATCTAGAGTTCTAATGTATCATTTATTCATTAATTAGTAGTAGTGATTTAAATTATTTGAAATTAGCACATTATATTTTTCTCTTCTTTCGTTTTTCTTGATATACGCGTAGGTTAGGTTAGCATATTTTTATTTATTTATTATTTACCAAAAAAAATCTCAAAATTAATAAGTACATTTTTATCGTTATTTAGTAACATTTTTAATTGAAGATATTGCAGAAATTTCCAAATCTTAGAAGTAGTAGTTAACAATAGATACATATTTGTCTGAAATTTATTATTTTGTCAAATTATTTATTTTCATTTAATTGACCATCATCTTAAAACGATATATTCAAAAATTACATAAGTAATCCTTAGAAATAGAAAAAAACAGTATAACTATCATCAGCGATTACTTTTATGATTTATTGTAAGTTGAACTAACTTACATAAAACTTTAACTTTGCTAAAGAATCTGATTATATACATTTTAAATTTTAAACGACATAATATATCAATACAAAAATTCTGAACATCATCACTCTAATAAGTACTATTATAAGTGTATCAATAGAATTCTTACATTATAAAATTAGGTTGAACCCATCGGTAGCTTCTTAAAATTGATATCAATTTTCACTTACACACATCAACTATGCTTTGTTCATTTTAGACATCTCATGTTAAGTTCCGCTGTGTCATTTTGATATTTTTTGCTGACTTGACATATTGTGTGTGATGCACTCATTTTGAACGCGTGAGGGGTTCTTTTTTGAATTTTTTTTCCTTCTTCTTCTTCTTCACTTTTTAGCCCTACCACTTATTTCACCTCCCCCATGAAAATTCATGATAAAAAAACTTACAAAATATGAAAAAATAAAATAAAAAAACTATAACACTAATTTTAAAAATGTTTATAAGAACAAAAATCTTAAAAATCATCACACTAAAATTTGAAGAAGAAAAAATTAGAACAAGACACACATTTTTTCTCAAAAAAGTTAAAAGAATGTCATATATAATTTTCAAAATCAATTCAAGAAAAAAACTAAAATTTGATGATTTTTCTATAAAAAATTGGAAGAAGAACCAAAAAAATGATTGTAGATTTGAGGAGGCAAAAGGGACGTAAAGCAGTAGGGGTGGTATACGGTGGGGGAATGATAGAAAATAAGTAATTTTAATTATTTATTTTTGCTGAAAAATTAGTTATTTTTAAATAATTTATTTTAAAATTATTACTTTTGCATTCAAATGTCACATGTGAGCTTTTAATTAGTCATAATGTCATGTAATTCGCAAGTGTGTTATACACACTTTGTAATTTTAGCTGATTGTTAAAAAGATGTCAAAATGACATAGTAAACCCCTACTTAAGATGTTTAAAATCAAAAAAAACTACTTGAATGTCTAAGTAAAAATTAATACAATTTTACTAATGAGTTCAACCTAAACTTTAATAACCAAAATGGGAATCGAATTGTGTCCCCACGTCAGCGTCATTTGCCATATTATTATTTTTTTGTTTTTTCTTTGAATTTTATTCTGAATATTTATTTGGACATAAAATTGTGCAAATATTTCAAAAATTCAAAAAAAATATTTTTAGAGTTTTCACTTCAAATAACTCACAATTTTTTTTTTAATTTATATTAATGTCCAAACAAAATCCAATTCCCAAATAACAAATTATTAGGGGTCAGGCCAAGTCGTATTAAATAAGAAAGTATATAAAAGAATTCATATTATTCACCATAATTTAATTAGAAATGTATTTTATTAAATTAACTTTATTAATGATTATTTTAAAATTTTAAATTTGACTATTATAAAATAAAATAAATTAAGAAGCCAAGTAAATAACATAGAGAAAAACAAAAAGTATTCTACACCAAAATAGAATAAATATCTAACTAAAAAAGTTTTTATGAAAATTGAAAGCAAATTAGTTAGGACCTTTTCTCAACCCCACGTTGCCATTAGCGAAAAGGGAAAAGGACACGTAGATACAGTTTAAAGCAGTGTATTAAAAGGAAGAGGCGTGACGTGAGGCTAAAAATTTTATATCTTATAAAATGAGGCATAAATTTTGCGATACGAATATAAATTTTATAAATTTACATGGTTTAAATTTTATGATGTTCAAATTCATAATTTATTACTAAAAAATATATATAAAAGTAAAACTTTCAATAGTTCTAAAAATAAATTTTAAGATATCATGATTAATATAAAAAAAAATTATAATCATCTAGGACATATACCTTATAAATCTACGCTTTCAATTTGCAACTTAGGGTGGACATGGTATGATATGATATTTGAAAATTTTAATAGTGTAATTTTGATATTAAGCTTTTAAAATATTATAATATTACCATACCAATTTAATTCGGTTTGATTCGATATATTAAAATTTGATTTCGATATTCTACAGTATGGTAAGTCGATAACAATAATTTGTTCAAATTTAACTAATACATACTCTTGTAATAAAGTATTATGACTTCAACAACTAAAAAAAAAATCTCAATTGTATCATATTAACACATAGACGTGTATGCAAAGTTAAGGATATACAACTCTTTAGTTAATTAATTACAATTCAAATATATTTCAATCAAAATAGAGTAGTCAAAGTTTTAACTTCTAAATATTTAGTCTATACTAATACTAAGTTGCATATTTGTTACTGTTTACTAAAAAACAGTGAATATCGACTTAAAAATTACTTACCTCAAGAAAATCGATAATTTCAAACCTCTGGGGGTCGGTATTGTTAAAAAAAAAACTTTAGAAAACCGACTACAAGGAAACAATTTTTATGCAAAATAAGCGAAAAAACCAAATATCAATCTCTGGAGGTTGAAATTTTTTCGAAAAAATGAGTTGCAATAAAAACTGACCTCTTAATGTCGGTGTTATATACATAAATAAATAAATAACAATATTTTTATTTTTTTCTCAATAGAATATAAAAAATAAAATTGAGAAATATTTGAATTGAATTTATTTAAATCGTCATCCGTAGGACGATTTGTGTAAATTTAAAAACAAAACAATTATAATATCGACTTTTGAAAGTCGATAAAATTAAATAGTACATAATTAAATTAATTTTCATTAAAATATATATAATAACTTCCAGAAATTAATGAATTATGAATTAATATTTTAAATTAACTTTAAATAAATCGTCCTCCGGATGACGGTGTTATATAAATTAAAAAATAAATTAACATAAAATATCGATTTTTTGATGTCAGTATTGTTTAATTAACATGATTACTTTTTATTTATCTTAAAATTTGACGTGATATCGACATCATAAGGTCGGTATTTTTTTACTAAATCTAATTACTTTTAATAAAAGTGACATGCTTAGGTCGGTTTGCCTAAATATTTCTATTAATCATAATTTTGTTAATGTGCATAATACTAAAATTTTATTTTACACCTACAACTATTTTTTTTAAAGTATAATAATTTTGTATACTTTTAATTCGTGGAATAAACAAAAAACATCAATAATTCATATTTAGAGTGTGAAATTGCGTTGCTATAAATTAGGAGATAATTATACTTGTATTTAGAGAGTAATGTATAAATTCTATAAGTCTCTCGTCAAATCATAAACCTTTTTTATTTCAAAGCAAGTCTCAAGAACCATTTATATTAGAAACAAAAAGGAACAAATTGTCCAAAATCAAAACCAGAAATGAACAATCAAAGAAAGGAAAAAAGAATTGGTCGTCTTCAAACTTAAGCTTTCATGGAGGATAAAGAGGAGGTCCTGTCTTTGGAGTGAAATACATCACCTCATGCAATCAATTGTGTTCAGTTCGATCCCATTCCCTTGAATCCACACAAATCGAACAAATTAGGTAAGAATTGATCTACTCCCTAACTTGCATTTGATGTTGTAAATGATCCTTGAGCTCAATTTCTAAGTTTTATCATTTCATGCAGATTGAGTCAGAAATCCTAACTAATACCACTACATAGGCCAGGTAATTCTTATTAATTTTGCTAAAGATAGTCCTTTAAGTGCACTATTTCACTGATGTATAAATTTATATATCTTGATAAATTCAATATGCTTTCCTTTTTTCTGTGTTCCATTTCCGTTCTTCATTTACTTCTTCTCGAATTCAAGGGGGTCTTCTCATATTTCGAATCTTTTTGCGGTGTGCTCCATTTACTATTCTTTCGTACTTTCTTCTTTTTACCATGCGATAGGTCAGCGAAGCCTGAGCGGGCGCGGAGAAGGAAAGGCCAAACACTTCGGCCTAAGGGGAATGAGCAACGACGAAATGAGAAGATGAGGTGCCTCGGGTACCCCATTTAAAAAGAAGGGTCGAAGGTTTTGGGCTTGTACCTTTCCCCGTCCCCTTCGTCGGGCGGTGCTTGCGTGAAGGGTGCGCCACCTGAAATCGGGCTTGAAGCTCTCACCTTACCAACAAGCCGAGAGCCGATGGCTGTTGGTCCCGACTACTATCAAAAAGCTCCTGAAATACTATTGTTGCTTGTTGCGTTGTGCATTAGCATCATTAGCAATGTAACCATATTTTTTATTTTGCATTTTTCTGTTTCTCAAGTTTGCAATCCCTTGGATGACTCCAATCTGCTCCATGGTCGGTGAAATCGACCTCTCCGATGAAGGTAGTAGTGAGAAGAGGATAGAAAGTAGTTCAAACGCCTCAATATATAGATATAAATTGAAATGGATCCGAATTTGGACAAATTTCACTAGAGACACTTGTGTAATGATGTGAGGTGAAGGGCCAACATATAGTCCATTCGTGTATGAAATGCGAGGTAATATTCGTAGAAATGTCATGATAACAATTAATTAAATTTTATATTTATAATTGACTGTTTAATGATTTGTACGTATAACCTTTGATGTCTTATCTCATTTTAGGAAATAGACAATAGAACACCGTGTATTACCGTATAAAGCAAGTTCTATTAAGATTATTACGTTTCATCTTGAATGAATGTCAAGTATACTGATCATATCGAAGGTAATGACATGTAGGGATAATTTATCGGAGTATGAAATACGTTGATTATATATCCTTCGAGTAATTTAACAAATCAAGTCTTATATATTAGTGGTTCATATATGAAATATATTATCAATTAAAGAAATATAACAAATCAAGTCTTATATATTAGTGGTTCATATATGAAATATATTATCAATTAAAGAAATATCTATAATCAATTCAAAAAAAATTATATATTTATTAAATTTGATATTAATGCTTCCGTTGATCGGTAAAATTAAATTTATATAATTTAAATTTATGAAATTCAATTCTACTTCATTAAGTCGCATTTAGTAGGAATAAGTATTTTTAAATAAAAATAATTATTTTAAAAGATACCAAATCAAGTCTTATATTTTTACACTAGATATTAGGTGCCCGCGCTAGCGCAGACCCAACATATGTTGATTTTTTTTCTTTCAATTTATGTGACACAAATGAATTTTGAAGAACTAAATTTTTTATATGTGTTTTTTTTTTAAATACTTTGAATCATTAATTTATGTACCTTTTGCGTCATTTTCGAATAATATATGTTACTACATCTGTTTTATTTTATAGGATACAAGTGATTTTAGGAAAGTCAAAGAAATTTCTTATATGGGTCTTACATATTTTTAGTTGTCATTTTACTGTGATTCATAGTACTTTTTAGTTCTTACTTTATTTTCAAAAAAATATATGCAAACTTTTTTTTGTTTCGATAAAAATAAGAGAGTCAACCAAATTTTATTATGCTTTTAACTAAAAACTAGATATGAAAAGGCCCGTTAACGGGCCCAATATTACGGTCTTAAGTTGAATTTATATGTTATTTAATCATATTCTTAAATAATAAATTAATTTTCAATATTTTTACGTAAATAAATTAAAGAGTATAATGAGCTATGACTTTGAAGTACTCTTTTTATTTCTATAAAATTAAAAAATAACTAATAACTTATATAAGTTATCATGACTAGTATTAAAAGAATATGTAATCTAATGTTGATTTTAACATCATGTTAGACATTAGCATTAAATTAAATTACAATATATGTTGGATATAAAATATGTCATCTTCTTTAATTTTATGTATTCACTCATATAAAAAAAAAAAGAAGGATAAACCTCAAGCATGTTCTAATTTGGTGGATGTAGATATAATTAACTGAGATGACATATTTATGTGGTTATTATAACTATCTAATAAGCATTTATAATTACGCACAGTTTTTTTTTCAAACTTTGAACAAAAAATGTGTGAAGTGTTTAGGTATTCCATCGAAACAAGTCGTAGTTTGTATATCAAAATAAAATTTAGTGACAAGTTTAATGGACTATAAATATATAAAGCCAAGTCATAAATTTATTTTATTAAAAAATATTAAAAACTCTATATCCAACTTGTACAACTACAATTCCATTCAATTAATTTTTTTATAGCAAACTAATAAAAATCTGGATAAAATTACATTTGTTTTGTCTATCTTAAAGATAAAAATATTGTTTGTAATAATAATTTACCTTTTTAGTATGATAAAAATTTGTTTTACTTTTTTTTTAATCAAGGGGATATGATTCATACTTAAAATATTTGTGTCGTTTATGTCTCTAGTGAAAGATATTACATGTAGTTTCAAAGCATAAGTTATGTTTGTATGTTTTCTGTCTTGATTCAATTGATAAATCTTTTGATAATCTTTTTCTTTTTATGAACTACAACTACATATAAAATAATTTTGAAATTTAAATTTGTCATATAGCTTGTTCATGAAATTTAATAATATTTCAAAAATAAGATAATTTACTTAACAAGAAATGAATCCCCCTTCTTATTTGAGACAAGAAGAGAGTAATATTTAGAATTAATTATTTATCAAAATTGCTTTCTAATGTTTAAATTTCTTTTCTATTTTAAAATTTGAGTTCTAAAATTGCCAAAAAGATAAGTTCTATAGTTAAAAACATTTTTAAAATTGTACTATTATAAAAGCTAACTTGATTTTATATTTTGAAGATTAAATATAGGGCATGTAAAAAAATATATTGAAGACTGAAAAATAAATGGGGTGCACAATATATGAATGAATTAATATTGTTGAGAATTTAAAATTTATAATAGATGGTAAATTTGTAATGATATAAAGAGAATGGACCTACATTATTACACGTGTTTAAAGGCTATTGGTGAGGAATAAGGCAAGGCTAAGTACATAGTACAATTGATTTTTCTCATTGTACAACTCTTCATAGCCATGGTCGTGCTACCATGGCTCTTCTATATAAAAAAATAAAAATAAAAATAATAATATCTTAAATTGTTACATTGTGTTTCAAAGCATTTTTAATGTAATTTTCAAATATGTAACAAATTAGAAATTAAAACGAATAATTGAAGTTTTCAAATCATTATATTTCTATATTAAAATGTTTAAATCTTTAAAACTCCACATATATGCACAAATTAATAGAAGGAAGTCAAACGATTTTTTAAAAAAAAAATATGAAATCTTATTTTGATAATAACACATATATATTTCATTTTTAATATATGAATCCCTCATTTTCGATTTATATGAACTTATATTTTTTTATTTCAAAAAGAAAATAACTTCTGAATTTTAATTTTTTTATATAGCATATTTAAGATCACAAAATTAAAAAATATTTTAATACACAAAATTTAAATGCTTTTAACTAAAAATATCTTAAATTTTTACATTGCGTTTTAAAGCATTTTTAATGTAATTTTCAAATATGTAAGAAATTAGAAATTAAAATGAATAATTGAAGTTTTCAAATTATTATATTTCTATATTAAAATGTTTAAATCTTTAAAACTCCACATATATGCACAAATTAATAGAAGGAAGTCAAACGATTTTTTTTAATGAAAAATATATGAAATCTTATTTTGATAATAACACATATATATTTCATTTTTAATATATGAATCCCTCCTTTTCGATTTATATGAACTTTTTTTTTTTTTATTTCAAAAAGAAAATAACTTCTGAATATTAATTTTTTTATATAGCATATTTAAGATCACAAAATTAAAAAATATTTCAATATACAAAATTTATATAAATATAAATTTCTATTTATTTTTGATTGATTCCACCTAATATTATACTTGATATATAATTATTCAGAGTTAAGCGTAATCATTATTTATTTACTTTCATATAATAAATAGATAGATTTCACAATAACTTATAAAAAATGAAGAAATAACAAAAATGAGGTAATACTAATTATAATAACTAAAGATGTTTCTAAAACTATTTATTTTTTTGTTATCATTCATGGTAGATTTTTACTTGCATGAAATTAAATTTTTACCTTTGATCATCATTCACTTCGTAATAGAAAGATGTTTATAGAATTATCTATTTTTGATAGATTTTTGTTAGAATGAAATTATATTTTTATATTTAGTCGTCTTTAATACAAATATATCATCCTATTCATTTTTATTTGTAAAGTTACTTTTTAACATTTTTTTAAATTTCAATCTAATATATTTTATTAATTTTATCACACTTATTTATTTTCAAATATATTAATTAGAGCCAAAATAAAAATAAAAAATAATTAATTCATGATAAATTTTTATATAAAAAGTAGGCATTTTTATAAGTATAATGAATAAAAAAATTATTATGAATTAAATTAAAGTAATAGTAAAATAGAGTAATAATAAAATATGTATTACAATAACGAAAGAAAGTGCAATAATAACAAAATAAGTTAATGATAATAACAATAACTTAAGATGTTTCTAGAAATATTTAATTATTTTGTTATCATTCTTGACAATTTTTTTTTAGCGTGAATTCCATTTTTGCCCTTGATCATTATTCACTTAATATATAAAAGATGTTTCTAAAATTATTAATTACCTTTTCTAAGATTTTTGTTATTGTGAAATTATATTTTTGCCTTTGATCGTCCTCTCACTCCACTCTTCTATATAATAGAAATTATTATTAAATTATATCTATATAATATATATGTAAATTAACACTTTCTTTTTTAAAAAAGAATAATTATCTCAAAAACCTTTTAAGTCATTTCTTTCACTCCTAAACCTCTCTCACGCCCACCATCCCCGACCCACCCCCGACCGGCACCCACCCCACACATTCCTACCGGCGCTGCCTGGATCAGCAGCAGCAGGAGGTCGCGCTACCTTCCCCGACCGTCGCGTCGCGCGCCTCGACCAGCAGCAGCAGCAGCAAACTTCGACAGCAGCGGAGAACTCCGGTAGCAGCAGCAAACTCCGGTAGATTAGGTAACGTAATCAAGCTCTTCTATTGTAATTCTTTTTATAGGGTTGGATGATATTATTATTAGTATGTATTGCTGGCGGTTTGAGTAAAAACAATAAATAAGTGTCATCAATAGGTTGGGTTGGACAGATTGAAGGGGTAATTCAATTGAGTTTGGTTGTTGTTCAATGTGGATCCTTTGATTGAGTTCATACACATTAAAATTTGAACACTTTAATGTGTTCAATTGAGTTTGGTTGTTGACATGTTCTCTTTGATTTACTGTTAAGTTCCAAACTTTCCCCATAAGGATGTTGATTTTGGCAAGTTGTACAGTCAATATATTGAAAACGGTAAGAGAATGTTAAGTGCATGTTGAATTTGTGTCTAAACTAGTATGTTGCTGTTACATAGTATCTATGTTTCAGTTGCTCTAATAAACTAACCAATACAACACATGCCCATGTCATTATATACAATTCTACCTTTCCAATATTGGACAGTCATACCAATTACATGTGTATGCCTTACAATTTGATGTCAATGTTGATTTCTAACTCATAATACTGATTGTACTTTAGAGATCTCATATATGTACAAGTATGACTCGAAAACTTGTCTTTGTGCATGAAATAAAGGAGTCTGCAAATACTTCAAGGTGTTCTAAACTCAGACTGAAGCACTGAATGGGTTTGACTACAAACTTCAATTGCATTAGTATTTTCTAATAAAGTATACCATCCAGTTTAATCAATTACAGTGTAAATGTAATAATCTGAAATTTGATGCAATATGAAGAGTCTAAAGTTACAACTACAGTTTGGTTGTTGTTTATATACATTAAAATTTGAACACTCTTGTTGGAATTCTTGGTTTCTCAACCCCGGACACAATCATGGTAACATATACATTACAATAACTAGTGGAAAAAAGAGAGGAAGTATTGAAAATAGGAGAAACCTATTTTGAGTTATCAAGAAAAAGAAAAAACAACACAAACTTGTTTACTAACTGTCAACTGCTAATAATGACTGAAATCTCTCTATAATGACCACTAACGAAATTTTCAATTATTTCTTTCCGTGATAGGCAACTGAGGAAGCTCAACATCTAAAAAAGTTGATACAAGACTATACTGCTACTTTGATTATAAGGTTTGGTGTTTTTAAATTTCTAAAGTTCAAGTACAATTGTTTTTTATAATGTGTTTGTGTCCATCTAGTGTTGATATTAAGCTTTAATTTAGGAATAATGTGTTTGTTAAGCATAACTGCATAAGTACCAACACTAGTTGATCCTATTGATGACAATTTTTTTTTTTTGCAAGATCGGTTTGTGTCCATCTAGTGTTGATATCAAACTTTAATTTAGGAATAATGTGTTTGTTAAGCATAAGTACCGATATGATATTTTAAATATCAAATACAAAAAAATTAAAAGATATATCAATATACGATGATATCAAAATCACGATACTAAAAATTTTGATATGGTATGATATTTTGGTATATACCATACCATGCAAATCCCTAATTTGCGCCTCAAAGCATTTCTTGAACACTCCAAAACTTGTCACAAAAATGCTTTTGAAAACATTGATTTAAAGATACCATGAAAAATTCAATTGGTCCACAAATTTTGTAAATTCACAAATAAGCCTCTTGACCTCAAGATCCTCTCTATTCAGTCTTATGATATAGACTAGTTACAAAGAGCCCGTTCAACTGTGCAAGCACAAATTAAATATACATAACTTTGTTTATCTCAATTTATGTGGCAAAAAATATACTTAGGAGAGTCAATAAATTTTTATATGAGTTTTAAATGTTATAAGTTGTTAATTGTTGTAATTTACAACTTTTTTATGCATTTTACAAATAATATATATAGATTTGTCTCAATTTATATGGTACAAGTGAAATTTAATTTTTTTCAAATTATTAATTATTATCATTTATAATACTATTTCTTTTGTAATTTCTAAACACATAACATACTAAAAACAAAAATAAAACAAATAAATTTAAACAGAGAAAAATTTAAATATAAATCGAGAAAGTCTTTATAGTACAATTTTTTAATACATAACATACTTAAAAAAACTAATAATAAAATAAATAAATTAAAATAAAGAAAACACTACATATAAATAGTAGAGGAAATTCAAGCAGAGTGTAAAAGTCACAACTCAACTACATAGGGTTCATCAAGAATTGGTTCAAAACTCACTGTTTGTGGAGTTTATTCAGATTCACTCAACCCCACATCAATCTCTTTCTCTTCTAACCTCCAATGTCCCTTTCTCTAGTAAGTTTCTCCGTACCCTTGTTGTTTTTTGGTTGTTAATTGCAATTACCTCAAAGAATTCTGAATTGTTAACAAAATATTGAAGTTGGGGAATTAATTTTTGTTTAGTTAGAGGAATCTTATTGTAAGTATGTTTTGTCGACTTGAGAAAATCCTTGGGATGGTGAAAGTTTTGATTTTTATCTAGTAGGGGAAAGAGAGCTCCGAGAATATTTCCCTATTTTATGAATGTTTTAAGTTTATGAATGCGAGAATTAATCTGTTAGTGTTTCTTTGTTTACTTGTTAGATATCAAGAGCAGTTTCAAATTCCTTTTATCAATGAAAACCTCTGTCTGTTGTAGTCTCAATTGTTTTTTTTACGTCTATTTTCCTTGCACACATATTATATGCATTTTCTTTATCAATGAAGCTTCCTCTCTTCATTTTTCCAAATCGTATTTCTACATTAACACCTAGCTTCGTTCTAGCATTAATATTTACTTATGTCACTTGGATTAATATAACTATTTGAATCTTTAATCATCTAGGTCAGTTAGAACTATCTACCTTAAGCACTTAAATCCCACCTAGTTTGAATTTGTAGGGAACCTAGTTGTGGACCTTGAATGGTGCCTATTACTTTTCTTTGGAGGTAATTTGAACTCTTAATGATCTCAGGTTGTGGAGACTAGTAAATTGAATTATTTGCAATTAGTTGTAGTAAATAGGTTCCCTAATGCGCAATAGGGGTGTTGCCTAGTGGTCAATGAAGTGGATTGAGAACCCTAAGGTGTTGGTTCAAATCCCAGTAGAGACAAAAAATAAGGTGATTTCATCCCATTTGTGGACGTTACCTAGTACCTCTTGGTAAGAGGTACATGTATCCCATGGAATTAATCGGCCCGGACACCACAATTATATTAAAAAAATTACGTGTTCTAACACACCTTAACCCAGTAGGTGACAACTCTTCTCTTTTAGCCCATTAAAAGAGTTGTCACATGTTGAAGCCCGCTTTTGCGAGAAAATGGGCGTGACACACTTTAGTGGGAAAAGTGAAGCATAGAAATAGCAAAGGACTAGGTACAAATTGGAAAATAGTTACAGTAAGGATGTGTAATGCAAAGAACTCAGAACACCTACATACAGTATCTTGTACTAATACTGAGTTTGTACAATTAGTTTCTCAAGTATCTGGTTATTTTATTAAGAGTTGGCATTATATCTAACAGGGAAATGAACATGGAAGAAAAAAGATTTAATCAAGAAGAGGAGGATGAGGAGGAAAATGGTAGAGGTCGAGAAGCATGGGAAAGAACTTATGCAGATGAAAGATCATGGGAGTCTTTGCAAGAGGATGAATCAGGACTCCTTCGTCCAATTGACAACAAAACTCTATCCCATGCTCAGTATCGACGACGTCTCCGCACTGCAACTGCTGCACGAATTCAGAAGGGTTTGATTCGGTACCTCTACATTATCATTGATTTCTCCAGGGTATGTAAAATCCTATATGATTGCAAAATAACTGCAGTATTGTAATTGGTTACTGACATTTAAATGTTTAATTTTTTTTTTTTGCAAAATATGAAAAAATTATTTAAGCATCTATAGTTATCTGTTTGTAAATGAGTTATCTCCGGAAGAAGTTAATCAGGTTCAATTTCCCAGACAATCTGCTGATCTTCTTCCGATGCTAGCAAATTGTTTCTTAAGAAGGAATACAATAGGGTCCTTTTTAAAGAACCAGCAGCTCTTCGTTTTATGGATATTTCTATTTGCATCTAGGGCTGAAGATTTAGTGATTGCAACCGGTTGATTATGCTATGAGATAGTGATAAAACTAAGTATATTTCTTTTTCTTGTAATGGCTTTGAGAAACCAACACTTTGCCTATGCAATTGGGTCGTCTTTGATCAGTTTAATGAATATTCAAGTGAATACCTACTTTCTGTTTTGATGTCACCATATTTCTCTAAACCATGTTTTGAAATTCTAAAATTGTGAATTGAGTGTATAAGACAATTATTGCCTTTTGAAAATGTCCCTTAATTGGGTTGTGCTTATCAGTGCATTGGACGTTTTCTTTTATCATTGACAAGGTGCTGCAATAGACAATCTTAAACATTTGCATGTAAGCTTCTGGCTGATAGTTCTCCTTTCAAGATGTCAGCATCCATTTTTGTGACATTTTCCTAGTTTTTTTTTTTTCTTTTTCACATTGCTCGAAAGTTTTTGTGAGCATTGGTTGCATCTACTTGATACTTTTCCTATACGCTTATATTCGCAACGCCCACGCCAACTTGGAAAGCTAGAAGAAAAATCAAAATGCTTTGAGCACTAGAAATCTCGACATAATAGTAGAGACTTTTAGCGTTCATTTCAATTAAGTCTGGATGACTTTAAAAATGACTTTTGAAAGAGAGAGAGACAGTAATGTCTCATAATATCTTGAACTTTTACATCTTTTGAGTTTGTAATTGCTCACCTGGATTTTGAATTTTAGGCAGCTGCAGAAATGGATTATAAACCAAGCCGAATGGTTGTAGTTGCTAGACAAGTGGAGGCTTTTATAAGAGAATTTTTTGACCAGAATCCCTTGAGTCAAATTGGCTTGGTGATCTTGAAAGATGGAGTAGCTCATTGCTTAACAGATCTTGGTGGCAGTCCCGAGGCTCATATAAAGGCATTGATGGGTAAATTGGGGACCTCAGGTGATGCATCCCTTCAGAATGGCCTAGATCTTGTGTGTGATCTCCTAAATCAAATCCCATCGTATGGTCATCGTGAAGCCCTTATCTTGTATTCAGCTCTTAGCACATGTGATCCGGGGGATATACTGGAAACCATCCAAAAATGCAAAGCGTCCAAGATAAGGTGCTCAGTAATTGGTCTCTCTGCAGAACTCTACATATGCAAGCATCTCTGCCAAGAGACTGGTGGAATGTATTTTGTTGCATTGGATGAGGTAAGGAATTGAGCTCTGAAGTAGTGGTAATACCAGAACTCGTGAAACAAAAACTAATAAAATAAGGAAATCTTTTGCTGGAAATTTAGGAGAAATTTGGTTCTAATAGCCTACTATGTAAAATGTCTCATTGAATGATATGATTAATAATATGTGGCAAGCATAATATTGTTAAAACTTTTTATGATTTGATTCGTTGTTATTGCTCTGTCAGCCTCATTTAAAAGAGTTGGTATTGGAGCATGCCCCACCTCCTCCAGCTATTGCAGAGTTCGCCGTTGCAAATTTGATTAAGATGGGGTTCCCCCAAAGAACAGCAGAGGGTGTCATTTC
Source organism: Solanum lycopersicoides (assembly GCA_022817965.1). Taxonomy (NCBI): domain Eukaryota; kingdom Viridiplantae; phylum Streptophyta; class Magnoliopsida; order Solanales; family Solanaceae; genus Solanum; species Solanum lycopersicoides. The sequence goes on along the minus strand of CM040621.1, from coordinate 78,299,294 downwards.
AATTTGTTCATGTCATAAAGAGGCTAAAGTTGGTGGTGGATACACTTGTCCGAGATGCAAAGCGCGCATATGTGAGCTGCCTACTGAGTGTTGCATTTGCGGACTGACCCTTGTATCTTCTCCACATTTGGCAAGGTCATATCACCATCTCTTCCCAATAAGGCCATTTGATGACGTTTCACCCTCAGCTCTGAAAGATTTTCACAAGTTACCAAAGAATTGCTTTGGTTGCCAACTGAGTCTTCTAAATCCTGGTAAGAGCACTCTTCTTATTTACAAAATCGAAACTATCTTGAGGTAAAATATTTATGCCAAAAAACAAGGAAATCTGTCTTATTTTCTTACTCTTCAAGATTACTCTATAAATAACCACTGAAGTGAATCTGCGATCCAATGAAGCACTTGGTCACACAATATATTTGTAAAAACGACTTGCAATTTTTTGGTTCAGAATTGAAACTTCCAGTGGTAAAAAAGATTCATGCCAAAATGAGGAAATATGTCTTTCTGTTTGCTCTCAAGATTGCATTGTAAGTAACCTTTAGAGTGAATCTGGGACCCGATGAAGCACCTGAGCTGGTCTTCCTTATCAAAATAAATAAATAAAAATGGAACACCTGAGATTTGCATTTTTTTTTTTGAAACTGGTAACATTGTATTCCTCAGCATTAAGGGCTATGCTGGCCACCAGTTTTGTAGATATTATCATTATCTATGTATATGCTAGGATGTTCGATAATTTGATTATTTTCAAGTAGAGTACTTTATCAGATTAACCCTGGGTACATAACCCTGACCTGAAGCATCTGCTGTTGCTAAGGATGTCAATGAAGTTCCTTTTTTTTCTTTTTTCTTTTTTTGAATTGGTAAAAGATGTGTTCATCGGCATTCAGGGCTATGCTGGCCACCTCCAAAATTTACAAAAGAGTCATGGATAGTTACAAGGAACCTATAAAATCCACTAATTGGATTTCTTCTATATTCTGTTCTTTACGCCAAAAGCCTAAAGTAGTATGAAGTTCCTTTCTTTAAGTTCATAGCTGCAGAGAATTGTAGAAGGCATTTACATAATTGTTTGTCATCTGAGGTATCTTGTATGTGCATTTGTCTGATTTGTAAAGAACGAACGAAAGAAAAAACACGCACTAATAGTAACTGAGCTTTTGTTGAACTGAAGCAAAAGAATGTCTCTAGTATTCTACAGAAGAAATAAGATGTTTAGTTTCTAGAGCTTAAATTATTCACGTCCAAGATAATAAGTTCATTTGTGTTACAATTCTGTGCTTCTCGCTGGTTGTTTCTAATTATGTCCTTTGAGGACTGTTTTGAGGCAAAATTTCAAAGCAATGTTGAAATTTGGTCTTTTAAGGAAGTAGCCTGTTGAACTAGTGTTTGTATTCAGTCAGATTGTTTTTTTTTGCCAAATTTCTTGTAACTTGTGATGAAATTAGGAAATTATTCTGTAAAATGAGTTGTGCTTGGACCAAACATTAATTGGGATCATAAACCTGGAAAGGAAGCAATTTGTCTCTTCTTAATTCAAGTCCTAATTCATAGACAACCCCTTAAAGTTCCTGCGGCTTTTCATTTAGACACCTTAATTGAAGCTGTTACGCAGCAAACACCTAGGGTGTGTTCGGTATGATGGAAAAAGTGTTATTAAAAGCGAAAAGCGCAAAAAAGCTCTAAGGCCCATGGGGGCTTTAAGTGCAAAGCGCAAATAAAGCGTGGGCTTTAGTGAAAAAAGGCGCAAAGGGAAAAAAATGTGTATGTTTAGTCCAAGACTAATAGTTTTAAACTTGAATGACAACTATATGACCAAAGAAATTGATTTTTTTTATGATAAAGTGAAATATCAATTGTTTAGTGGCACATCTTCATAAGAGGCTCATTGACAAGGAAAAGTTTGTTCGAGAACTATAATGACGACACTAAGCGCACATAAAGTGAGGCGAAGCGCTCAACACGTTTTGAGCCTTGCTTTAGGGCTTAAGCATGCTTAAAGCGCGCCTTTGATAACACTGGATGGAAAGTGTTCTCTTAGAAAATGTTTTCTAGGAAAATAAGTGGATTTCTTACTTTTTTTTAGATGAAGTAATTGATTCAATTCATGTCATAAAAAAGATACCAAGTAGTTACAGAAGAGTGAGTGTGTTCGGTACGCAGGCAGAATTTTTTATCCTAAAAGCATTTGTATATAATTTGAACAATACTATGAGAGGTGAAGGTGAAGGGTAGGGTGTGCGGGGTGGTGGGCATGGGGGCTACAAGGGTGATGCTGAAGATGAGGTGTGTTGGGAAGTAAGGAGGACACTATCAATGTGGAATCCCACTTGTGTAACTTGTTGGCATTTTCCAAACAATGTGTTCGTCCATACCGAACAAACCCCCTAATGAGTAATTTATATCTAAAATGTGCCTATTGAACACGTCATGCTTAGCTAGTAAAAAATAAAATGTGAGCTTACATGTGAGGATGTGGCAAACTAGCAAATTGAACAAAACCACGTGACTTTTGAATCCAACTAATAAAAAAAGGAAAAAGAAAACACTAGTTTTTGTATTCAGCCTGAATGTTTTTTTTTCCGCCAAATTTCTTCACTTATTTCTGAATCAGTCGATTGTATTAATTGAATTAGAGCAAATTTCAATAGTTCTAAAACAAGCTTCCACCACATCAAAACTTACAAAAAAGAACAGGCACTACTACTATAGCAGAAATATATACTCTACAGGAACCATAGAATAATGATGAAGGAGATGTATTGTGGCCTTCTCCTGTTCATCAACTCAAACCTCATACTAATTACACCATAATTTAACCACCACAACCAAGCAGAATCCCATATCCTTTACCAACATTAACATAACTGCTCTTCTTTTCTTGACAGCAAGACTTTTTCAGACAAATCAAAACTCAGAACCAAACCTCCCCTCAACCCCCAAAACCACAAAAAGTCCTGTTCTGTCTCTTGAGAGCATCCCCACAACATCCGTAGCAGTCACCCTCTTCCTACGAGCATGCTCAGTATAAGTAACAGAATCGCGAATCACATTCTCCAAGAAGATCTGACCACCCCCTAGTCTCCTCATAGATTTGTCCACTGGTACACTTCACTGCCCCTCTACATGCCAAATGCCAAATGGCTGGCTTTGTGATTCAATGAATGTTATCACAGAGGACCTTACGGTGAGCTTTGCTCCTCCGTTTTTCAAACCTTTTCCTCCTTTTCCACGACCCGACATGTTCAGTCAACCTTTAGTTTCTCTGAAATTGGAAGCTTCTGAATTTCTAAGACTGTTAGGGAGACAATTATGAAGACAAATTTCTTGTAACTTGTGTGATGAATTAGGAAATTATTCTGTAAAATGAGTTGTGCTTGGACAACACATGCTTGGGATCATAAAACCTGGAAAGGAAGCAATTTATCTCTTCTTAATGCAAGTCCAAGTACATATACAGCCTCTTACAGTTGCCGCAGCCTTTTATTTACACACCTTAATTGAAGCCGTTATCCATCAAACACCTAATGTATGTCTAAAATGTTCCTATTGAACACGTCATGCCTAGTTAGTAAAAATTAAATGCATGAGTTCACATGTGATGATGTGGTAAAATGGCAAATCGAACAAAGTCATGTAGATTTTGAATGCAACTAATTGAAAAAGGAAAAAGAAAACACTATCTTTAGAAGAAAAAACCTCCCACCTTGTCATCTTCCCCAACCTCATCCTTCACTTGTCTGATTTCTCTCCGGTTCATTCCTCCATTTTCTTCCTTACCCCATGAAAATCTCTCCATGAATTTGCTCTCGAAATACCTCAAAAAACAAAAAAAATAAATAGAAATACGTCACTCTATTTTAACAACATCAATCATGCCTATAAATATCAAGTCATCCCTACCTTACTCAGCTGCTTAACAGTACAACTAAAACTCAGTCCCAAGCAAGTTGGGGTCGGCTATAGGAATCCTCACTAACCATATTACTTCAGTTAAACCATCTCAGGCTAAAGTAATACTCCCTCCGTCCCATTTTATTGGGCAACATTTGACCGGACACGGAGTTTAAGAAATAAAGAAGACTTTGAAATGTTTACCAAATTGCGCTTCAAAAAAGTAAATTCACTTTTCTCTCTCCTCATAGATGTATTAGAGTAGTATAATTTAATTAAGGGGGACCAACAAGGATAAAAAAGGAATTGTACCTTTAAATACTTACCATATAAGGAAATGTGACATTCTTTTTGGTACTGACCAAAAAGGAAATGGTGCCGCATAAAATGGGACGGAGGGAGTAGTAATAAAATAAAGCAACATAAAAAGTACTAGAAGTTCTTTATCTTTGCTACTGTCATATAAATTTCTGAAACGATAAACAACTCCGATTAAAGTATAGGTCTATAGGACATAAAGTAAAAGTGTTAGCATGACTAAAACATATTCTTAATTAATAGGTATCTCCTACATAGATATTTTTCTTCCATTGTGCTCTATCTTTCACTAAGCCTTGCATGAACCTCACTAGATAGTAAGTCTTTAATACAACTTCCTTCCAAGTGATTTAGGTATTTCTTCTTTTTATTACTTTCTCTCACCCCATATCTACAATCCGGTGGATTTGAAGTTCGATGCAAAACATAAACATGCCATCTCAAGTGACCTCTTATTTTTTCCTTGATGTGTGCTACTTGAACCTTCTTGTGAATGCGATTGTTTCTAATCTTGTCTAGTCTTGTGTGACTGCCCGTCCATCTTAGCATCTTCATTTCCATGCCACTCATCTTGATGCTTTACTTTAGAAACCCAACAATATAGTTGTCTTTTCTCAGGCAAAGTTATATAAAAAACGTTTCAAGGCTACAAAATCACCGACTGTCAATGGATGCTTTGTTAGACTGAACAAATGAGGTTCATCATCTTCTTTTTCTTCTACTTGTTCATGGTTTTCCATCCCCTTAGTTTCGGTAGATTCAAGTGTTGATACAATAGTGGGTGTCAGGGGTTTTGCTTGAAATTGGAAGGCCGTCAATCTATGGGGTTGGAATGGTGTAGTGAATCACCATTCACTACACTGGGTATGTTGTTGTTGTTGAATGGTGTAGTGAATCACCATTCACTACAACGGGGTATGTTGTTATTGTTGAATGGTGTAGTGAATTTGCACTGGGTATGTTTTTGTTGTTGTTGAATGGTGTAGTGAATGGATGATGTGCTGTAGTAGTAAAAGCTGGGCGTTCTATTTATTAATGGTGTTCTCTCCATCTATGAGTCTTGGTTTCTGATGGTATTTCTCTTATTGGAAACTGAAGGATGCTAGTTGGTATTTTTCGCTGGTGGGATTCTATTTAGGAGGGAGAGATGAAGGCTGGGGAGGTGGTGGCAGCATCAGAGAGGAGCTGGTGGAGAAAGAAGAAAGAAATAAAACAAATATATTACATTACAATTCTTGAGCTCAAAACTGTGAAAGTCACTCATTCTGCCACATAACTGTGAGGTGTTCAAACTTCAAACGTCATATTTTGGATATACGTTAAGTTGTCTAAAAGATAATAACCTCAATCGAGGTGTTAAGTGAAAAATCGTGGCAAAATTAAGAGTTAAGGGGGATGTCCATGCGTTTGGCCTAATGCAAACTTAATATACAGGAGTCTCACTTTTTGCTTGTTCCACTTTCTCTTTATGCATCAAGATATTCTCGCTTTTTGCTTGTTCCCCTTTGCTCTTTATTCATCAGGATATTCACATTTTGCTTGTTTCACTTTTTTCTTTATTTGATTTGGATGCAGGAAATTTGCCAGGTTCTCAGGTTGCTTGTCCAAACTGCAAACAACACTTCTGCCTTGATTGTGATATTTATATACATGAGAGCTTGCACAATTGTCCAGGTTGTGAGAGCTTAAGGAATTCCAAGACCATTAGTCATATGGAAGAATGATAAGGATGTCTATTTCTGAAGTGGTTTATTCCTCAAACGGAACAAGCTAAATGGAAAAATTTAATGTTATGTTGGATGTCCTTCCAAGTACCAGAAATCTTGTTTCACAGCATGTCGTGAGGAAAAGTCAAACTGGCTGATTTCATAGGATTTTTACTGTTGGATCCAGCCGATTTCTATGGAACAGCTATGGGAGACACCACTACTAATCTCAAAGGTAAAACTTCTATGGTCTAATCCAACGTTTTGTAGCAATGCAGGATCGCGGCATAATGTATATCATTCATATGTCACAAACAGATTGTTGTTTCTTTGTACCCTCAAATTCTGACTTAAAAAGAAGAAGAAAAGGAAGATAGTGATGAGATCTGTTTTACCTTTGAGCCTCAGGATTTTGACATTTATTTATGGGACAATCCATTGGTGAAATCACTTTTGAGTGCATTTCAAAGGGTAGAGGCCTTTACTACGGGTAGATGAGTATAATTTATCAGCGATTGTTAAGCCAAGAGATATATTCAGGAGGACACTTAACCTTACATTAGATCTTATGATATGTTATGGCCATGTCACCACTGAGAATGACACTTTTGCTGGAATACCTGTGCTGGTTTTTGCATACTATAAGTTGATTTAAATCAAACACACTCGAGCCTGCATCGGTTTTATTGGGTTCGATTCAATTTTTGTTGTTCAGTTTCAGCTCAGTTATTTGGTATGGACTGGTATGCAGGGATTCAAAATCAAGTTAGTATTATATATTTACTTTTGTTAATTACTTATGATATCCAAGTTCACAGTCCTTGATAACAGTGACTTGCTGGATTACACAAGATGCCATTGAATTTGCTTGTGAAAAATACATTTATGCTGTGTTGATATTGGGCTTCATTTTGTTTTTTTCTTAATTGGTCTCTCTAGTTTACTTTTATGATTATTAGTGAAAAGGGGGAAGGTTTCAGTACTTGCCCCTCTACTATTGAAAATTTTAAAATATTATCCTCCGTTGTATTATCATCAGCATATATATATATATATATATATATATATATATATATATATATATATATATATATCCCTATCGTTATACAAATGACCACAATTTTTGTCATTCCTTTGTTAACCCCATCTATTTTAACCATGTGGCGTGCCAATTCACCCCACCAACCTTTCTCCCGCGACCATTCAGAGTCACCAACACTTTGATATGAGAGAGAATCCGCCAGCTAGATGAGCCCGGTGAATATTGTTGACCATCGCCATTACTATAAGGGATAATTGTATATAATAGCAAACTAATAACCTAAAATAAATGGAGTAGTTAGGGTTTGATTTAATTGTGCTCCATAGTTAACGTTTGTCAAAATTTGCCAGCGAATTATACAATTGCAGCGAATTATACAATTTAGGCCAGTGAATTATACAATTGTATATGTATGGTGATGCTAGCGAATTATACAATTTAGGCCAGAGAATCATACAATTGTATATGTATAGTGAATTATACAGTTATATGTTTGCTATGGAGCGCAATTATGCAAATTTTGCTATAACATACAAATATGAATTTTTTATTTGCTATATGTGAAAGTTGCCTAAACTATAAACCATCTAACAATCTTTCCTTTTTTTCAAAGACAAAAGTTCTTTAAAAAGGTATTGAACACTTTATGGCAAGTGATTTTTTCAGTTTATCTTTAAAACATCATATAATATTGCTTTTGGAAAAAAAGGGAATTCAACTAGAAAACGCGTTAGATTAATAATTTGCTAGATATTCATGGGTATCATATTTTATTCAAGGTCTTCGTAATGAGAAGGAAAAAAAGTCATTTGCTTTATATATATATTTTTATTTCTATTATATAGAAAGCCAAGTTGAGGACGATCAAGGGCAATTTTGTCATTTTCACAAATATTCTAGAATGTTTGTTTTTTATGTTATGGCATCAAAAAAAGTGGTAATAGATTTATAATAACAATACAACCAAATATCTTTTCTTAAATGACATGTGTATCGTAATGATGTGACATTTAATTTGGCCCCATATTTTTTATAGATTTTTTTTCTTTTTTTTTGTGTGAAATTTTCATTAAATCAAAAATATATATTAAACAATGACATTTTTAGTAATTTTTATAGTATTTAAGGGTGAAATAATAATTGTAATTAATAACCAAAATGAAAATCTAGAAGAATTCATACATGTCTTTACTTTTAAAATTGATCCATAAAGATATTTTTATAATTGTGTTAAAATGAAGAGTTTCTATTGATTAACTTTTTACAAACAATAATAAATGCTAAGCTTGTTTTGACATATTTTTGAAAGAAAATTTTGAACTAATTTAAAATAAAATATGTTTGAATAGTTAATATTTTTGTTCCTAAAAATACTTCAAAGAATTATTGCATAATTTTAAATATTTTTTACAGAATATGATCACTAAATTCGTATCTTAATTATTAAAATAATCTTTAAAATGATGTATCAATATTTTTTAATTAATTTGAAGATATATAAAATTATCTGACTAAAAGAATGAACAATGTTTGACTATTCAACAGGGAAAATTTATATAGAATATTTTCTTATATCAAATATGATAAACTATTTGACAGGGAAAATTTGACAATTAAAAAATTAATATTAAAATTCTAAGGAATATTAAAATACAAACTAAAGAAAAATCAGTAGTTAAAAATAAAGAAAAAACAAAAAATAAAAATGTCAACAGAAAAGGGCTTGAGAAATATAGAGGAAGAAAAAAATAAAAAATAAATAATAACTTGAAAAAAAACAAGTATATTGTTTATTTTGTGGGGGGTAAAATTCAAAGTTTCTTTTACCATATGATATTTAGAGTGTAGTATCAAAAAAATTTATTGATATAATTTAGAATATAACATTATATCAATTGTTATCACATATAGAAATAAAATTGCTATCGTGATTGTTGTTATTATTGTGGAGTTAGAAATCAGTATATTAATAAATATTTTCAATATTTAGAATATAACATTATGATAATTGTTATTGTATATAGAAAATAATATGATTTCATAATTGTTTTTAATTTTGTGGAAGTTAGAAATCAAGTTTTTAATAAATACTTTTAATATTAATACCAACATAAATAGAAGTATTTCTATTATCGAATACAATAATGAAATGTATCACAAAATTCACCGTCAAAGCAAACTACAAACATGTTATACATAAGTTGAAGTAGTAGAGATTTGAAAAGTTTTGAATCGATTGTTACAAATTGATTGATCAATGATTAGTATTTTATCATATGCAAAGCTTATGGTACAAATATTACAAAAAGAAGATGATAATATTGTAGAAAATAGATACCACTTGTGAAAATATATGAAGATCGATGAACTTTTTCAAAGATATCAACATTTTATATATTCCTCGAATGCGAAATATTTTAACTCATAATCTAATGCAATTTTCTATTTCCTTGATGCATATGTTTTTTTTGGAATTCAACTTTCTCAATTTAGATTGTAAACAACGCATTTATGTCATATGAACATTTGAAAAAGATTATTAAGCAATTTATTGAAGTTGTTTACTATAAAAAAATATTATAAAGCATAGAAATCTCATATATTTAGAGGCTAATTATATCCTACTCCAAAAGTTTCCTCAATTATAAAAATCTAAATTTTTTCATTAATTGCTCTCGAATGCATTCCTTGTTTGTCTGATACATTACTGATGATCATATGTATATATATTACTTCATGGGAGGAATGTATCTAAGAGTATATCTATGTATTCGAGAGGGGTAGATATATCCAAAAGAAAATAAGAATATATTTGAAAAAGCATTATGATATTTTAAATTGTGAATTATTCATGGGTATCAAATTTTATTCAAGGTCTTCAATAATATATTAATTAAAGAAGCATAAAAGATTTACTAATTATATAAAATGATCTCATAAGTCATAATCAAATGGACCCACTTAATTATTTTATTTTTCTAATAACTTGCTTTGTAAAATTTTACTTATAATAGTTGAACCAGTCTTTAACTTATAATTGAATTTTATTTTAATAATAATAAACTTACATAATCAAGAAGAGAAGCTAATAGTGACTTAAAATTCTGTGAACGCAATGTATTATTATACTTATACTATGAATAGAAATATAAATGTTTTTTTATTAATAGATGAGTGTCTGTCGAAGACTTTTTGTCTATCTCTACATATTAGGTTTGTGTCACCACTCACTATCCAACCATATAATACGTATTTTCTGTTTTGATCAAACAAATCTCACAAAATTCTCTCTCAAGTTATATATGAAATTATCAAACCCAAAAACATATACTCCCTTTTCGTTTCATTTTATGTGACACTTTTCGGATTTTGAGATTCAAACAAGTCTATTTTGATCGTAATTTTTTCATAGTTATCAATTATTATGCCTTATAGTACTTTTTACGTAGTTTACAAATATATAAATTTTATTTCAAAAGAATTAAAGATTTCATGCGCAAATTTTTGATCAAACTTAAACCGTTTGACTCTCGAAAAACGAAAAATGTCACAAAATTGAGACAAAAAAATATAAAACTTGCCAGCCTAAAAACCTATCCATCCTTTCACTTTAATTCGGCTTTGTCGATGACGTCTCCTACTTGGATATATCCAATAATCCTTAAATTATATGGTCCCTCAACCTTATCAATTATATGTTTGACCTTACTAAAACTCCTACTAAAAATATTCTAGTATGACTTTTTAGCTAGGTGTATAATACATTTAGACAACGACTTGAATTGTAAGGACCAATGCAAATTGCAATACTTTTAAACAAAGACTTCAATTTTTCTAAATCAACTGGAAAATTCATTTAGTATTTTACTATACTCGACTTAATTGCAATTGCTAAAATAATTTGACACGTTACTATGTTAATTAATTGTATCATGAAATGAAATTCTATATTCGCAAAAAATAGTGACCTGAAATAAGTTACGCGTTAGTCTTTGTCACAATGTGGAATTTGTAATATCGCTACAATAATTGAAAGTGATCTAATATTGTAAATCATTTTTTTTTTTAAGTATTGATGATGTATATAAATTAAATCTCTTTTCTCGTAAACTTTTCTCACACAGAAAAATCAATATTTTCAACGAAAAGACTTGCGTTTGAATGTTCATGTTTGCTTAAACATCTGTATAAAGATTACTTTGAATAAATCAAATTGATTGCAAGCAAGCTAACAGTTCTTTTAGAAGTATTCGACTTCCAGGTCGTTGAATAAATTAAATACTCTAGCTTTTACCAAATCTTTAAATTACATCAAAATAGTTAGCTTAATTTTTGTGATTCTTAAAATTGATAACAAGTATGATCAAAGATAGTAAACAATAATAATTCTACTCAAGCCTCAAAATAACAAAATAGAAAAATCTTTTATTTTTTTATCAGAAGCCAAGTTAGAAGTTCAAAGTTCAAATTCGTAATACTAGTGTGAAAAATATTTTTACCACCTTTTCTTACCAATCAATTATCAATCACTTTATACATATATTCTAATACAATTACAGAATATACTAAAAAGTTAAGTAAGTTTTGTTTTCATTCTAATACAGTCCAGTCATACTACTGATTAGTATATTCTGGGAAAATACCTATGCATTTAAGAATAGAATAATAAGAATAGAATCATATTTGGCTTAGAAACCGATGTCAGAGAACCATTTTTCCAAACTATGTCCATGTATTGATTTAATTAAAATTAAAAATATCATGTCCGTATAAATATTAATTAATTGTTATTAGATTTAATATTTTATAGGTTTTGAGACATTTGTAAAGAAAGCAAATTATGTAAAAATTTATATTTAATAATAATTAAACTGTTATAGTTAATTAATGAGATAAGTGTCAAAAACACATCTAAACTATTCACTTTTTTTGAGTTTCATACCTAAACTATTGAAAGTGTGAGTTTCATACCTAAACTATCAATATTTTAGTTTGAGAGACACACCTCAGTGGTGTGTGTAACGCACTCTCTCTTTTATATGAACAAACTGACATATGACATTTCACATAGACAAAATATTAATTAAAAATTAAAAATTACTATCCAAATAAAAAATTAAATTATTTTTCTTATCTCACTCCACTAACTCCTTCACGTACCCCCTCCCCCGCGACAACCGCATCCTTTTTAAAAAAAAAAATCATTATAAATATTTTTAAAAGTTTCATATTTCATATTCCATCCTCACCCTCCCCCCTCCCGATAGAAATTGATAGAATTTTATTTAAAAAAATCTACCTCATCATGTTTAATTTTTCGCTCCTAATTTTTATTTTTTTACGTTTTTCTTATTTTGTGTTAGATATACACGTACATATATTTTTAGAATTTTTTTTTTACTAGTGTACCGAATATAACATAAACAACTAAAAAATATAAAAAGTCTTATGGCGGCAAGTAAAACTATTTTTGATATGTATATCTAAACACTGGGGGGAAAAATTGAAAGGGGAGGCTTAAGTGGGATGGGTAGAATTAATTTTTTTTTAAAATAAAATAATATCTAAATTAGTATTTGAGGAGGGAGAGGAGATGAAGTAAAAAATGAAATACTTTTATAAAAGAAATTCAAACAAAATTTAAAACTTTAAAAAATGGTGTGGGGTAAGAAAAATATTTTACATTTTATTTTATAAATAAATATTATTTTTTTATAATAGTTTTTTAATTTTATATTTAACTAATACTAATAATTTTTTTTTGTCAAGGTTGAATGTTTTGTTCATGTGGTTAGTGATGTGGAAATTCTTTAAAATAAAAGAGAGAGTGTATTACACATACCATGATGAGAATGACATAAAAGAGAGAGGTGTGTTTCTCAAACTAAAAAGTGATAGTTTAAATATGAAACTTAAACTTTCAATAGTTAAGATATGAAACTAAAAAAAAAAATATAATTTAGGTGTATTTTTAACACTTTATCTCTTAATTAATTATGAATAAAAATTATTTTGACATAGTGAAAACGGTTAGTGCATGGGGGAGTACATTTTTTCAAGTCAACTTGGCAATTTGAAGAAGCGCATTATTGGGCCAAAAAACAAAATGTAGGACAAGACCATCCTATTTTGAATAATTTTAAGTGCATCCTTTGACAAAAATGAATTGTTGTGTAGTGGCGGATAGGGGTGTGCATTGGTTGGTTCAGATTTTATTTATTATTGGTTTGATTTATTAATTTTTGGTTTTTAAATATGCTAACTCAATAATAAATCAATAAGATATTCTTTATCGATTTTCGATTTATCGATTTTTTATCATTATCGGTTCAATTTTCGATTTACCTAAAGAAAAATGTCCGTAAAATACTATATGACTTCTCACTTCTCTAAATGCGTTGATATAGACAAAAAAGAGAATGAGAAATTGCATCAATAAGAGAAAATATAGTACGAATGCTATAATTACATGTTACCACCAAAACATAGTATGAACTTTTTTTATGTTAATCACATTGCGGACCCTTACAAACTTACAAATGCTACAACCTACAATAACAAACTAAAACTAAAATAAAATAGTCCAACAAGACTAAAACTAAAACTAAAATCAAATAACTACAATTGTGAACCTCTTACTTTAATCTTTAGGTTTGAGTAAATAGTTAAAACCAGTAAAGCGGCCTAGTGTGAAGTTGGTATAATACTAATAATTTGATATAATTATAGTGTCTAATTATATATAAATTATTAATATTTAATAATTAGAAGGGTAATATAATAAATTATTACCATCTTATTGGGTTATCGGTTTACCCAATAACCAATAGTAATAACCGATACCGAATCAATATCCCAATAATCTTATTTATAAATTCATTAAAAACCCAATAATTCAATAACAATAATTCAATACCATTTTTTTGGTTTGATTTTTGCACACCCCTAATGGTGGAATTATTTTATTCTTAATTAGAGTTTTGAGTTTGAGTCTTAGGTATGGAGAAAATTCTATTGATAGTGACAAAATTGAACGAACCCTGCAGTGCGCTATCCAAATTTAATAGAAACACCAATACGAGCTTCAAACACCGAATGAAAACAAAATTGCAAAGTTGTTTTGGAAAAAAAATAAAAATACCATTTCTCAACATAGTGCTTAAGATCTAATCCCCTCCTCTCCACAAAATCGAAACCACAACCAAAGAGTAAATAGTAATATTGGATTAATATCTTTAAAAAATGTAGTGAGTAAAGATGTTTGAGACTCTATCAATTAATAATTTTTTTTTTGTAAATTCAATATATTAATTATTATTTTTTAATAGTATATCAAGTAACAAATTGACAAGTAAATCGAAATGGAGAGACTAATTGATTAAGTTTTATGAATATTAATTAGTAGAGTTGAGAGCGAAATTATAGACCCAAAAATGTTTCCACTAGTAATATATAAGAGGGATTAAGCATACACGGTTCTCAAAAATATCCAACAAATTCGAGAATAATTTAGTCATTTTAGATTTATTGTGGATGCTTACAAATTAGGACTCTCAAAATATTACACACGTCATACATAATATTTTAAAATATACGTTTAAGATATGATAAAAATAATTAACAACAAAAATTATAATTAAAATAAATAAAATAATATATTTTGAGCCCGAACTTATCCGAACATTTGGTATCTACTTAACTTATAAAAGGCAATGGAAAGTCGTTAAAATAAGAAGACTTTGGAAATTGGGCATATTATATTCCTTTCAAATTTTCCATGTCTCTTGATTGAGAAATGACAATTATGGAACTTTCAGATTATTTTGAATTGGGATTTGGGGGTACTATAATCTTTAATTTGTATGAAAGTGAGTTTCTCTATTGATAAGGGGAACAAACAAATATAGAGTGATCTTAGGAAGAGGTAAAAATATATAAAATTACTTTTAATTTGCTACGTTGCTCTAAATTCAGTTTTTCCATGACCAAATTAAATAATTTAACGTATGATTTATGTGAGAGAGGATTTGAAATTATTTTGAATTGAAGAGATTACGTTTTTATTGGTATAATTCATATTTTAAAGTTTCATTATCATACTTGTAAAATAATTATTTTAAAGTACGTAGTTATATTACTTTTTAAAAAGTTGTAATTCCTCTATAACTTTTCCACCAAAATGTTGTTAGAGAATATTTCTCCTCTGTTTAAAGCATCAACTAATGTTTCTTCTTTTTCTTCTTTTTCCTTTTCAAATTTCAATTTATTATATACAAAACTTAAAGGTCAAATAATCCTGTTTATAAAGATGAGGGACCAAACGACCAAAAGAAAAAGGATACACGTTACTTAGAATGAATCTTTTCAACTTACACATCGTGGACATGAATAAAAATATTTTACTTTTTGAGGGTTGATAATATGAACTCTTTATTTTATATTAGTTGATTACTATATTAAAAATAATTGTATCATATTAGTTGATCTTCGTATAAAATTAAGAAAATATTAATTAATTTTTTTTTTATATATAACTTTTGTAATTAATTTTTTTTGAAATTGTTTACCTTTATTTGTAAAATTCTCAAAAAGTTTTTAGGTGATAAATTAACAAAATTATAATTTCTTAAAATACTGTGTGCGAAATAGAAAATAATTAACTAATATACGACAAAAGGCACTATACAAAAATATATCCTTTTACCTTTTCTATTAGACACACAACGCGGTTTCACATGGAAATCTTCCCTTTTAAATCAATTTTACAATTCCCAACCCCCAAATGCTATCTCCTATGCTTCATTCAAAAGATGATTTTATATATAAAATTGGATATAGACAATTCGATGTAACACTGTTTATGACCAACTTTTCTATTTATTTATCATATCCTATTTTGATATTTTATATTTGTTTTCTACTCTTTTCTTAAATGTGTATTTTCAAAAAACGAAAAATATTTAAGTGACCATCCAATTAATCACCTCCCTTTAAAACATTCCTTAAACTATAATTCTCCCTAGGGAGATATTATGTTGAGAAAAAAAATTCAATTCATTGAAAAATTCACAAGAAGAGTGATGAGTGTTTAAATGGAAGAAAAATTATTTGGAGAGAGAATCATTATGTTTATAAAATTACTTATTAAATTGGAAAGAGAATTATTTAGAGAAAATATCAATTTATTTATGAAATTTATATCAAATTAGGATGAGTAAATGAAGAACCTGTTTTGTGATTTGAAAAGAGACATTATTTTTTTCAATCTTTTTTGAAATTGTTTTACTAATTCTTTCTTCTTTATGCGTCTTTAATTAAACTTAACATCTTATATATATATATATATATATTCGATAATGTTCAGTACCAACATAGCATTTACTTTGTAAAACGTTTTCAAAAATAAAAAAACAGATATTAGAATTACACATTTTTTGTATTTTATTGTTGATAGCGTTTCACCTATTATTTTATTTTGAATATAGTGGCACTACAACAAAAATAATCATTAGCGGCATTTAATTCTTAATTGCCGCTAAATATGTATTTTTAGCGGCAATTGTTACTCTTTGTATATGTTCCTAAAGCCTTTAGCGACATTGGTTCTAATGACACTTAACTAATACCGGTAAAGACTTTAGCACTCTTTATTAATGTCAGTATTTAATGCCGTTAAAAATTGTTTTTGTTATAGTGTGGGGGGATATATATATATATATATATATATATACATAATATTAAAAAATAACAACACTTTCTTTAGTATTTAGGTGTATTACTAATAAATTTATCAATTCTTTAATTTATTCATATTTATATAATGAAAATAAAAGCAGCTAGCAAAGGACTATTCCAAGGATTTCCAATCAGCAATAAAATAATATAGATACTTGCTGGTGCAATACTTATAAATTATAAATAAAATATTAGTTACTTTTTTTTTTATTTTATAATTTTAAAATATTTCTAAAGATTTTAATAGACTGAAAAGTTTACCTTATAATTTTATATTTAAACTAGCTATATTTAATTCCTTCTTCATTAATGTTATTATTATTATTTTCTATATTTTCTTAATCTTATCATTAATGTTATTTATATCATATAATTAAATTACTCATTTTTCTTTTTCTTCTTTTCTATTTTCAAGTATAAACCAATGAATTAGCTATTATAACTTTATAAACATTACATTTTTCTTTCCTTCTTTTTCTTACAGAATTTGATTTGCTATTCTTAAATTTTTTAGATCATCCCTTCATCAAAAAATTGTATCTATATTAATACTAAAGTTGGATGATAATAGAAGTAAAGTGACATGTTTTATCGGATAGTATCAATATTTTTTTTCTTAGAATATTGAATATTTTTCCTATTTTTTTAATAATAAAAGCTTGTACAAATGTATATTTCTTTCCTCATTAGTTATTGACATTTATTTAATTTCATCAAATCTTTCTCTCTACTTCTCTTTTTTTTTTTTTAATCCTTCCTCATTAATTATAAATATTTATTTCATTTCTTTAAGTGTCTCTCTCTTCTCCTCTTTCTTCCTCTTCTTTCAAATAAAAAATAAATATAATTTTCCTCATTATTATCATTTATTTCCTTTTTTCTTAAAATGTCTCTTTTACCACTTTCTTCTCTCTCTTTTTCTTTAAATAAATGAAAAAATTATCTTAATATACTCAACTAATTAAATTCCTTATATAATTATGAGTCTCAAGTAAAGGAGGAACTCACACAATAATAGAGTGTTATTTAAAAAACCAATAAAATCTCTACACTTCATTTCTCCCCACCATTTAAACAGTTACTATACAATTATGAGTGTTAAATTGCAGTCAAATTATTATTTTATATTTTTTACTTTCAAATTCACTAATGTCGATTCTTATTTTTAATATCTCTAATTTAAAATCGAGTATGAAACTTGGATTTCATTCGGCTCCTTTACAGAGATGAGTCAGTAGTACTTGTTAGCAACAACATAATGAAGCCAATCACTACATATATATTATATGATGGTCAATATATGTATATATATATTAAATAATATGATATAATAAAATTTATAAATTATTTATATTTTATTAAATGAGAAGGAAATAAGGAATATCCTGTTGATGATCATCATGTAGACCCCATCCTACACACCACATTTTTAGTCAAATTTCTTCATTAAAAATTTCAGTATCCCACTAGCTCCTAATAGCAACTATTTTTTTCTTTAAAGTCTAAGTCACCTCTATATGAAACTTCATTGTTCTTTCTTTCCTGAATCAAAGAAAATTTCCAAATTAAAATAGACCTTAGACAATTTATTTTTTTATTAGAAAAAAACAAAAAACAAAAAGAAAAACGAGTATATTACCAACTCCCATGTTGTCTTAGTCAAAATAACCTGCCATATTTGATTGACCAAGCCATTAAGAAACTACTATATATATATATATATATATATATTAGATCCACAAACAAATCATCTTAGACCAAAAAAAAGATCATAGCAAAATAACAAAGTCATAATTTTGTTATTCAAGTTCAATCCAACATGGTTGAGCATAATTTTCATCAACAAAGTCATAGTTTAGTTAAGTTGGTGGTACTTGTATGTTTGTTATTTCTATCTGCTAGTATTTCAGTTGAAGCGCGAATTCGTCATTATGAATGGGAGGTTAAATATGAATATAAATCCCCAGATTGTTTCAAAAAACTCTCTATTAGCATCAATGGTAAAACTCCAGGACCTACTATTGTTGCTCAACAAGGTGACACTATTGTTGTTGAAGTTAAAAATAGCTTGTTAACTGAAAATCTTGCTATTCATTGGCATGGAATTAGACAGGTAAATATACATCCAAAAATAAAAAAATCTCTATTTTTTATCAATTTTTTTTATTTTATATATGTTGTGAATATTGTAGATTGGAACACCATGGGCTGATGGAACTGAAGGAGTGACACAATGTCCTATTGTGCCAGGGGATACTTTTATATACAAATTTGTTGTTGATAGGGTAAGTTTATTTTTTTTTCCCCCCCTAAATTGCATTTAATCGAAGCGCGAGAAATAACAGTACCATCATAATGAAATGTGTTTAATTTGTGCAGGCTGGAACATATTTGTACCATGCTCATTATGGTATGCAAAGACAAGCAGGACTACAAGGAATGATGAGAGTATCATTACCTGATGGAGTTTTAGAGCCATTTTCATATGATCATGATAGGAGTATTCTTCTCACTGATTGGTACCACAAGAGCACTTATGAACAAGCAACTGGTCTTGCTTCATTGCCTTTTTCTTGGGTTGGAGAACCTCAGGTAAAAAAAACTATACAACTTATTCCTTTGATCTGTTTCAATTCGTTTGTCTCATTTTGACTTAACACGGAATTTTTATTTTGTTTCTTTTTTTTGTCAGTCAATCTTGATTCATGGAAGAGGAAGATTCAATTGTTCTATTCCAACCATAGATCCTACTCTTTGTAATGCTACAAATCCTCAATGTACACCTTATTCAATGACTGTTGTTCCTGGCAAGACTTATAGGCTTAGAATTGGCAGCTTGACTGCTCTTTCTGCTCTAAGTTTTGAAATTGAGGTATTTTTCACAATGTCAACCTAACTTGCCCGGACCCGTGGTCAGATCCTCCAAAAATGTACTACTTTTGGAGGATCCGACACACATTTCTGAAGAGTCGGAGCATCTCAAAATTTAACTTAATAAATAATTTTGTTTCTTTTTTATTAATCCCATACTTTTGTGATGCAGGGACATAACATGACAGTTGTTGAGGCAGATGGTCACTATGTGGAGCCATTTGTGGTACAAAATCTTTTCATTTATTCTGGAGAAACATACTCAGTCCTAATTAAAGCTGATCAAGACCCTACAAGAAATTATTGGGCAAGTACAAAAGTTGTCAGCAGGAATAATACTACTCCAAATGGTTTAGGTATTTTCAATTATTACCCAAACCATCCTAGGAGATATCCTCCTACTGTACCACCCTCGGGGCCACGTTGGGATGACGTTGCCCCCAGGATGGCTCAGAGTGTTGCTATCAAGTCCCACAAAGATTTCATCCATGCCCCTCCTCTGACATCGGACAGGGTCATCGTCATGCTCAACACACAAAACAGGGTGAACGGGTATGTACGTTGGTCAGTCAACAACGTCTCATTCAACATGCCCCATACGCCTTACCTGATCGCCCTTAAACACAACTTATTACATGCTTTCGAGCAAACCCCTCCTCCGGACAACTATGACCAAAAGAATTACGACATCTTCAATATCGCGCCCAATGTGAATGCTACAACTAGCAACTCGATTTATCGATTGAAGTTCAACACAACAGTGGACATCATATTGCAAAATGCCAACACAATGAACCCAAACAACAGTGAGACACATCCTTGGCATTTACATGGACATGACTTTTGGGTCATGGGCTATGGTAATGGCAAGTTCAACCAATCTATTGATCCAAAGAATTACAACTTTGTGAACCCAATAATGAAAAACACAATCCCAGTCCATCCTTATGGATGGACCGCATTGCGATTTCGGGCCGATAATCCAGGAGTTTGGGCCTTCCATTGCCATATTGAGTCACATTTCTTCATGGGAATGGGAGTTGTATTTGAAGAAGGAATTGAGAAAGTTGGCAAATTGCCTACTTCTATCATGGGCTGTGGAGAAAGTAAAAGGTTCCACAGGCCTTAAATTCTATAACATTATTGTCCAAAAGAGATTACTTTGGTTTAATATTATTTGGATTCTTTTGATAGTTGCCAAAAATCAAAGGCCAGTAAAAAATGTGTTCTTTTTTGTTGTAAAACCTCTACACTGTAAAAACAAACAAACAAATACAATTCACTCTTTTGCTGCTACTCATGTGTCTAATATTATATCCTTTTTTGTCTTATCATAATATAGATTTACAATCCTTTCTGTGAGATTCCTTCCCTTAAAGAGATTTATTTAAAAAAAAATAGAAACAGTTCACATTATAAAATATAATTTTATATAATTTTATATTGGTAAAATAACTTTTAGCAGTAATAAGTATGCATATTAACAACAAAGAGGGCTAAAACTTTTACCATATTACTTCATTGCTATTGGTCTAATGTCGTCGCTATAGCCTTTTGGGACATTTACAGTCTTTTAATTACCTCTAAAAAAACATATTTAGTGATATTTAAACTACGGAAAAGGGCCTAAAATACCCTTGAAATATTAGAAATGGTACAAAATTATCATCCCTCCACCTATTGACTTCAAAATACCCTTGTCATCCACCTTTGAGTTCAAAATTAACCACTTATTTTTTGATTTTAAATTTAAACTATTTAAATATATTTTTAATACATGACACTCAACTATTTGTTATAATTTAACTTATTAATATAATTTATTAACCAATCTACGACCCACCCATTACTAATTAAACCATGCCCAATTAATAAACTCGCCCCATTACTAATGCACAACAGGAAAGCTACTACTAATGAGTGTTTCTAAAATTTTGAGGCGAAAATGTCTATAGAAGTACATTATCATACATTCAAGTACTCAATCAAAAAATATTATAATTCACGTGTCTAAATAAAAATTACCAATAAACTTAAAAATCTGACTATGTTCATCTTAATTATTTATTCGCCTCAATTATGTGATGTGACATAATAGATAACTTTTTTTAAAAAGAATATATTAAAGTTTTAATATTTAAAACAAATAATAAATATTTATAAAATTATATTAAAAAAAGTGCATGAATTAATTCGAGAGGTGCTACTCTTTACCTTTAATCATAAATTTCGAATTTAAGCTTGAAACAGAATCCTGTTGAAAGTGTCCTCCTAAATAATCGGCTCAACCTAAATTTAATTGGGATTTCAATTTGGACTCAAATAATTTTGACTGTCATTTTCAAAAATCGATAATTTCATCGTGCTTTAATAGTGTTTAGGGCAATTTTGATATTAGAAATGATTTATTAATTGGGTGGGACTTCATTAGTAATGGGTGGGTAGTGGGTTGATTTATAAATGATATTAATAAATTACATTATATCCAATAATTGAGCGCCAAGTATTATAAAAAATATTGAAATAGTTTAAATTGAAAACAGTTAAATAAGTGGTCAATTTTGAACCAAAGGTGGATGACAAGGGTATTTTGGAGCCAGTAGGTGGGTGAAAAGGGTATTTTGAAGTCAATAGGTGGATGGAGAGTAGTTTTGTACCATTTTCAATACTTCAAGGATATTTTAGACCCTTTTCCGTTTAAATAGTTATTGTTAATTAATTGTCCTAAAGATATATTGGTACAGTGGCAATTCCTCCATCACTCCTCATCCAACACTTGTTGTGAGGATTATATTATACTTAATATGAGACATTCAAAATTGGAACATTATAGTTATCGAATTTTATCATAATTTATTGGGTTTAAATATTCATTATACATTTTTATTGATTGGGTATAAAGTTTTTAACAAGTATATTAGATTTACACGACAACTTATGCTCTACACGATCAATTAACTCTTTAGAGCATAAGTTGTTAAAAAATTATATGTACAACGGAAGCATATCAAAATCTTTATAACTTACATGAATAATAGACTACCAGATCCATTTATGCTCGAACACACATAATCATGCTTATTCTCATAAACTTGCAGAAATTTAATTCAATAAATACCTTTTAAAGCGTGAACAAATACCCTTAAGCGAATTACCAAGTTAGACAGACCTTCAAGTGAATCTACAAGTCTACAAGATAGCTATGGTCTTCTACAGTGATTCCAAGTTCACATCTCAACACTCTTAATACTTGGGTGGGCAAGTATGAATAAAAAAGTAATCAATCTTAATCTAGGTTAAGAGAATTTCTCCTCCCCTAGAAAATATGATTATGAGTTCTAGTTAAATATGAGACACTGTAGGGACCACATAATTAATTATGAGACTTCCTATTATGAAAATAATTCAAAATAATAAATTTGAATTATTCTTACCTTAATAAAGTACAAATCACTCTACTAGAAATTCGTAATTGCACTCCTCTATTTATATTTCGAAATTCCCCATTAAACACTTATGTAATTTCCCATGTTAAAATTTAAATACTAATCAACAAATTAAATTACTGACGAATTTAACTTAATGATAATTTCCTTTAGAGCACTGCTTAACTTATTTAATGTGTCAGATTCATAAATTCTATTTCAA
Source organism: Solanum lycopersicoides (assembly GCA_022817965.1). Taxonomy (NCBI): domain Eukaryota; kingdom Viridiplantae; phylum Streptophyta; class Magnoliopsida; order Solanales; family Solanaceae; genus Solanum; species Solanum lycopersicoides. The sequence goes on along the minus strand of CM040621.1, from coordinate 78,276,077 downwards.
GGTTTGATACGATGAAGACTTATAAGTTTCTCAAAAAGGCGTATCAATCAATCTCTATAGCGAGACATGGATTCTATCAACTAACTTATTATTTCACCAATATATATTATTATCATCTGACTTACAAAACATATTGACCCATCTCAGAGTCTCACCTTTAATAAATCAAAACGATAATTAATATATACAGATTATAATTGTTATATCAGGATTAAGAATATAAGTATATTTAATAGTTTAGAAATACATTTTTATCGGTCAGTCTAAAACAAATATCTCTACCCGGCCCCGTTCAATACATACAAAATGCACTGGGACAAGAAGTTGGAACTATAACGTCCCCATAATCAGGATAAATTACATATAATCTTGTGCTACAGTCGTAACCGATGGCATGTCCAATTTTCATTTTAAATTGTGCACAAAAAATTTATACTTATAAGAATTGATGATTTAATCCTCTGTGTATAAGCTAAAATTCAACATACTAAATCATCTACTATATAAGTAAACAGACACCATAAACGAATGTATGATTTATTAAAACTGAACAAATACTTATTCTATATAATAAATATTATATCTTAACGTATGGTTAATAGTATATATATCCCAACATAAGTATGCTACGCTACAACTTAAGCTTTTGTAATTAGGGACAAATATTTGGATGGTTGGTCAATATTAGGGTTACCAAATTCATGAAACTAACAAGAACCGAAGGAGGCTACCACAAAAACAAACCAACATGCATTTTTTAGAGAAGGATAAAGATGTATAGTTTACGCAGGGATCATCACTATTGGATAGAGCCGTGTTGTAACATCTCGCAAATTGAAATAGCTAGGAAGAAGCTTAAAAGTTGAATTGGTCAATTTTGGAAAGAATTAAAATCTAAAAATTTTCTTAAGTTAGGAAAAAAATGAGTTTTTGGTCAACTTCAAACGACCATAACTCCTAGCTCAGGATGAGTTAGGTGTAGTTCCAGATATGGTTGTAAATCTCTTGGAACCATCTTTCCAACAGTCTCGAGTTTGCGACATTTCGAGTTTGTATGAGTGAGTTATGCCCTTTGGAAGTTGGGCTGTTGGATTAAGGAAATGTCCAATCCGGAAATTTAAAAGGATAATTTGGTCTTTTTCTTACCCAATTAATTAAATTCATTTTTTGTAATATTATTAAGGGTCTAAACTGGACTTGATCAGTTTCACACTTTTGGAGAAAGGTTAGGATTTTTGGAGAAAGAACGCAAGAGAATAAGAAAGGAAAAATGAGCCAAGATTGTCGAGTTCGTCAAGAATAACGTGGATTTCCTCAGGGGTGATCCCTAAAAAGGTATGTGAGTCTCCCATAGCGTTGGGTTCGTTCATTCACGTGCCAAGCATGTTTGATTCAGCGTAATTTCATCCGAAAAAGATTGGATTTTTGAATGTTCTTGAGTGTTGTTCTTAAATTGCTTTCCATCTTGAACATGAGTTGAGATTTAAGAGTTCTTTGATGATATACGTGTTGTTCTTGAACTCATTGGGTTAGATCCTTGTGTATATGATATGGGTATATGAATCTAAAGTAAATTTGAAAAAAAAAATCGAATTAAAATGATTTAAGGTTAGAAAATGAGAGGAAAAATTCGACAGATTTTTGCCTAAGGAACAGGTGGCGCGACGCGTCACCATAACACCAGGAGGGCTGGGGCGGCGTGCCAGCAGTGCGCCAGAATGGTGCCTCAGTAAAGTGAGGCTGGTTTGGCGTGCCCCGGACGCGCCCAAAACATCATTTTTCACCCAGGTTTCATTATTCCATCTGTTTAAGATTTTTCAAAGTGTTTTAACACTTCCTATTGATTCTAACTACTCTAAATGTCTTCTAAGCATATAGAAATCATCCAGAAACATGAATTAAAACTTTGAATTCATAACTTCAAATTCGAGGACAGTTTAGAGCCAAGTCTAGAAATTTCTTAGAGTTCTTTCAAGAAGTATTTTACAAATGCTTTTAACTTTGTTTTAAGACTTAAGGATAAAGTTGAGTAAATAGAAAAGATAATGATAAGAAGTTCATTTCAAGTTTCATAAGTCTTTAACAAATGTTTTAACTTCGTTTTAAGACTCAAGTTTCAAGTTAATCTAAAAATAAAGAGTTTGAGTTCATTCTCAAAAGTTATAAGAGAACAAAGTATTCCCTAAGAGTTTACAAATGTTTTCACATTTAAGAAACAAAAGGAAACATTGATTCCAAGAGAGCTTTTAAGCTATGTTTTTTAGCACTAATCTCAAATCACAAAAGAAGATGTTTTTAAAATATATGAGCTAAGTGTATTTTGGGACTACTATTGAGCACCGATATGGGGATGCGAGTTTATATTAACTCAAGTCTCCGTAAACCATGTAGCTGTCATGGGTATCAAAGGGTCATACTTTTTAGATGATCAGTTAAGTTAAGCTAGTGGATCCACTTAGTCAGTTAAGCTTCCTTTACCTTAGGGAAGGTATAGGATGGTCCTTGGCAGCACGAGGTAAAGTGTTGTATCATCACTATAACTCTTAAGTGATGGTTGTCGGTTAGAGAAACTCCCACAATAGTAATTGCATGGTTCCTCAAGAGGTTTTGCTTAGTATGAATGAGGGTATGAGACTTCATTCATGCATTGCACAAGTAGACTTTGAGAAGAAGCATGATATGTATTTTAATATGATTATGAATTGACATTAGTTTATATTGTATTTCTACATACATCTCAGAGTTATTTTGTATCTTTGCATACACACTGAGTTCACAACATGTTTTTAAACAATTTTTCTTTATTATGCACTTGCTTTTGAATTGCTTAATATTGAAATAAGTTTCGTTAAGTATTCATGAGTTGAGAAGAGTCAATGTAAGTGTTTCTTTCAGAATCTCCTTCAAGCCTATGTTGTTTTAGCACTCCAACTCACATACTCGTACATTCAATGTACTGATGCCAGTTGGACTGCATCGTATTATGATGCTGACGCAGGTAACTAGGATCGACATTCCAGTGCACCGTTGATCCAGTGAGCAGTTCATAGTCAGTTAGTGAACCTCCTTGCTTTTCGGAGGATCCATTTTCATTGCTTTCTAGTTTAGTTTTAGTTCATTAGGATGCTGTGGGGTCTATCCCAACATCCACCTCAATTATTAGAGGCTTCATAGATAGTCAGTCAGATGTTAGTTCTTTCATCATAATTTTGTTATTAACTTATTTTCGGATTTGAGTTGTCATTTTGGCTACGGTAAATGTTTATTTTTAAAACATTTTGATTTTAGTTCTAGACTGTTGAGTTAGTTAGCATCTTAATCCTTATATTAATGCTTTAAGTCTTTCGCTGAGTAAGTAAGCCAAGCCAAGGGTTCGCTTGGGGCCAGCGATGGTCTCTGAGTGCCGCCACATCCAGGGTGTAGGCTCAGGGCATGACACGTGTGACATGCATTCTTCAATCGTGAGCCAAGATGATTGAGTACAACCAAACTCAACAAGCCTAAAATGAGCATACTCAACCTTCACTGGATGTCACTACGCGTATCTGTATTGAACGTATCCGTTAGCTATTAGTATTGTTGTTGAAGTGAAAACAATTGAAACTTAGTATATATTTAAAATTTTGAACTATCGTAGTGTAACACAAAAAAATTCTAAGCCAAGACTCGAACTATTCTTCAAGTATGTATAGGACGAAACTCTATAATATATAATTATGCATAGGTGTGAAGAATAATTACTCTGTGTGAATAGTTTATTGGATGTGAATTAAGGTCACAAAGAACCTCTAACACTAAGTTAAGTTCAAATATTCTCTACCAATTAAGTTTTGCATAAGATATGTTAGGATCAACTTTAAATGAGTATATATCCTAGAATATGAAGAGTTATGCCTATTTATTGCCGCTAAATGTTGTTTTTGTTGTAGTGTCAACAATGCTAACTGCTTGTCAATAGGATTCTTGAGTAAAATATTTGTTTTACTTGAGATACTCCAGTCTATAAAATTTAGTCCCAGATTATACGAGTAAGAGTACGACTTGTACTTTGATAGTACGACCCATATTATGACCCGTAAAAACTTGATAGAGTGTGAAAATCGACAGAGGCAATATACCATGAGCCAGACCATGACACATGGTATGAATGTACAACCCGTATATCTGTAACACCCAGAAAATTTTTCGAACTAAGACTCGAACCATCCTTCGTAGTGAGTAAATTTTTGTCAAGGAATTTAAAATTTCTTTAGTATTAAGATCAGGTTACTAGATGTAGCACCTTGAGTTCTAAAGAACTAAATTGGAAATATCAGAAATCTGAAATTTGGAGAGTTAAGCTAAGTATAAATTTTTGGTCAACTTCAAACAACCATAACTCCTATAATAGGATGAGTGAGATATGACCTTTTGAAGTTAGGCTGTCCAGTTAAGTAAAGTTACCCAAAAATAGTAAGGGGTATTTTGGTATTTTCCTTACCCAATCAGATTCAATTCATTTTTAGTAATATTTTAAGGGTCTAATCCTTTTAGGTTCAGTCTAATAATCCTAATATACGCCTAGGGTTCTAGTTGAGAGGTCAAGAAGAGAAAAGAGGAGAAATAGGAGATGATCAAACGTTCGCCGAGATTCTTGCTTCTGATTGCGTAATTTAGCCATTGGTTTACTTCCTAAGAGGTATGCAAGCTTCCATAGTGTTGTGTTAGTTCACCCACACTCCAAACACGTTAGTTTCAGCTTAATTTCATTCTCAAAAAGTTAAAGGATTTAAGTTCTTGATAGGTGTTCTTGAGGTTTATTATAAATCTTGTCTTGTTGGGTTTTTGATGATTTCTTGAGATGAAAGTGATTGTTTTGAGTGGATTAGTATGTACTTAGGTTGGGTAATTGAATCGAAGGAAAATTTGGGAAAGGAAATCGATTAAAAATGATTTATAGTCAGAACGAGAGACAAAATTCGTCGAAACTTTGCCTAGGGAGAGGCTGGCGCGGCGCGCCCCAGATGCACCCAAGGAGCTGGGTCAGCGCGCCTGCAGTGCGCCCATATGTAGTCTCTGAAGTTAGGGGCTGGCGCTCCGCACCTGGAACGCGCAGGGTCGCCTGCCTCCACTTCTTTTCCATCGGTTGTCCCGTTTGAGCTAATTTAAAGTGTATCTTCACTCCTTTTGATTCTAAACACTTTAATATACTTATAAACACTTAGAAATCATTCATACATGAATAATAACCTTGAATTAATTATTCAAATTCAAGGTAAAGTTAAGATTAAGGTTTGAGAGTTCTTTCAAACATTTTGAGAGAGTTCGTATGAGTCTTTGTAAGGAGCCTTCTACAACTTCTAGTAACTTGTTTCAAGACTCAAATAAATGAGCATGAGAGTTAGGAGAATGTATTCACGAGTCTACAATATCACCTAGGTCCTTCATATCACGGACCATAACTCTTGAATTCATAATTCACATTCAAGAGAGAGTCAAGAGTAAAGTTCAAGAAGGTCTTTGAGTTCCTTTGTGAATCCTCTGAGATCAACTATTGATTTGAAATAATCTTTGATAAAGTAAGTAAGAGAATGGGAAGAGCTGTATACATGAGTTCCATGTAGTTACTTAAACCTTCGAGTGGAGTCGTTCATGCCCATAAATTCTACATGGACTCTCTAAATTGAGTATCATTGAGAGGAGTAGTATCTTCAAGTTCTAAGTCTTAAGTATTGAGTTTCTAATCTTCTTTAATTATATTTATAACCATGGGAATATTACATGTTACCCATGAAGCCCTTGAGTTGAGTAGTTCATGCCCATAATTCCGCATGAACCCTATAACTCGAACAATCTTGAGATGAGAAGTATCTTTGAGTCCTTGAGTTGAGTAGTTCATGCCCATAATTCCGCATGAACCCTCTAAGTTGAGAAATCTTGAAATTAGTAGTACCATTGAAGTTCTTGAGTTCCAAGTATTGATTCCTCTCTATGGTTATTGAAAACATTGCATTGAGTGTTCATGTCCATAATTCGGCATGAACCTTATTTTAAGAAGTCTTTTACAAATATTTCAACTTTGTTTTATGACTTGAGTTTCGAGTTGAGTTAGGAGTAAATAGTAAGAGTAAAGTTCTTTTTTCTTTAAAATGATATATGAGAACTAAGTATTCTCAAGAGTAAATGTTTTCACATTTAAGATGAGAGGAAACTGAGATTTCCAAAAGAGTTTTAAACAAGAAAAAAAACTGAGATTTTCAAAAGAGCCTTTGGGGCTAGTTTTCAGTAGAGAGGAAACTGAGATTTCCAAGATAACTTTTGAGCTAAGTTTTTGAGCACTAATCTCAAATCACAGAAGAAGTTTTTTTTTAAAACATATGAACTAAGTATATTTTTGGGAGTAGTATGGAGCACCGATATGGGGATGCGAGTTTATATTAACTCAAGTCTCTACAAACCATGTAGATATCATGGATAGAAAAAGGTCATACTTTGTAGATGAAACCTTTTCACAATATACTACTGAATCCACTTAGTAGTTCAGGTTCTATACTCAGGCAAGGTGTAGGATGACTGGGCATCGTGAGCCTAATAACGTTGTACCATCACTATAGCTATTAAGTAATGATTGTCAGTCAGAGAAACTTCCATAGCAGTAATTGTACGGTTCCTCAAGGGGTTCTACTTAGTGTCAATGAGGGTATGAGACTTCATTCATGCATTGCATAAGTAGACTTTGAGAGGGAACATGGTATGTTTTTTTTATGATATTATGATTATGACTTGACACCATCTTTCAAACAATTTTCCTTTTTCTTTGTATTGCACTTGTTTTAAAATGCTTTATAATAAAATGAGCCCAGTTAAGTATTAATGAGTTGAGTATCCAGAGTTGAGTATCATATCTTTGAAGTTGAGTATCTAATCTCTGAGTTGAATATCTTATCCTTGAGTACTTCTGAGTTGAGTAAGTTAGTAGTTTTTGAATATCTTTGAGTAGTCCTTGAGTTGAGTAAGTTTGAAAAGAGGTAAGTATGTTTTCATTTTTATCAAGTTCAAGCTTATGTTATGCTTTAGAATTTCCCTTACATGCTTGTACATTCCACGCACTGAGCACTTTCCCCCCTTTTCACGCGTCGGTCGATCCCAACAGCTCCCAAGAGCTCTCTTCGGCCCTACTAAGACAAGTATTCTTCATGATCTTATATATATATATATATATATATATATATATATATATATATATATATATATTTATATATCTCCTAGAATTGCTACATAATTCTAACATTAAAGCATCCACCTATTTATAGTAATCAAGAACTTAATTCTAGGGTACAAGACTTAACTTTTGAGCAAGTCCATCAAGATTTTCTTTCCAAATCAAGGTAATAATTTCTCATGATTTCCTAGTGGTGCTAATAAATAATTATGTATTCTAAGAAAAAATTCTTGTCACTCTTTGACCCTACACCCTGAACGTGGTCGACCCTCGAGAACAATTGCTGGTCCTAATCGAATCGTTAGCCTGACTAACTAACTACTTAAGGGGAGATTTACTCAAGCGATAAATAGCTTGAAAATATAATTTTGAACATTTAAACTCAAAATAAATACAGAACTCAAACTGTCTATAAAATACTCAATAACATAAGTATAATAGTTTGCAAATATATCCCAAGAAAAAATAATTACTGAAAGACTTTTCAACTCCATCTATGTATTAAACCTCAAATGTTTGAGATAGGTGTCGGACAAGACCCACGATGCCTCAAAACAACTTGACTGAAAGTAAATGTGAAGTCCCACGGAATGCAAGAATGCTAACTAAAACTATTTGGAGTGTAGAGTGATCTCAATAGAGCACCTGTTGATGATCGCTGCATCATAAAAAAGATTTAGGTCAAATGATATATATTAGTACATTTAAATGTATAAGTATGTAATATAATTGAATAGCAAATAACTAAATAAAAGGAGCGGAATACACACACACACACATATATATAGGTTTATACTCAACTGCATGTAATGAAATAAATAAGTGATATCATTAAAATTTTACAAAAATACTGACTCATATCTGAATTTAACATATTAAGTGATATAAAGAAATTACGCTTTTAACTTATTTGAGGATTATCTAACCGACAATCATTATTATGAACTACATAATTATACAATGTCTTGTTTACGCTGGAAAAATTGTCCTAGGTATATCGGGCCGGGATATAGAACCTCTCAATTAATGAATCCACTAAGCTCTGCCTGAAGGCACTAAGGATTCATCTTAAGAGTATGATCCTGAACCCATGTTGGCAAGACATGGTTTATGGGGGTTGTGAGTTATCTAAACTCTCCCCCATATCGGTGCTCAATACTACTCTCAATTATATTATTCTTGCTCAAATGTATAAAACACACTCTTTCTCTGGTTTGAGATAATTTCTCACACTATCCTCTTAAAAGATGTATTTGCTCTAAAATATCTTTGAGACTCATTGCTCATTTAGAAAACAAGGTTTCACTTTGCCCAATGTAAAAATACATTTTGGGTTGAGATAATTACTCAAAAAGGTGCATCTTTAAAAGGTAACTGCTCTGTACTTAATCTTTATGAAAACTTTTTTAACTTTTCTCAAAAATGGTCTACTCTTTTCCTTCATAAAAATAAAACATTTAGGAAATACTTGGTTCCCTTCTCTTTCTCAAACTTCTCTTTAGTTCCTCAAAACTCAATTTAAACAATAATGTTTTGTTAAAAATATTCTCGGTAAAAATTCAATGAATACTGAAAAATATGGTTCATGCTAAAAAATAAACATGAATAATCAACTCAATAATCGAATACACAATTTACGATAATTCAATAATTAGAAATAAGAAAGTAATAATTAGCAACTCAAGAACTAAAAACATTATATCAACTCATCTCAAGGATACTCAAATCTAAGGATAGAACCCCAAATTACTGTTAAACTAATTTGAAAATAGATATAGGGCGTGAGGACGAATTAGTCCAACATTATGATAGTCTTACATACCTAGGAAGAACAACATTCTCGATGAAATTAACGAAACTCGATGAATGCTCGAAACCCTAGATTTTCTCCTCTTGAAACCTTGCTCTAATATCTTGAAGTGTTATTGAACGTAAATGAACTGAATAACACTTTGTAATCCCTTAATTAGGTGTAAAACGTCGTTATTTAGACTTAGAATAAGGATTAAAAATGACGTAGTTTAAGTACCAAACACATAGGGGAAAGACCAAAACGATCCCAACTAAAAAGCTAATGGAGTGCCTTAAAAAGAAGGTTTCACGAACCATTTAAGGCTCCACAGTCCGTGAAACACTTCAGGGGCCATATAGTCGTCCGTGAACTTTCACCTGTCTAACTAGGCCTCACTTGTCTAACTAGGCCTCACTAATAAAACAAACATAACTTTTTACTCCAAACTTGAAATGAGATAAGCTTGGTGGCGTTGGAAAGAAGACTCAAATATCTTTCATTTAATAGGCCATGAGAAACCTAGTTTATTATTTGCTGAGAGAAGTGATCATTTGAATTTGAATCAAGTAAAATCTCATATTGAAACTTAATCGATAAGAAAGCTTTTAACTCAGTTTTGTGATTGGAGATTCTAGTAACCTTAATTCATATATAAAATCATTTCCACACTAAAGAATTTACCTTAACACCTAAGAACAATTAAGAATCACTCGATACAACCTTACACTTAATGAAAAATGGTTCGAGTCTTAACTTAGAAATTTTCGGGATGTTATAATTCTATACTCCAAACCTAGGATTTTCAAGATAAGTTATCTCAGAGTTCATGAAAGGATTTTTGTAAGTATATAATGTAAGTACTCTATTATTATATACAATATACTGTGTGAATATTTTGTATATATTGTAAATATATAATGTAAATATTTTATAATTATTGATAATACATCGTGTGAGTATTCGGTATATATTGTAAATATATAACATAAATATTCTATATATATATATATATATATATATTCCGTGAATATTAATTTATATTTCTTATAAGTATATGTATATAATATATGCAAGTATTCTATTATTATAGATAGAATATTATGTGAATATTTGGTGTATATATATAGTATATACTACATAATTTGAACTTTTTATTTTTTGATAAACAGAGATATTATATTAATACTAGTTTATATGCTTCATTACATGGTACTGTATTTAGGGGAAGAGACTGTAGTATTACTATATAGAAGATATCTTAGTTAGCCTAGCAAAAAGTTTTCGTCTTGTTTACTTCTAGCGTCTCTCAAACAAACAATGCCAGAATTTCAAAACATACAAGGGAATGAAGTGTCAACTCTCACAAATCAAAATTTCAAATTATATTTATTTCAAAATTAAATCGATAGCAATACACTACATTGATAAGTGACTCAAGCTTTCAAATTAATAAGTTTAAGAAGTATTTAATGTTATTAAAAAATTAAAATTAAAATTAACCCGATCCATCCTAAGACTCAACTCCTTAAGATTACATTGAGCCAAAATTTAGCCCGACTTAATAAGCTCAAAATAATTGTGTACTCTGGGTCGAATATGTGGTTATAACTATTTAAATAAGACCAAGAAAGTCCAGTTATGACTTATCCTATCGAAATTTGATTGAATTTTTCAATGGATTGGATTGATCTGACCCGGCTCACTTGATACATTTACTCTAAAATGTGCAATCAATGTAGAATTACATGTCATGTAATTTGAAGCACACAATTATTTATGTACTATCATAATCAAACGCAAAAATATTTACGCCTTTCATGAGTGTGTGTAGTTTTTATTAACAACAACCTTTTCCCAGTGTTATTTTTCTACTCATTCCATGAAAGGTCAAAATTCAAGATACTTTTTTGGCTCTGATACCATAAAAAAATAAAAAATAAACTCTAAACTCGGACTACAAGAAACATATCTATATTTACTATGATTCCACTTAACATAAAATAACTTAATACAATATTTTTAAAATCTCAATGAAATCCGTGTCACTTAGATTTTTTCTCCAAGAAGTACAAGAATAAATAAATAATTTTTGCACTTTTAATATTAGTTGACTTAAACTTATAATTCAAAGGCGGAATAGATCAATCCTCTAAACTTGATGAAATTTATTTAGTGCATACCTAAGCTTTATGTTGATTTAGTTATCCTCATTAACTTGACAATTTAATAGTCACACTTTCCCTGGATGCTGGCAACCCTTAAAAGTGTGATACATACGCTAGTAAATTTTACTGTCCATGTGACATTTTTTAGAATAATTTTTTTTAGCTCTTACCAATTATTTAAATTATCCTTTTCTGGCCAATATGAAAAAATAAATTGGAATAAATATTTTAATTCTATTTTTTTCTGAAAATAATTATATATAATCAAATTCATTTTACAGTACACCTTTTTTATTAAAAAAAAAAATCAAAGCATCTAATGTTATATAGAAAAAAAGTTTTCAAACAATTTGACCCAAAAATAATGATAATGCATAGTTAAAAACTTAAAATAAGTACTCACTGCAAAATGAAGTATTTATATTTTTCCTTTTTTTTAATATAAAAATTACATCATTTTGACTTCATTACTTTAGTTAAATCATTTTTTATTTGGATTAGATAAATAGAGTTATAGTTAAATTTTTTTTTTATTAAAAGGTACCCATTGAGGTAATTCTTCTTTTTGTGAAATTGGGATAAACTGCACAATGCATATTAAAAAAAAGATAAATATAATTGGAATAAATAAATTATTATATTAATTATGTGACAATTAATAATTGAAAAATATTATACTTAAAGTCAAATTTTCAATTTTCTTTCCTTTCACGTACCTAAAACTGAGCCAATTCACGTTGTATCACATTATCATTTAGAAGAGTCGAGACTTTCAAATTACCATGTTCAAGGGGGTAACTATACTAACATATAGGGTTTAAGTGTGCATTAAATTAAACTTGTTAAGTTCGAAGTTATTTTGATCTATTTTGCACATATTTTTAGATTTACTTTATTAAGCTCATTTTATATATATTTGAAGATATTTGGATCTTTTTAACTTCTTAATTTGCAATTATGATTTTCATCTTTTGATGCTTAAAAACGAATTGATAGTGATATCCGCATTTATCATCACAAATTCAAACATTGATAGGTCAATTAATATGAAAAATATGTAGGAAAAATGATTAGAAGAAGAAACACCATGTAAAAAAATAAGAAGAAGAAACAGTGAAGACCAACAATGGGGAAATTTTCTCTGATTTCTTCATATGAGACTTGTCTTCAAATGAGATTTGACTTAAGGAACAGGTCCTGCGACCTGCTTCTCTTCATTCTTCATATGAGACTTGAATTTAGGGATGAAGACCTGGGCCTGGTTTTCATGACTGCGGCCTTGGCCTGAGTTGAACAGTGTCACGATTGGAATCTAGACCCCAGACGAGACCGGCGTCGTTGACCTCTCAGAGGTCGCAGACAAGCCTACTTACGTCATTCTTACTTTACATAGGTTAATTTTTTTTTTGCGGAAAATTTGAAACTTTTTGTTTCTAAACATTGCTTACTAAACATTTCTAATACGTTCGTAATTTGTTCAACATCAACCATCTAATCATTAAAAGATAATCAAATGAAAGGAATAGTTAAATAAACATAATTGTATAATTGCCAAAATGGTACCAATACATAGTCTGAATAAAATAAGAAAGAAACGCTAATGGAACATGCTCCACTAGCTCAACTCCTAAACTAAGCTAGAACATAAAGCAGTAGCATCCTCGAAAGCATGAGGACCTACCAACACCAGATGAATGCTGGACGTCCGGATAACTGCAGCGATGATCCTGTAGCTCTACCGTCCACCTGTGCCTGCACCTAAAATAGTAGAGTTTGTATAGGGTTAGTACACACTTGTACTAAGTATGGGTATATGCAAGCACACACCAAGGACATGCATGAGAAAGAATAGCTCTTTCCTAACAACATGATTTTTGGAAGTCAAGTCAGTGGACTTGCCAAATTGAGATTTGGAAAGTTTCCTAATTTGGATTAGGAAAGTAAATGATCTTTCCAAATTTGGATTAGGAAAGTCAGTGAGCTTTCCAGATTTGGAATAGGAAAGTTATGCCATGAGAATAATATACATCATCATACTTTTCACATTTTCACACAGCACATAACATTTACACATAGCACATATCATATAGCATACAATACATTTTGCATGTAGCACATAACTTCGTTCATATCATTCATTCATATGCCATGAGACCTTGGAATCATGGACTTGACATTAAGACATCCCAAAAATGAGTGCTCAACATATGGGACCTCAACTAGGGAGTCTTCATTAGCAAACACAGAGTCTGCTCCATTCATTCATACGTACTTCATTTCATTTCGTTCATAGTCCAGTGTAACCACCGGTTATACCTAAGATGTAGTTTAAGACTTTCATTAGGTTCGTTGTGCAATGACCAAGAATGACCTAATGTCATTACATGAATCTAACTCACCTTTTGATTATCCTATCCTAATACCTTTGGTATTCATTCATTTCATTATGTGCATCATTTGAGGCTGGCCTCATTCATTCATTGGGAACTTTAACTTTAACCGACATAGATCATGTGAGCATCATGAAATCCAATGTCTCCCCCACACCGAAAAGAGGTGGAATCACCGTCCAAAGTGATCCAATAACATGCTAGCGTACATGGGAATTTAACCCCGCCAGATCCCTATATTGGCAGTATAGGTTCGAAGACTAGGAGATATAAGGAGACTCATACCCGGCAAGCCGCACAGTTTCATCTCATGAGAGTTACGTGAACCTCCGCCCTTCCCGAAAGAAGGCATCACCGCTCATAGCTAGTGTATCGGTGCTCAGTATAAAGTTCCATTTCATTCATCTCATACGTCATGGAAGCTGACTTCTAGTATGAGGACATCATAGCTCATTAGATGATTTCTCATCTCATCATTCGTATTAAGTGTGTTAAGCTCAATACTCTCATTAGAGTGTTCATAGAGACTGATCTCTTCATTATCTTAAACTCTCATAGGTGAATACATATTGATAACATTTACTTAGGCTCATTTGAGACTACTCTCCTCATTTACATTAGCCTCATATCATGTTGTCACCACATTCATCATCATTAGCACCTTTGTTTTTCTTAGTTATTCACCTCTTATTACGTGAATGTTCATTTCATCATATGCCAATGCACTTGGCCATTTGGAGTGTTTCACACCCTTACTTAACCCCTCTAGGGTTCATCATTTCATTTCATACATCTTAGGTTCACTTACTTTTGAACGTATGTTAGACTTATGAGTCTATACACACAAGCCATGAGGCTTCATTCATAGTTCGTTAAGTGATTCTTACATTTCTAAGATTATGTAGTACAAGACTTATGTATCTTGTATATATGCCAAGATCTTGATTTTGATCTAAGTAGGTGGCATTATTCTTGGATATTTTGTTCACGTATGACTTATGTATCAATACGGAAGCTTGGGCAAGGAAAGCCAAGTCTTGAATCAATTGGCTATCATTTATACTTTTTATTGATTTTATTCTAATATTCATAACATTTTAACTCTAAGTCAAATCACAATATTAACATTGAAGGATTACTTTTCTATTCAACCTTTTTCTTGCATTGGCCGATGGGTTGTGGGTTCGAGCCCCCACAACCCCATTTTCATTTTTCATTTATTTATTTCGGTCCATGTGAGACGTTGGGACCCGAGGTCGAGTCCCATCAACCACGCCTAATTCTTCTTTATTTTCTTTCCCTTCCATTCGCTTAAGACCGAGAGGTTGTGGGATCGAACCCCCACAACCTCTTTATTTTATTCTCCTTTTTAAATGTTGACTGTTTGAGTTGACTGTGAGGTTGTGGGGTCGAACCCCCACAACCTCATTTTGTTTTTTTATTATTTTTTTATTTTCTCCTATCCGCATAGAGGTCGTGGGTTCGATTCCCACGCCTCACATACTTTTCTTTTTCTTTTTCTTTGGGTTCTAACCGAGAGGGTGTGGGTTCGAATCCCACCCCTCTCATTTCTTATTTTCACCACTTATTTTTCCAGCCATGACACGGTTTGAATCCCCCTCACCATATATTTTCTTCTTCTTTATTTTTGGGGAATTTTAACGTGGTGAGGTCACGGGTTCGACCCTCAATGACCTCACCTATTATTCTTCACTTTTCTTAACATTTTATGCTACTTAATTTGGCAGAGATATATCAATATAGTGCTGGAAATTTAAGGTAAAACTCTTTGCTCACTTTCATCTCCATTTATCCGTGAATTTATAGAACAATGCATAGTTCATTTGATACGTTCTTAAGTACATTCTTTTTTTCACGAATTCTTTAGTCAAGAAATTACTCCTCAATTCAGCCACACTTCATGTCATATGAATATCACGATTTACTTCAATTGGTGTACATAAAACAACAAACATAACATTAACAAATTTAAGCCTCAAGGCCGAGACTCATGTCATGTCACACACTTTCTCATAATTCCGAACACACACATGGTTTGTCTTTTCATAAATTAACGTACATCCAACACATTCATATCCAGCACAAACATCACATAATCCTAAGTCTACCAGCATTCATACCAACCTACGAATTCGTTGGGAGCTAATGACAGGGACATGCAACGGGGAAAACAACCTTAGTTTTGAGCCGAATATTCTGAGTCCTAGGGGTCTCTTGGGAAAGGGACCAAGAGTAAGAAGACCCATACCTTAATTTCCTTGTTCAACCACGAGAATACTGCCCAAGAACCTCTCCAAAAATCAGTCCAAACACCGAAAGAACAAGCAAAATCCGTCTAGATATTGATCTTTACCTTTTGTTCTTAAGATTATTCTTCTTTTGAGTTTCTAGCTTTCAAGTTCTTGATGAACTTTTGAATTTACTTGGTTCTTCTTTTCTGATTGTTTTCTCACGTTTTTGCAGCCAGAAAAGAGAGTGAAAGTGAGAGAGATTTACGTGAAAGAGAGTGGGAGATGGGAGATAGTGGTCTCTTAGAACTAGGATTGTTGGTAGGACTTAGTCAACTTAAATAAATAATTAAAATTAATAGAAATCTGATTTCTTTTTCCTAAATCAGTTAATATTCATTATTTAATTAAGTTAATTCATTAAATTAAAGAAAAGCAAGTTAAATCCTTGCTTCTAGTGGGGCTCGAACCCGAGTGACCCCCATTTGCGAAAATGGGTCAATTCGGGTTGCCCCACCCGAAATGCCTTAATTAAATAAATTAATTTATTAAATAATTAATTCCTCTGGGTAATTACAATATTACCTTTGGCTTGGAAAAGACCATTTTACCCTTGGACCCTCAAAACTTAAAATTTCTTCTTTTGAGTCCGGTAAAAACTCTTTCGATTAAACCTTCGTTTTCGTGAGCCTCACATGGTTGGTTCCAACCTTTCCAAGCTCAATTAACTCCCCAAGTTAGTTTTCTTGGTCGTAGTAAGGGTTCTGAGGTCTGGTTCTACGCGTATCAATACGTGTGGACCTTGGTCTAATCGCAAGCATTCTTGAAAAACCTAAGTCTTGATCCTATTCATTTTTAGGGTTGTTACAAACAAACATAGAGAGAGTTGGAGGAACTCCCAAATCATGAAGGAGACGAATGATCCAGGTTAACTCAGTCACTGCAAGATTGACTTTGCCATTGCAACTGTATCAACTGAAAAAAAAAACTAAAGTAATGGTGCTTGAACTGGTGAAGAGATTACTGAATGCCATATCACTTTTGCTCAAGAAGCTGACATAACTTGATAATTGAGCCCCTGTAACACAAGACGTTAGATGCATCCCAAATGCCAATTTATAATATGATTCCTCCAAGTGCAAGAACATACAAATTCTTTAGACACCCATGTGAAAGTTGAAGGGTGAGAAAGAGCAGCATAAGACTTCAAAGAACTTTGACGCAAGATATCCCACATGAATGAGAAGAGATTAAGCTCTAGAGAGAGGTGGGAGAAGAGGAAGGAACATTGATGAGGCTGCGAAAGAAAAAAATAAAATAAAATTAGGTGATTATACTGGAACAGAAGGAGGACCGAGTTGAATGGAACTGGTTGATGAACCAAGTCCATGGATGAACTAGGAAAATCCACAACAGAAAGTTTGAGGGAAGAGACGGTGAACTTCGACCTGTTTATACCTGAAGAAAGGGATATGGGGAAAATATAGAAGTGAAAGAGGAAGTGGATTTGAAGAAAAAAATAGACTCATGAAGAATGAACATCCCTTGACACATAGATCTTTCTAAAAATTCAAAGATAAAAGTTTGTACCTCTTTTTGTCCAGGGGATACCCCAAGAAACACAAGGCACAAATCTGGGTGAAATCTTGGATCGATTTGAGTTGAAATAGATGCATAAAAAAGACACCCAAATGTCTTCAAATATGCCTTGTTCGAGTTGAAGAAGGAGGAAAGGGAAGAGATGACGAATGAAGATCCAGTAACGGAGGCCATTGATGAGATCTAAAAAAAAATGGATTTGAGAGGAAGTGACAGACAACACGAAGAAAAACTTAAAATCAAACAATGAAAAAAGCAGTAGAAAATCGAGACAACTCATCTCACTCTCTACTCTTCAAAAACTTCTGATCTTGAGTTCAGATCTAAAGAAGAAAGTGAAAATAGTGACACCACATCCGACGGTGAATGACGGAGAGATACATTCGGCGGAAGTACCCGTGAGGGTGCGTCGGCAACTACTGTAACTCTGAAGAGAAAACATCAACAAAGACTGATGAAGTTTCCTTTTGAGACCACCATTTTGTTGAGAAGTGAAAGTGGAAGATGGATCTAAGGAGAATGAAACATGGTGTTGCACCTATTCCATGAATGCAGATCTGGACTGCTGGCAACAGGGATTTGCAACTCCCATTGGTGAACTTGTTTTGGGTTGAGAGAATGATGAGAACGGATCTTCTCCATCCTCCATAGCCCTTTTCTTCTATAAGATGAATGATGAAGGAAATATGGACTGTTAACTTGACTCATAGATAAAAAGCGTGTTTTGTGATGTTCCAATCTAAATCGTTGTAAGAGACAACCTCACTAAACCCCCCCATAGAAGATCTAATCGTCAATTATAAACAAACTCAACTAAATCATTTAAAGGTAACAATCTCATTAAATAAAGGAAACCGTCATAACAATTAACAGTAAATATGCAAAAATAATTTTCCTAAAATCTAAAAGACGTGTACATGAACATCTTACATAGTCTAGAATATGGGGTTGCAACCCCAAAAAATGAAACCTAAATCCGGACAATGGACTTGAGGGATAGAGATGAAATCATTCCAGCCCGAATAAAACAACTCAACCTTAAATGTAGAAAGTGTGAGACTCACAACTGCGGTCTGATAGCAACCGCTGAAATATGCTTTGTACTCAATAAAAGAATAGAAAATGTAGTATCAATACACAAAATTAATAGTGTACAGGATCATCAACGAGCTCCAAATATATGAAGTGTGAACAAGTAACTTAAACTTAGTTAAACAAGAAGACATACACATATAGTCCCATAAGTCTTAACAACAACAAATAATATGTCCAACATTATTACAATCAAATAGTCCGATTCACTCCAACACAAAGACAAACAATTAACATGTACCAGACGTGGTATCCGAACCAACCAACATATAACCTGTACCAGATGTGGTACCGAAACTAGCCAATAGAGAATCTGTACTAGACGTGGTATCCGAACCAACCAATATATAACCTGTACCAGATGTGGTAGCGAAACTTGCCAATAGAGAATCTGTACTAGACGTGATATACGAACCAACTAGTAAATATTTCATACTAGGCGCAATACCCTTGTCAAACCGGTAATTTGTACAAGATGTGGTACCCAAACTAATGAAGAATCGAAAATATCACCCAATCACAAACACAATAAATACAACCTCTTTGTAGATCACTTTTAATTTTGTTCCATTGTAACTTTAGGTTGTCATCTTTTGCTTCACCATAATCCTTTTTGTTATTGTTAGTTTTTACAAGTAATTGCGTTGTATGATTATGCTCATTTATAATATAGTTTGTCTTTTCGTTACCTTATTATTTAAACTGTATTTTCGTGTAAAATACCAATATAATTTAGACTTTTCATATCAAAAACAAAATTTTGTTAATTAATTATTAGTGTGATTTGAGTTATGTGTTCCCCTTTTAAGTACATTTTTATCTTTCAAATTCTTTATTAATTTTAAAAGAAAATTATACTAATTTTTTGGTGTGTGTATAAATTCTCTATGATAATTTAACATTTAATAACATAGTCACACGATCATGTTTGAATGATGTTGACCAACTTTGTATTTATTCCATATTTGACTAAAATAACTTTTTCTTTATTAATTGTTAATGTAAGTGTAAGTTATAATGTTTCTTTTAAGCATATTTTTATCTTTCAAATTCGTCATTATTTTTTTAAAGAGATTATACTATATATATATATATATATATATATATATATATATATATATATATACTAGGTAAGAGTTGCCCATGCAAGCACAAATCCAACGTTTTAATATTTTTGTGAGTTTAATATAATGATAGTGCATACATCGCTTACATTGGATATTTACTTTCTACAATATTTACATAATGCAGCATTTTGACGGCTGCATTTTGACCGTTATTTAAACGTTATTCATCGCAAGAAAGTATCTGTGAAATAAGAGGAAAAGATGAATTAGCGTGTAATTATGGAGAGGAGAAAATGTGAATAGTGATTGCAAAGATCTAAACACCTAACAATTTGCAAGAAGTAGCAGTAACAAAAGTGTGTGCCGTCAACATTTGTTGTAGTTGAGTAGACAGGAAAAGGGTGGTGCCAGCCATATCGCCAAAAAGCAGGATATACTACACTGATAATTAAAAGAGAAAACATCAGTTGTTTAAGAAATAATGTGTTGAAAGATACATGCTAAGTTACATAATTTGATTCTTTAGTTAGGAATAAGATGAGTATCCTGCAGGTTTTCATACAAATCTAGGCATAAATCTTAGAAAACATTGGTCCAAAAAAAAAGAAAGATTGTACATATTGAACAAAGTATCAACAAGCATGTGGCATCAAACAAAGAAGACAAAAATGGAAGTACCAAGACTTCAATTGGTTTCACACAGAATGCTTTAGAAAACAATATTATAAGGTTCAAAGGTGATCTTTTCTAGTGTGATACATCATCAAAATCCTTCATTTCTATAAGCATTTAAATATAAAAGACAAAGCAAACAAGTAAATTAGTAAAACACAAGAACCCAAATCGTATCAAGGGGTCCTAGAGTAACCAAATATAACAAACAAAAATTTTAGGAAAACATTAGTATAATCACATAACATAAGGTAAAAAGAATGAAACTTTTGAAAGAAATAGAAAGACTCAAAAATCCAATAGGCACAACAGTAGCACTACTTCTTCTGTGTGTAGCTACATTTTTCTTTTGATTTTTATGCCAGTTTAAAGTTTGTGATATATGTTTGAATGTGATGACAATATGTATCAAGTAATAAAAATAAATTGAATCTATTGTTGAATAAAAATTGGAAGTCGCGTAGAGAGAATATCTTTAGTCTTCCTTTGTCATGATTTGCTTCAGCTTGCATTTGGTGCTTTCTAAGAGTTGTTAATGCAGTGAGTGACAATGATAGGTTACTAGCAATATCTTTTTCGGCGATTGACATGATAATTTTTTTTGGTGAAGATGCATTCTTGTGTTTTGTGAATTCATTTGGATAGTGAATGTCTTCCCTAGCAGTTTGTGTTGCACGGATATGAGTGGCAACAATTATTTTCAAAAGATGAAAGGAAATCATGTAAGATAGTTTTATAAGCAAGAAGAAAGAGGCTAAAGAGTGTTTAACCTTGATGCGATGTATTTCATGAATTTCTGTCACGTAGTGCTTTTTCAATTTTGTCTGAAATCATAGTTGTTGTTGAACCAGTACCATCAATTGGATGGTTACTTCAAACTGATATCTGTTATGCAAGCAAAACTCAATATGTTCGAAAAATCTTTTTAAAATTAAAAATTGTTATTTAGTTAGCAACAAATTAGGTCAACAAGGGAGAAGTTAAAAATATATTAACAATTGTATATATAAATAAAATAAGGATATTTGTATACGTAGGTGTGAGATGTGTTGATCGATGACAGGTTGTACGATAGAATCTTCTCTGTGATCGATTTCTTGAAAAGATTTGCTTGCAGTCGGACCAGAGTAAAACACATAATCGCTTGCACATAGAATATTTGTCCATGGAAATATATATGAAATGGTAAATTGTATTAGCAGTTAAATTTATAAACTAAATTTAAGATGTAGATTCTGTATATATGTAGCAAAGATTGTTGCTGGATATTGACAATAGGCATGATGTGTTCAAATGGCACAAACAAAAGAAATCATGTAGTTGTGGTGCTTTTTGTTGTGTATGTGCTAAGAAGTGGTTTTACTTCATTGAACCTGTATGTAAGTTAAAAATGTTAGATGTGAATGCATTTATTTATTCTTAGAAAGAGGTGTATTTTAAATACCATGTGTTTAGTTCGATAACTTGTGGGTACGGGGGATAAATCTGGATTGTTATACCAAATCTATTTGAAAGGCCTGCAGATTGTTGAATAGTTTGTTTTAATTTGAGCAATATGCGTTTCAGCGGAGAAATTGTTGGTATGTCTGTATTTTACCTGAAGATGATTTTGGTTTGGCACTTTCCTGGCAAGAATTACTGGGAAATCTTGAACTTCTTTAAGTTGTTTGAGAAGTTTATTCTCATATAGGTGTATTAATCATTCCCACAGAGTGAGTTTTGTTGGTTTTTTCCTGTTTACATAGAAAAAAATATAAACAATGTTATAATAGATTCCAACTTACATAGATACAAGCCGAAATGAAAAATAGTTTATAGAAAGAAAGTTTAATTGAGAAAAGGGTGCTACAATTGTTGCTTAAATTGAGTATAAAAATGTCTTCTCAATAAGAATATGTAAAATTGCAAGCAGCAACGTAGAATTTGGTTGTAAGGCATTTTGATTTCTATAACATTTTTGAATCGCCAGAGAGTAGTAGGCGCAACACCATGTGACAGCCAATTAAAAAAATATCAAGTAAATATTTCATTGCCATGATTTTGCAGACAACTAGTTAGAGCTAAAACTTTTTTCATAAAAAGAAATTAGAGTAACAACATTAAACAAAAGAAACTAAAGAAGCCTTTTGAATCTAGTGAAAACAAACTGTTACACTTAATATGTGATAGAAGCACAAAAACAAATGGATCTAAATCAATAAGAATCAAAAGAACACCAGAGAAAATATTAACAGAAAACAGATGTGATAGCAACACCAAAACAAATGGATCTAAATCAATGAGCACCAAAAGAACACCAGAGAAAACACTAACAAAAGAATATGCTTTATTTAGTAGTTATCATGAACTACAGTAGGATGATAAACATAACAAATAATGAGGTCTAAAATATATTGAATAGTTTCAATAAAGAAAATCAAACATCACAGAAACCCAAAAAATTGATTCAAATGGAAAAAATCATATATGAACGGAGAAAGTTGAAAAGAATTCTGACAAAAGAAATTCAATTAAAATAAATCAAAGTAAATTTCAATGGAAAAAGACCAAATTAATTACTACATGTGAGAAAACACAACAAAAATTTACTGCACGTAAGAAAATACAACAAAATCTGAAGCAGGGTTTTAAAATAGAACACAGAAACCATAATCACTGGTGTTCAAACACAATTTTTTCATATTCCACACTTCATCAACTCAAATGTTCAATTTCTGAGATTCAACTTCTAAATCTACAACCTAACATGAGCTAATTGTTAATAAGCAGAACAATAGTGAACTCATATTCTCTGTTACCCATTCATATCCAATAGCCAAAGGTGTAAAACAAACTGATATGAGCAGAAAAAATATCAGAACAAGCAAAGTCGATAAATAAAAGATGGGTTCTTTTTATATATACCCCTTTGGTGGAGATGTGTCCGTGACTCTTTCGCTTCTTGATTTCATTCTTGTGAGCCTTGGAGGACTGATTATGTGTGATATGATTCTTCGACTTGGCCATTTTTGATCTTCGATCTCACAATCAAACAAAAAAGAGATAATAAAAGAGAAAGAAAAAACATATATGAACAAAGGAGGTTGAAAACAATTCTGATTAAGAAGACTCAACTAAAATAAAAAGATGATGATACAAGAAAAACTCAATGAAGACACACAAAGTGAGGTTTAACTTGATAACACAAGTGAAAGACACGTAGCTATAATAGAGACGTGAAAAGACAGAAATACCCTTTACAACAATGAAACAGGCATGTTGAAACAAGCCTTTTATAATATAGGAGAAACATATATATATATATATATATATATATATATATATATATATATATATATATATATATATATACTAGGTAAGAGTTGCCCATGCATGCACAAACCCAACGTTTCAATATTTTTGTGAGTTGAATGTAAGGATAGTGCATACATCACTTACATTGGATATTTACTTTCTATAATATTTACATAATGCAACATTTTGACGGCTGCATTTTGACCGTTATTTCAACGTTATTCATCGCAAGAAAGTATCTGTGAAATAAGAGGAAAAGATGAATTAAGATGAATTAGCGTGTAGTTATGGAGAGGAGTAAATGTGGATAGTGATTGCAAAGATCTAAACACCTGAAAATTTGCAAGAAGTAGCAGCAACAAAAGTGTGTGCCATCAACATTTGTTGTAGTTGAGGAGACAGGAAAAGGGTGGTGCCATCCATATCGCCAAAAAGCAGGATATACTACACTGATAATTAAAAGAGAAAACATCAGTTGTTTAAGAAATAATGTGTTGAAAGATATATGCTAAGTTACATAATTTGATTCTTTAGTTAGGAATAAGATGAGTATCCTGCAGGTTTTCATACAAATCTAGGCATAAATCTTAGAAAACATTGGTCCAAAAAAAAAAAGAGTGTACATATTGAACAAAGTATCAACAAGCATGTGGCATCAAACAAAGAAGACAAAAATGGAAGTACCAAGACTTCAATTGGTTTCACACAGAATGCTTTAGAAAACAATATTATAAGGTTTAAAGGTGATCTTTTCTAGTGTGATACATCATCAAAATCCTTCATTTCTATAAGCATTTAAACATAAAAGACAAAGCAAACAAGTAAATTATTAAAACATAAGAACCCAAATCGTATCAAGGGGTCCTAGAGTAACCAAATATAACAAACAAAAATTTTAGGAAAACATTAGTATAATCACATAACATAAGGTAAAAAGAATGAAACTTTTGAAAGGAATAGAAAGACTCAAAAATCCAATAGGCACAACAGTAGCTCTATTTCTTCTGTGTGTAGCTACATTTTTCTTTTGGTTTTTATGCCAGTTTAAAGTTTGTGATATATGTTTGAATGTGATGACAGTATGTATCAAGTAATAAAAATAAATTGAATCTATTGTTGAATAAAAATTGAAAGTCGCGTAGAGAGAATATCTTTAGTCTTCCTTTGTCATGATTTGCTTCAGCTTGCATTTGGTGCTTTCTAAGAGTTGTTAATGCAGCGAGTGACAATGATAGGTTACTAGCAATATCTTTTTCGGCGTTTGACATGATAATTTTTTTTGGTGAAGATGCATTCTTGTGTTTTGTGAATTCATTTGGATAGTGAATGTCTTCCCTAGCAGTTTGTGTTGCACGGATATGAGTGGCAACAATTGTTTTCGAAAGATGAAAGGAAATCATGTAAGATAGTTTTTTAAGCAAGAAGAAAGAGGCTAAAGAGTGTTTAACCTTGATGCGATGTATTTCATGAATTTCTGCCACGTAGTTCTTTTCCAATTTTGTCTGAAATCATAGTTGTTGTTGAACCAGTACCATCAATTGGATGGTTACTTCAAACTGACATCTGTTATGGAAGCAAAACTCAATATGTTCGAAAAATCTTTTTAAAATTAAAAATTGTTATTTAGTTAGTAACAAACTAGGTCAACAGGGGAGAAGTTAAAATTATATTAACAATTGTATATCTAAATAAAATAATGATATGTGTATACGTAGGTGTGAGATGTGTTGATCGATGGCAGGTTGTACGATAGAATCTTCTCTGTGATCGATTTCTTGAAAAGATTTGTTTGCAGTCGAACCAGAGTAAAACACATAATCGCTTGCACATAGAATATTTGTCCATGGAAATATATATGAAATGGTAAATTGTATTAGCAGTTAAATTTATAAACTAAATTTAAGATGTAGATTATGTATATATGTAGCAAAGATTGTTGTTGGATATTGACAATAGGCATGATGTGTTCAAATGGCACAAACAAAAGAAATCATGTAGTTGTGGTGCTTTTTGTTGTGTATGTGCTAAGAAGTGGTTTTACTTCATTGAACCTGTATGTAAGTTAAAAATGTTAGATGTGAATGCATTTATTTATTCTTAGAAAGAGGTGTATTTTAAATACCATGTGTTTAGTTCGATAACTTGTGGGTACGGGAGATAAATCTGGATTGTTATATCAAATCTATTTGAAAGGCCTGCAGATTGTTGAATAGTTTGTTTTAATTTGAGCAATATGCATTTCAGCATAGGAGAAATTGTTAGTATGTCTGTATTTTACCTGAAGATGATTTTGGTTTGGCCACTTTCCTGGAAAGAATTACTGGGAAATCTTGAACTTCTTTAAGTTGTTTGAGAAGTTTATTCTCATATAGGTGTATGAATCCTTCCCACAGAGTGAGTTTTTTTTTTTTCTGTTTACATAGAAAAAAATATAAACAATGTTATAATAGATCCCAACTTACATAGATACAAGCCGAAATGAAAAAAAAGTTTATAGAAAGAAAGTTTAATTGAGAAAAGGGTGCTACAATTGTTGCTCATATTGAGTATAAAAATGTCTTCTCAATAAAAATATGTAAATTGCAAGCAGCAACGTAGAATTTGGTTGTAAGGCATTTTGATTTCTATAACATTTTGGAATCGCCAGAGAGTAGTAGGCGCAACACCATGTGACAGCCAATTAAAAAAATATAAAGTAAATATTTCGTTGCCATGATTTTGCAGACAACTTTTTAGAGCTAAAACTTTTTTCATAAAAAGCAATAGAGTAACAACATTAAACAAAAGAAACTAAAGAAGCCTTTTGAATCTAGTGAAAACAAACTGTTACACTTAATATGTGATAGAAGCACAAAAATAAATTGATCTAAATCAATAAGAATCAAAAGAACACCAGAGAAAATATTAACAGAAAACAGATGTGATAGCAACACCAAAACAAATGGATCTAAATCAATGAGCACCAAAAGAACACCAGAGAAAACACTAACAAAAAAATATGCTTTATTTAGTGGTTAACATGAACTACAGTAGGATGATAAACATAACAAATAATGAGGTCTAAAATATATTGAATAGTTTCAATAAAGAAAAATCAAACATCACAGAAACCCAAAAAATTGATTCAAATGGAAAAAATCATATATGAACGGAGAAAGTTAAAAAGAATTCTGACAAAAAAAACCCAATTAAAATAAATCAAAGTAAATTTCAATGGAAAAAGACCAAATTAATTACTACATGTGAGAAAACACAACAAAAATTTACTGCACGTGAGAAAATACAACAAAATCTGAAGCAGGATTTTAAAATAGAACACAGAAGCCATAATCACTGGTGTTCAACTTTTTCATATTCCACACTTCATCAACTCAAATGTTCAATTTCTGAGATTCAACTTCTAAATCTACAACCTAACATGAGCTAATTGTTAATAAGCAGAACAATAGTGAACTCATATTCTCTGTTACCCATTCATATCCAATAGCCAAAGGTGTAAAACAAACTGATATGAGCAGAAAAAATATCAGAACAAGCAAAGTCGGTAAATAAAAGTTTTTTTTTTTATATATACTCCTTTGGTAGAGATGTGTCGGTGACTCTTTGGATTCTTGATTTCATTCTTGTGAGCCTTGGAGGACTGATTATGTGTAACAACCCTAAAAAAGAATAGGATCAAGACTTAGGGTGTCAAGAATGCTTGCGATTAAACCAAGGTTCACACGGACTGATACGCGTAGAACCAGACCTTAGAACCCTTAATACGACCAAGTCAACTAACTCGGGGAGTTAGTTGAGCTTGGAAAGGTTGGGACCAACCATGTAAGGCTCTCGAAAACTAAGATTTAATCGAAGGAGTCTTTATCGGACTTAAAAGAAGAAATCTTAAGTTTTGAAGGTCTAGGGGTAAAATGGTCTTTTACCAGGTTAAGTGTAATATCGTAATTACCCTAAATATAAAATTAATTAATTGTTTAATAAGACGGAGGGGCAATTTTGGGAGAGAGAGCCAAAATTTAACTCTTGGAGTAGAGTCTTGTTCCACCCGGGTTCGAACCTAGGTTGAAGCAATGATTTAAATTACTTTTATTTAAGGTTGATAAATTAATTTAATTAATTAATAATTATTAAGCTGATTTAATAAAAAGAAAAATCAGATTTTTATTAAATTAATTAAATCCTATTTTGACTAAGTCTTAAATTTAGTCTCCTAATCCTAAAACAACACCCTCCCTCACATTTCTCAACTCTCTCTCACGTTCTCAATCTCTCTCTCACGTTGGTTCTTTCAAAAAAAAACAAAAATCAGAAAATACATCAAGAGTTCTTCACACTTGAAGAACTCACATGAAATTTTAAGAAAAACAAAGTAACCAAAAACGTCAAGGCAAAGAGAGGTGGTCCGTCGAGTGGTGTTGAAGTTGAGGGGATTTGGACGGGACTTTGGTGGTGATTCTGGGCAGCAGCCTCACGTTTGAACAACGTAAAAAAGGTATGGGTTTCTCTCTTGGAATTCTTTCTCCAAGAGTACTTTCCTTCGAACGTTTCTCAAATTCTTGAAACTAAGGTTGTTCCCCTTCGTATGTCCTTGTCCTTAGCTCCCAAACGAATTCGTAGGATGGATATGTTGTGCTGCTAGATTTAGGCATGATTTACGTGTTTATATTAAAGATGAACATGTTTTATGTGAGGAAAATTACGAAAATGATATTCGAAGTGCGACTAAAAATTTGTGTTGTGTGTGCATCATGGGCAGTGGCTTTAACCACTGTTTTGGGTCGAGTGTTCATGTATTTTTTTGGTATATTTTATGTGTGTAATGTGTGTGCAATGTGGTGTGAATTATAATGAAAAATGTTGGATTGAATGACACTCTTTTAGCTAGGTAAACTCATGAAAGATGTGACTAAAAATGGATGAAAAATAATGAGAAAAATTTCCAAAATCTGGAAATTTTACACGTTTTAAAGAAGTGAGGCCACCAGGTTTCGAACCTGTGACCTCCTTCTTTATTCACTGCGTTCGCGAGAAAAAGAAAAAAAATGGGGGCTGGGGGAATCGAACTCGCGACCATCTCCCCTCGCGAAAAGAAAGAAAAAAAATAAGGGGGGCTGGGGGTTCGAACTCGCGAAAAGAAAAGAAAAATTAAAGGGAAGGCGTGGGATTCGAACCCACGACCTCCCAGTGCGCGCGAAGGGAAGGTTTTTTTTTTTTTTAAAAAAAAATATAATAAGGATAGAGGGGCTGTGGGGGTTCGAACCCACCACCTCACAGCCACCCTCAGCGAAATTGAACAAAAAATAAAGGGGTTTGTGGGGGTTCGAACCCACAACCTCCCTATTTTAGTGAATTTAATTAAATTAAAAAGTTAAGAGGTTGTGGGGGCTCGAACCCCCAACCCTTTGATTAATGAAGAGAGAAATTAAAATAGAAAATTTATCCATCAATATAAATGTTGAGATTTAATTTAGAATCCATTGTTATGAATATTAGAAAAAAAATTAATGAAAATATAAATGATATTCAAGTGATTCAAGATTTGGGTTCCCTTGCCCAAAACTTCGTATTGACGCATAAATCATACGTGAGTAAAATATCCAAAATAATGTCATCTACTTAGATCAAAAATTAAGATCTTGACATATATAAGTCTTGTACTACATAATCTTAGGAAAGTGAGAATTACTTAACGAATTATGAATGAAGCCCCGTGGCTTGTATGTATAGGCACATAAGTCTAACATACGTTCAAAAGTAAGTGAACCTAAGATGTATGTAACGAAATGACGAACCCTAGGAGGGTTAAATATGTGTGTAAGATACACTAAAAGACCTAATGCATTAGTATATGATGAAATGAATCTTCACGTAATAAGAGGTGAGTAACTATGAAAAGTAAGGGTGCTAATGATGAAGAATGTGGTGACAACATGATGTGAGGCTAATGTAAATGATGAGATCAATCTCAAATGAGTTTAAGTAAATGTTACCAAAACGTACTCACCTATGAGAGTGTAAGATAATGAAGAGACCAGTCTCTATGAACACTCTAATGAAAGTATTGAGCTTAACACACTTAATACTAATTATGAGATGAGAAATCATCTAATGAGCTATGATGTCCTCATACTAGAAGCCAGCTTCCATGACGTATGAGATGAATGAAATGAAACTTTATACTGAGCACCGATAGGCTAGCTATGAGCGGTGATGCCTTCTTTCGGGAAGGGCGGAGGTTCACGTAACTCTCATGAGATGAGACTGTCCGGCTTTCCGGGTATGGGTCTCCTTATATCTCCTAGTCTTCGAACCTATATTGCCAATATAGGGATCTGACGGGGTTAAATTCCCATGTACGCTAGCATGTTATTGGGTCACTTTGGTCGGTGATTCCACCTCTTTTCAGTGTGGGGGAGACACTGGATTTCATGATGCTCACATGATCTATATCGGTTAAAGTTAAAGTTCCTAGTGAATGAATGAGGCCAGCCTCAAATGAAGCACATAAAGAAATGAATGATACCGAAGGTGTTAGGATAGGATAATCAAGAGGTGAGCTAGATTCAGGTAATGACATTAGGTTATTCCTGATCATTGCACAACAAATCCGATGAAAGTCTTAAACTACATCCTAGGTATAGCTGGTGTTCACACTGGCCTATGAATGAAATGAAATGAAGTACGTATGAATGAATGAAGCAGACTCCGTGTTTGCTAATGAAGACTCCCTAGTTGAGGTCCCATATGTTGAGCCCTCATTTTGGAAAGTTATAATGTCAAGTCCATGATTCCAAGGTCTCATGGCAAATGAATGAATAATATGAAAGAAGCTATGTGTTACATGTTGTGTGTTATGATATGTGCTATATAAAGATATTATGTGTTGTGTGCAATACGATATTTATAATGATGTATGTTACTCTGATGGCATAACCTTTCCTAACCCAATTTGGAAAGTTCACAAACTTTCCTAATCTCAATTTGGCAAGTCCACTGACTTGACTTCCAAAAATCATGTTGTTAGGAAAGAGTTATTCTTTTTCATGCATGTCCGTGGTGTGTGCTTCCATATACCCATACTTAGTACAAGTGTGTACTAACACTATACATCTATACTATTTTAGGTGCAGGCACAGGTGGGCGATAGAACTACAGGATCATTGTTGCAGCTATCCGGACGTCAGCATTCATCCGGAGTTTGGTAGGTCCTCATGCTTTCGAGGATGCTACTGTTTTACTTTCTAGCTTAGTTTTAGAGTTGAGCTAGTGGAGCATGTTCCACTAGCGTTTTTTTCCTGTTTTTATTCAGACCTTGTATTGGTGCCATTTTGGCAATTATACACTTAATACTTATTGATCTATTTCTTTCAGTTGCTTATCTCTTAATGTTAGATGGTTGATGGTGAACTATTATGAAATGTTACGAATGTTTAACAAATATGTTAAGGAGCAAAAAATTTCAAATTTTCCGCTAAAATTAACCTAAGTGAAGTATGAATAACGTAAGTAGGCTTGTCTGCGGCCTCTGAGAGGTCAACGACGCCGGTCTCGTCTGGGGTCTAGATTCCAGTCGTGACATTATGTGTGGTATGATTCTTCGACTTGGCCATTTTTGATCTTCGATCTCACAATCAAACAACAAAGAGATAATAAAAGAGAAAGAAAAAACATATATGAACAAAGGAGGTTGAAAAGAGTTCTGACTAAGAAGACTCAACTAAAATAAAAAGATGATGATACAAGAAAAACTCACTGAAAACCTGAGTGATGGAACACTGAAGGAAACTGAAGAACCCTGATGTGCATTGACGGTGGAGTACAAAATGATGAAGACACACAAAGTGAGGTGTAACTTGATAACACAAGAGAAAGACACGTAGCTATAATAGAGACGTGAAAAGATAGAAATACCCTTTACAACAGTGAAGCAGGCATGTTGAAACAAGCCTTTCTAATATAGGAGAAACATATATTTATATATATGCTATAATAGAGACGTGAAAAGACAGAAATACTCTTTACAACAATGAAGCAGGCATGTTGAAACAAGCATTTTCTAATATAGGAGAAATATATATATATATATATATATATATATATATATATATATATATATATATATATATATATATTATTATTATTATTATTATTATTATTATTATTATTATTATTATTAATGCAATACACATGCAAAATACATACACTTAACTCATATTGTCCAAATGTCAAATTGTTTATGATAATTCACACGACCGTATTTGGATGAGGTTGACCAACTTTTTATTTATTTCACATTTGACTCAAATAGCTTTTTTGACCTTATAAATTAGCTACTTTTTTTATTAATTAATTAATGCAATCACACGTGCAAAACACATACACTTAACTAATATTGTCCAAAAGTCAACATTTAATAACATAGGCACACGACCATGTTTGGATGAGATTGACCAACTTTTTGTTTATTCCATATTTGATCCAAATAGCTTTTTTGACTTTAAAAATTAGCTACTATATTATAATAATTAATTAATTAATTAATTAATTAATTAAATAATCCAATACACATGCAAAACACATACACTTAACTAAGTATTGTCTAAATATCAACATTCAATAACATTGCCACACGCCCATATTTGGATGAGGTTGACCAACTTTTTATTTATTTCACATTTGGCTCAAATAGCTTTTTTGACCTTATAAATTAGGTACTCTTTTTTTTAATTACTAATTAATTAATTAATGTAATCACACGTGCAAAGCACAAACACTTAACTAATATTGTCCAAAAGTCAACATTTAATAACACATGCACACGACCATGTTTGGATGAGGTTGACCAACTTTTTATTTATTTCATTTTGACCCAAAAAGCTTTTTTGACCTTATAAATTAGCTACTTTGGAGCCTGCTCTTTCAGTCATTGCATTGTTCATACACTTACACAATACTCTAGGCTACT
The DNA here is from genome assembly GCA_022817965.1 of Solanum lycopersicoides. Taxonomy (NCBI): domain Eukaryota; kingdom Viridiplantae; phylum Streptophyta; class Magnoliopsida; order Solanales; family Solanaceae; genus Solanum; species Solanum lycopersicoides. The sequence goes on along the minus strand of CM040621.1, from coordinate 78,243,591 downwards.
GTTTCGTTTAAGGTAGAGAAGAGACTCATTTAAAGATGGGTAGAAAAATTGAGATAAAGAAAATAGAAGAGACAACAAAACGTCAAGTCACATTTTCTAAGCGACGTAGTAGTTTATTAAAAAAAGCTGAGGAGATTGCGATTTGCTGTGACGTGGATGTGCTGTTTGTCGCATTCTCGCCTTCTGGTCGGCTCAATAAATTCTGTAGCCCACAAAGGTATTGTATTTATGATTCCGATAAAAAAATATGAATTTTCCGTTTTGCCGTGCTAGTTATTAATCTATAAAACTATTATCTTGATTAACTTTTTTTTTGTTTTTTTACTAAATTTACACTTTTGTAGAGTTGAAGACATGCTTCAACGTTACCTTAAGCTTCCGGTTGAGCGAAGATTCACGTACATGAACATTTCCTTAATTTCTTGATTTTCTTTTAGCTATTAGTAACTTATATAGTGTAGCACTAACGTATGAGTTTTTTTTTTCTTTTGTTGGGGCTAGTCACATGGCCGATGTTAAGGTACTTTACTCTTTTATATGTTAATTATCTATATGTATTTGTAGGAATTTTCTATTTTCTAAAATTATGTCTTGTTTCTAGTAATGTGGATCAATCCGTCTAATCTTTATATGATGATGAAATTTGCTAAAGTTTGAAACGAAAATTAGTTCTCGTTCTTACCCATTTCAATTTGTTTCTTTTTTTTCTTTTTTCTTTTACGTTTTAAAAAGTATATGTCAATTTAGAGCTTGAGTATCACCCGCACCTCAAAAAGAGGAGGATTGTTCAAATTTATAAGGAGCCCAGAAATTTATTTATTCACCGATGTGGGACACTTCATTACTTCATCACCCCTTTACACCAGATCTGAACATTCTTTATCCAGGATTTCGCTATATCACCCCATCACCCAGACCTAGACATTTTTATCTGGGATTCCATGGTAACACCCCCTCAGGTCCAGATTTGGATATTCTTTATTCAAAATTTCAATGTCCGATCCGAAGTGTGATATTTATTTCCACCCCTACAACTATTCCATTTCCTGAGGCCTACATCAAGTCTGACTCTTATACCATGTTTAGTTAAGTTTTAGGCATAACTAATTACACCCCAAAATCTAGTTCATAGGAGGAGAATCGTCTAACGTTTTTTAATGAGACCAGAAGTTTAGTTATTCACCAATGTGGGACATTTAACGATCTTTGATCAGAATATTTTTTTTTCCGATAATTTTTTAATTTCAACTTTTCACATAACGCAATGTTTATTTTGACACATTCTACCTCTCTTTAGTTTAAGATCGTAAGATACAAAAGTGATATTAATTTATTAAATTGTATCAAGATGAAACCAGATAAACACATTAAAATTGAGTGTGTATTAATTAAAAAATTCTGAAAATGACATCCTCAAAATTAACGAAATACTAAGTGATTTTTGACTTGTGTTAATTCATTCAACAAAACAAGTTTGACTTAAGTAAAAAAGTGTATAATTGAGATAGTTGTAATAATTTTTTTAAATTATTGATATCTATTTGAGCCATTTTAAATTAGTTTTAATTCCTTTTTTTTTTTTGGTATATTAATGAAGGAGAAGGTGGCAAAATTGAGACAATTGAATCACATCAGAGGAGATGTTAGCAAGCTGCACCTTCTTGACAAACAGTTTGGATCTCCTCTCTTTCTCACTTTTTCCTTTGTTTACTTTATTGTCTTTAATTATATTGTGTTATGATATTGTTTACAAAAAATGTATAATTAAAAAGTATGTGTTTAAGAAGATTCACGAACGACGAAATGGAATAAAAAGAGAATTAGAAGCTTTATTTTAAAAAATACTTTGAAAACTAGAAAAGATATTATGGATAAATGAATAAAATCTTCGATTAAATTAAAGGTGCTAATAAAATGAAAATCTATAAATTGATAGGGGTGACAATTTCATACAGTAGATAAATTAATTTGACTAACATATAAACTTAAATTATCATTTGCATATTATTGTTATTATTATTATTATTATTAATACTCTCCATATCAGACCAAAGAGATCTAAAATTCGCAAATCATAATTAACAAAATCTATTTTGACCAAGGAAAAATATAGACAGGCATATGTATAAGTGTGACACAATCACCATCACCACCAACAAGCTCGATATAATCTTATTAATAGGATCTAAAGAAAGTAAGATATACACAACCTTGTTTCTATCTTTATGGAGTGAAGAAGTTATTTTTGATTGACCATCAGACATCAACAACCCTGCTGCATTATTTAGACTTGAGACTAATAATATGAGCAAACTCAAATATGTCTAGTTATATAAGCGTTACAATATTTTGATTTATTGAAATGTTAGATACAACCTACACCTAGTACTTCATACTTGATTTCTTTTGTATTAAGTGAAATTCACGACTCTCTCACTAATTATTAAACTTTATCATGATGGCTGCCTTTGGATGTTTCAACCTATCACCGGTGTCTTAATTTCTACAGAATTGAGGTGAGCACAACTTAATTTGATGTCTCTATTATGAGTTGTTTTTTTCTCTTTTCAATCTACCCTTGCTATTCTAATTAGTAGTGCGTTAATTAGGTGTGACTTGAAATAGAAATTAAGAATTGTCTAAATAAATGTTAATAAATCATTCTATAGCCAATGCCGAAAGTTGATAAAGTCATTTTAACTTGAAATTTTTTGATATAGAATTTGGAGCTACAAATCAAGAAGAGCACATTGGAGCTACAAATTGTGGATGCTAACATAAGGTTATTTGATTTAGTATTACAAGTGTTTTTCTTAATTATAGTCTCATGGTTTATACATCTATATTATAGAGTATTTCACTTGTCTAAATGCAATATATTACTAAGTTAAAGAGGTTGTCGATATATTCTGTCTAACAAGATGATTATGCAGGGATTACGAACCAGGAGCAGAACAAGAGCCTTCTCTTCACCAACTCCGTTGGTGTGAGAGTAACTTGAAACTCTCTCTCCAAAAAATCTTGGCTAGAAAAGTTTGTTCTTCCACCATTTAATTTTTCTTGATTTGTCATTTGAAGAATAATACGAAATCACAATTCTCAAGAAAATACTTATTTTTCTTAGAAATAATGTAAAATTGCAACTAATGTCAAATGAATTTTGGTTAGATGGAATTGGAAAAACAAGGAAATATGGATGTTCACTCTGTTGCACAACAAATGGCTCCTCACCAGTTTGATACTAATAATTGGATTAGTCCATTCAGGTTATAATTTTTTTCACATAATTGAAATATTCCCTCTCCTTTCTCCTTTTGGTTTCATTATTTCGTTATTGTTGCAGTTCAACTATCCAAAATCAAGATTGGATGGACAAAGGAAAGAGAGTAGAAAACAGTTCTAGCAATTACACATATACCCCTTCCTTTGCTAGTTCTTCACAGTTAGGGAATATGTCATTTTCTCGAAACTCATCACCTTTTACCCCATTGCAGGTAACACTTTTTAGGATCTCCTAAAAAATTGAGATATTTTCTTTTCAAAAATTTGATCTTATTTATTTTATTTGTACAATAGTTCCAGCAACAAAACATGATGGTAGATGTTCAGCATAATCCATTACAAATATTTGGACAATCACAAGTATATTAATATTTTTGAAATACTATTTCCTATTAAGATCTCCTTGAAGATATGATAGTTTTTTTATTTTCTGGATATATTATTTTATATGCGAAACAGAGTCAACAACAAAACATGATGGTAGATGTCCAACAGAATCCAACACAAACATTTGGACAATCACAAGTACATTAATATTCTTGATTGTTAAGATTTCCTTAAAGATATATATTTTTTTGAATTTTATATAATTATTTTTACTCTAACAATAGAGCCAGCAACAAAATATGGAAGTAGATATCCAGCAGAATCCAACACAAATATTGGGACAAGCACAGGTACACTGATATTCCTGAAATATTATTCCTTGTTAAAATCTCCTTATAGAGATGAGATTTTTTTTTTTGAATTTTGATATTATTTTTATTTGTGACATAGAGCCAACAAAAAAACATGGTGGTAGGTGTCCAGAAGAATCCAACACAAACATTTGGTCAATCACAAGTAAATTAATATTCTTGAAATATAATATTTTGTTAAGATCTCCTTAAGAAGATGAAATATTTTTTTTGAATGTTGATATCATTATTTTTATCCGCTCAATAGAGCCAGCAACAAAACATGGTAGTGGATGTCCAACAAAATTCAACACAACCATTTGGACAATTACTGGTAAGTTAATATTTTTGAAATATTATTCTTTGTTAATATCTTCTTAAGAGATGGGATTTTTAATTTTTTTTTGATATTATTATTTTATTTGCGATATAGAACCAACAACAAAACATGATGGTATACGTCCAACAGAATCCAACACAAACATGTGGACAATCAGAAGTAAACTAATATTCTTGAAATATTATTTATTGTTAATATCTTCTTAAAGAGGCGAGATATTTTTTTAAATTTTGATATAATTATTTTTATCTGCACAATAGAACCAACAACAGAACATGCTAGTAGATGTCCAGCAGAAATTAACACAAACATTTGGACAGTCAGAGGTACATTAATATTCTTGAGATGTTATTCATAAAAAAATTCTTATCCCTTCACTCCCTGCCCTTGTACTAAACTAGTTAACTGATATTTTGCAGGCACAGTTGACATTTGGCGAAAATAGTGACAACTCTCTCACAAAGTTCTGGTACAATATTTGCGCTTCCACAAGGTTTCTTTCGATATTCATGCATTTAATTATTGTTCGCAAGATAATATTTTATCTGCTTAAAAAATATGATAACATTAGAATTATAACGATCAATGCATCTAAGATCTATACGAGATCAAATTATTATGATAAAAGAGACCACATAAATAATAATAATATCATATACAATAAGTCAATGAAATACATTTTATTATTTTTGTTGGTATTGTAGTTCTTTAACATTGTCTCTCTCAGGCATGACTCGAGTCCACTCATGAATACGGGTACACAATTGAACACTCCCTCCCAATTAGGGTTGGAGTATGACCATTCAAATTGGAATATCAACTTGGACAATAACAACAACATCAATCACATCATTCAACAGAATGATCAATCTTCAATTCAAAGTGATGCAATAGCTTCTAATGTTAATGAGTTCAACTTTCCCATGGAGGTTAGTTCAAAGCTATATTTCTATTATTATTGATCAATTAACTTTTTTTTTTTTTTTTAAATTTATATTTGTGATATTATTCACACAAAACTCACTTTAAATATTTTGTCACAATGATTAGGAGAATACCATGGGAAACAATGAACACTTTGCTGAAACAACACATGAGGATGATGCATGGGAATGGGATGATGTTTTCCTCAATGAAGCTTTCAATGGAGATGACATTTAAATTTAGATTGATCCATGAGTGACAAACAAACTTTTTTAAATGTAGTTTCTTTATATTTGGTCCATTTTAAAGATCACAAAACTTGATGTTTTAGCTTTTTATTTACTAATTTCAGTATGCAAGATATCATCTTTATGTATGTTGGGTGACCTATATATATTAAAGTGAATAACAATAAGTACCTATGAATGTTAGAAATAAATTGTGTTAGCAACATCATTTGTCTTAATACTTTTTATCATTAAGTTGTCCATTTAGATTATATATGAAGATGGTGGAGGGATCACCTCTATGGTTTTTTCCTTTGATTTGGAAGAATACTTGTTTAAAATGCTTCAGCTTTAATGAACAAATCGTTGGCTTCTTGCTCAATAATTTGGGCGTTTATTTACTTCATTTTGCGTGGGTTATAAGTAGCCAGATATTCATACATGCATTTTTTGGGAATTAATTTAACCAAAAATTAACATTTTATTTTTATATAATTATATTACAAACTAATATAAATTTTAGTAAACTTGTACATTATGCATTGCTCATAATAATAACTTAAAGCACTAGAATATTTTTTATAATTGAAACACCAATATTTGACTTAGGAATATTCCAACTTCCAAGTAAGAAAACTGTCAATGCACTTGTAAAAAAAAACTTTTTATTCAATATATCTTTATCCGCAATAATGAAATTGAAAACATTCAAACATGTTTTCATTTTTCTTCCACAAGCTTTACTGCAACAACAATTAAGAAAACAAGTATGAGGATAAGACTTTTTAGATAATGATGGGTATGGAAGCTTCAACGCAAAAATTAAGTGAAATCATCAACATTGATTTTTCAACCAATCCTAAAATCGACAGTCTCATAAAACCAATCGACAGTCTCATAACCGCCTTTAAATCATGGTTAACAAATGCACCATTTTATGGCCAAACAAGCATCAATATCATGCTTGCTAGCACTTGGTATAGGTTTACATGAGAGTTACATAATGCTGCATCTTGATATACTGAACAGTGACTAGGGCTCCTTATATTTCATCTCAATGAATCCGCCGCGGATGTGTGGGCCATTCCCTATTTCCACTCAATGAATCCGCCATGAATGTGTGACCCGTGCCCTATTTCCTCTCAACCTCACCAATATCATCACAATGGTGGTACAACATCAATGCAAACACAATATTCAATGATCAAATATGAGGATGATAATTCAACATCAATATCCAACACCAGACAATTAAAGCATATCGTCAAGTCAATCATCTCATTCGACCAATTGCCCACATGAATATAATCAAGTTATACAAATCGAACTAGATTCTCGTTATAACCCAAGTTATTTAACAAGGTCATATCATCAATTTACAATACACAAATTCTCATATGAATTCCTTCACCAATTCCCACTACTCCCAATCAATACGAGGTTCAATTAACTCAATGAAAAGTCAAGAAGTTCACTTGCCTTAATTAATCAAAGTCACTCTGGAACTTGCGCTTTTCTCTTTTGTCGAGTCTCCAATTCAATATAATCTATTCAAATAAGTAATCACTACATCAAAAATAATCTTTATCGACAATTAATTAACAATAATAGCTCAATTGCCGCTAAATATGTATTTTTAGCGGCAATTAACACTCTTTATATATGTCTTTAAAGCCTTTAGCGACATTGGATCTAAAGACACTTAACTAATGCCGGTAAAGACTTTATCATTCTTCATTAATGTGTCTATTTATTGACTCTAAAAGTTGTTTTTGTTGTAGTGAATCACAATAAGATTTTGGGACTATTAGCACCCATATCAAAGAGTTTTGGAAAATGAGGTCAAATTGACCCAAAACCCCAATTTCAAAAATGAAGCTAAATCTGGAAATTTATATAAAATTGTGTTACCAAAACCATTTGGAAACCAACTGTGAAAAACCAAATAAAAAACGTAGTTTGAATCAATTCTTAAATCACCAATTTAACAAAAGCCTTAAACCTTTTAAAAAACCTTCAAAGGTTGGACTCACCACTCAATCTTATTCACCAAAATCATGAATTAATCTATGGGTAAAAGAGTTGGGGAGATAGAAATCATTATCCAACTGATGAATCTTGACTAGCTAATCCTTTTGTAATCGCCAAAACCGAGCTCTCAATATTAAAAAATTGTGAATCAGGTTGAAACCTTAATTTTGAGAGTCTAGGTGAAAATTACTCTTCGCGATCGTGCTGACCAAGGCTTTGAGATCACAATGACTTAGAAGGTCAACTCATTTATTTTGATCATTCCAATCACGAGGTCCAGCCACACAATCGCGATGATCCAAAAAACAAAGCTACGTGATCGGCGGTGGTCATCCACGCGATTGCGATGGACACAAAACTAACCATATGCGATTGCAAGAGAGGGTGTCATGATCGCAAAGAACAAATGATACTCCACCAGAAAACACAAATCAACAATTCACACGAGGTACAAAATTCCCGATCTTTGGGATTCTTTTGGGACCCCGAGTACACAAACGAAATATGCTACACATCTAAACTCGACATTCTAGACTCAATGGAAACCATCGAAATATCAATGTCAACTCCACGTAATCTTTCACACATACTAAGTTTCAACTACCATTCAAACTGTCATATACTTCTTGCCAAAACATAGAAAAACTTTTTGTCACCTCAATACTTCTATATACCATGATGAGCACACAACTTCTATATACCATGACGTGTATATGTAATGAATCACAACAGTATGAGCAATCCTATCAACACAGTGTTGAGTTAATACTATAGTTGAGTTAATTCTAACAATGTTAATTAAGTCTAATTCAAAGGTATAACAATAATACGTTTCAAAAGAGAAAACATATCCGTTCCTAAAGACAAAGGGTTTCTGTAAAAGTGAAGTAATGACCTTTAATGCCATTAATCTTGACAATTCGTTTCTCCTAATGAAAAAAAATTAACTCTTCTATTTGAAACTCCTCATCTTGAAATATCTATATAAGCATGGCATTTTGTGAGCATAATATACAACAAAAACCAATAAGAGAAATAGAAGAGAAAAAGTTGTTCCTCCTTTCTTTTCTTAAGCTTATTCTTAGAATATTTTTGGGCAATTAGTTTTGAGCAATCTCCAAAACTTTCAGCCACGAATGCACGTGTTTGAGAGTAACTGTGGAACCTTGGGGGATCGACCGACTACTACGATTTGCACCGGAGTTGGGCCGAAATCTCTTTCAAGGCAGTGGCTTGCCACGACACAGTTTGTGATAAGTTATTTATTACTTTATAATTTCAATCTAATATCAATATTGTAGTACTTTTCCATAGTTTCAATCTCCTTGAAATCATCAATAACCATGTAGAACTTTAGGACTATACTGTAGCGCCCCATAAGTCATCTACCATAATTCGAATAATCTAGACCAACATAAGAACGTGTAATCTTCCACATATCATTATTTGTCACCTAACCAAAACCCAATTGTCATAAAGGTCGCTAATAAACCCGTAGCGATTCTGTTGCGAACCATTTTAGATTATATAGTCATATCTGAATTCAAAGGCAAAAATCCATACAACCTTCAACTCCGAACCAAGGGTCTACACGAGATATATTAATATTCCTTCACTTTTCTTGTATTCTTACCATGACATAAATTCCAAGTACGTTGAACTCTTTAATATATGAGACTCTTGTTTCTTTCGCTAACTCGCTTACTGTCATGATCCGAGTCTACACCCTGGATGTGGACGACACTCAAGAACCATTGTTGGTCTCCAAACGAACCATCACCCTGGCTGACTATAAGCGAAAGACTAACTTAAGCATGCAAAAACTTAAAAACTGGAAATTTTTTTCATGAAACTAAAATACAAAACTTTGACTCAAATGAAAACTTTGAACAAAAATAAATTATATTCAACTCGTCATAAAATAGACAACTTAAGTCTTTAAAATATTTAATAAAATAAATGAATAATATAGACTTCTCAACTATACAGGCTATCAATGAAGCCTCTAACTGATAATGATGGAAGTCGGGACAAGACCCACAACATCCTTCCTGAACTTAAAAAGTAATGAAATCCTCTGGATGCTTGGAGGCTCACCATAGCTAACTTGAACTCTCGAATGTATCAACGGAACTCCTGTTGATGATCTTGAAAACCTGTGTCTGCATTATCAAAAGATGCAGGACAAATGACTGTGGAATGTCCGATCATGTAAGGGGAATTCTAAAGCATAAACATAGGCTTGAACTTGACAAATGGAAACATACTCGCCTCTTATAAAATTTACTCAACTCAAGGAATACTCAAAACTATTCAACTTACTCAACTCGGAAGTATTCAAGGATAAGATACTCGACTCAGAAATTATATACTCAACTCAAAGATATGATACTCAACTCTTGGTACTCAACTTTGGATACCCAACTCAATATAAAGCAACAATACACATGCAATCTGGAAAATTTTATAAAACAACAAAAGCAACTTAGTTCATTAAAGAAAATGCAATAACAAACTTGACTTTACTTATATAATAAAGTAATATAGTTTTCGTGGGAGATGTTCTAACCGACAAGAATCACTGAGCCTAAGTGGTGTTACATCGTCTTGCCCACGCTGCCAGAACTGTTCTATACTTTGGCCTCATATAGAACACTAATTTAGTGGATCCACTAGCTTAACTTAAGTGATCATCTAAAAAGTATGACCCTTTGATACCCATGATGGCTACATGGTTTATAGAGACTTGAGTTAATATGAATTCACATCCCCATACCGCTGCTCAATACTACTCTCAAAAATACTTAGCTCATATGTTTTTAAAATAACTTCTTTCTTTGGTTTGAGATAATTATTCAAAACTTAGCTTAAAAACTCTCTTGTGGAATCGATATTCCCTTTCTTGCTCAAAACTCTTTTGGAAATCTCAGTTTCCTCTCATCTTAAATGTGAAAACATTTACTCTTGGGAATACTTAATTCTCATATATCATTTTAAAGAAAATGAACTTTACTCTTACTCGTTACTCAACTTCGAAGCTTAAGTCTTAAAACAAAGTTAAAACATTTGTAAAAGACTTCTTAAAGTATGGTTCATGCCGAATGTTTGACATGAACGAATCAATGCAAGGTTTTCAATAACCATAGATATAACTAAAAATTTGGAACTCAAGAACTTCAATGATACTACTCATTTCAAGAATGTTCAACTCAAAGGGTTCATGCGGAATTATGAGCATGAACTACTCAACTCAATGGTTCAAAGATACTTCTCATCTCAAGACTGTTCGACTTTGTAACATCTCGTAACTTCAATTAACTAAGATTAAGCTAAGAAAAATAAGAATAATCAATTTTTGGAATAAGTAGGGAAATCTGGAAAATTTCCAGCTTTCAAAAGTGAGTTTTGGTCATTTTCAAATGTCCATAACTTCTAGCTCAGGAGGAGTTTGTATGAGTTCTTTACTTCTTTATATGGTTGGAAATCCTTTGGGAAGATATTTCCACCGACGCTGAGTTTGCGAAAATCCGATATTGTATGAGGGAGATATGCCTTTCAGAAGTTGGGCTATTGAGTTGAGGAAAATTCAATCCGGATTTTAGTAAGGGTAAAGTTGTCTTTTCACCCTAGTATTTCCTAATTCGTTTTAAGGTTATATTAGGGGTGAAATCAAGTCCAAAGTCGGTTTTAGAAAAACTAAGAACACTTAGGGCTTGGAAGAAAAGAGAAAAGAAGAGGAAGGTCAAGAATTGTCCAAGAACTCCAAGATCGTTGCATGGATTACGTCGGGGCTGATCCTTATCGAGGTATGTGAGATCATTCAGTGATGGGTCCTTTCACCCACACCCAATTTAATTCAATTCAGCAAGATAGAGTTTTATTTGAATGGTGAACATGGAAGTTTTGATGAAAGATTGTGAAATTCTTGTTGGTTGAATTGTAGTTGATATATAGTGATTTGATTCATGTTTTCGGACTGTTTTTGAGTCTAATATATTGGGTAATGATGTATTTAGTGATCCTAAGTGTTTGGGGTGGGTTCCATGGATGATTAGGAGGTTTAGAGATGAAAATGGATAAGAAGGTCCCATCTGGTATATCCTGAGGCGCCGCGCCAGCCGGAGCCCCGCACTTCTCAGAGCGCCAAGACCCCTTGGAGACCCCATTCTTTACCTATCTTTTCGTACTAGTTCCTAAGTGATGTACCTATCATTCCTAGTATTCCAACACTCTAAAGTACATCTAAAAATCAAGAAATCATCCATAAACATGAGATCATGATCCTTGAATCCATAATTCAATTCAAGGAAAGTTATGATCAAAGTTAAGGAAGTTAGGAGTCAAGTTTAAAAGTTAAGAAGCAAAGTCAAAGTAAGTTATTAAAGTTTTCAAAGATTCTTACACAATCATTTTAACTTTGGTTTAAGGCTCAAGTTACAAGTTGAGCAAAAAGTAAGGAGTTGAGTCAAATTTTCAAAAGCTATAAACGAACTAAGTATTCCCTAAGAGTTAAGTTATAAGTTAAACAAAGAGTAGGAGCTGAGTTCATTTCTCAAAAGCTATAAGGGAACTAAGTATTCCCTAAAGGCTTATAAATGTTTTCACATTTAAGTTAAAAAGGGAACTGAGAGTTCCAAAAGAGTTTTAAACTAAAAAGGAGAACATTGATTTGAAAAGGAGCTTTTTAAATCTAAAGTGTTAGTAAATTATCTCAACCCAAAGGAAGGAAGTTTTATTAAAAGTATGAGCTAAAGTATATTTTGGGAGTAGTATTGAGCACCGATGTGGGTATGAGAGTTCATATTAACTCAAGTCTCCATGTAAACGATGAAGCCATCATGAGGATTGACGGGTCATTGTTTTTAGATGATCACGTAAGGTAATCTAGTGGGTCCACTAAGCTAAGTAAGGTCTTATACCAATGTCAAGGTATAAGACAGTTCTGGCAGCGTGCGCGAGACGCTGTTTCACTACTTACTCTCATAGTGGTGGTTGTCGGTTAGAGAAACTCCAACAAGAGTTATATTACTTTCATATATATTGTTTTATCTTTAATGAACTAAGTTTTTACACCGTTTTACCAGTTTTATATATTGCATATGTCTTTATTGCTTTATATTGAGATGTTATCTTGTGAGTCAAGCAGAGCCAAGGTAAGTTCATCCTTAATCCATTTTAAGCTTTACATATGTGTTTAGTATTTAAACTCGCATACTCGTACATCCAATGTACTGATGCCAGTTAGCCTTTATCGTTTTATGATGCAGACGCATGTAACTAGGATCTGCACGCAGCGCACCATTGATCCAGTCGAGCATTCCACAATCACTTGGTGAGCCTCTTTGCATTCCGGAGGATATCCTTTATTTGCTTTTCTAGCTTAGTCCAAAAGGATGTTGTGGTCCCAACATCCATCTCATTCAGTTAGAGGCTTCATAGACAATGTAGTAGTTCAGTTTTGGAGTCTCTTTAATCTTATACTTCGTATGTTATAGAATTGAGACTTAAGTGACATTTTGGCCAAGAAAAGTTATTAAGTTATCTTATGAGAATGACTTTAATTCTTTATCTGAGTTTATCATAGTCTTCCACTGAGTTAAGTAAGTCAGGCCAAGGGTTTGCTCAAGGCCAGCAATGGTCGTTGGGTACCGGCCACGTCAAGGGTGTAGGTTCCGGGCGTGACAGACTTATTGGGTTCATGCGAAATTATGAGAATGAACAATTCAACTCAAGGGATTAATGGGTAACATGTAATAGTCCCATGATTAGGAATTTAATCTCAAAAGGGTTAAGAACTCAAGACTTAGAACTTGAAGAAACTACTCCTCTTAATGATACTCAATTTATGGAATTCATACGGATGTTATGGGCATGAACAACTCGAGTCAAGGGTCAAAATATAAATAAGGAACTCATATATATAACTCTTCTCATTCTCCTACTTACTTTCTCAAAACTTAGTTCAAATTGATAGTTGATCTCCAAGGATTCATAATTGAACTCAAATACTCTCTTCAAGAGTTATGGTTCATGATATGGAGGATATAATGATGACAATGTAGGCTCATGAATACATTCTTTTCCTTCTCATACTCACCTTCTCGAGTCTTGAAACAATTTACTAGAAGTTGTAGAAGATCCTTAAAAAAACTCAAAGGGACTCTCTCAAAAGGTTCATAAGAACTCCCAAAACTTAATCTTGATTTTACATTGGATTTGAATTATTGTTTCAATGTTATGATTCATGTTATAAAATTTTTCCAAGTGTTTAGAAGTAGATTAAAGTGTTTAGAATCAAATAGAGTGAAAATACACTTTAAATGAGCTCAAACGGAGCGATCCGGGGAAAACTGGAGAGGGTAGGTGACCTTGGGGATATGGGTGGCGCGGGGTGACAACCCCTGACGGACAGAGATGAGTTTGGGACGCTCTGGCAGAGGCGCCGCGGCAGTCCCCAACCGAGCATTTTTTCTCGTTTCCTCACCCTAAATCGCCTAAATTCGAACGGTTTCTTCCCCAATCACTTGGATTTGATTACTTAACTTAATTACACTCTAATATACTAAAATAACACTAAAATTACTTAATTTGATCTCAAGAAATCATCAAAACTCCAACACAACAAGATTTAGAATGAACTTCAAGAACACCTTTAAAGAACTCTAATCTTTAAACTTTAAGCATGAAATTTCGCCAAAAAAATTACATGATTGGCGTGTGGGTGAACTAACCCAACACTATGGAGGCTTACATACCTCTTAGGTATTATAACCTTGGCGATAATCCGCAACTAAACTCACGAACGTCGACGAACGCCTTCATCCTTGCCTCTTTTCTCTTCTTTTTTTTTCTTTCCTCTTCTTGAACTCTCAAATAAAACCCTTAGCGTATTTTAGGATTATGAAACTGAACCTAAAAGGATTATAACCTTAAAATATGACTAATAATAAATTAAATCTGATTGGATAAGGAAAGGACCAAAATACCCCTCACTATTTTCTGCTAACTTTTATTATCTTGACAACCTAACTTCAAAAGATCATATCTCACTCATCCAAACTCGAAATTTAGCAAACTCAGAGGCTTTGGAAAGATAATTCAAAGATATTTCTAATTATATCTTGTATCACACCTAAATCATCCTGTACTAGGATTTATGGTCATTTGAAATTGATCTAAAACTCATACTTAGCTTAACTTGCAAATTTTCAGATTTTTTTCCTATTTCAAATTTTGTTTCTTTTTTGGGACTCAATATGCTACATCTATTGATCTTAATCCTTAAGAAATTTTAAATTTCTTTGAAAAATCTCAGTCACTACAAAGAATTGTTCGAGTCTTAGTTTGATTTTTTTTGGGGGGTGTTACACTACACCTGCTTATTTTTTATCCTAATAAGTGATATCAGAGCATTGGTTGTTGTTGATAATCTATTTGAATGATGGATCCATGTTATAGATGGATGTTCATCTTGGCGGGTGTAATTCTAGCCGCAACCGTTTTTTACGGTAATGAAGATCTTTGTTGGAGAAATTATTTCAGGGAGGTTCTCTATGTCGAAACTTAGATTTGATGGATGAGATTATGGAGAAGAGATGCAATCTGTTGAAGGTTATGTAAAGAAGATGGACAAATTTATTTTGTCAGAAGTTCAGGGCAAGGGAAAGATTTGTTTGGTTTTATTTGTTCTGAATTCTTACCATAAATAAGTTTTCCTTTTAGGGAAAGGTTTTTTAATATATTAAGTACTCATTTTATTTTATTAAAGGTTTTAGGACTCTATGGATCTATGTTTGTTCCTTCTAACTTAATAGCATTCACAATGTAGTCCTAGAATTTTGAGAGTTCGGTTATGGGGGAGAATATTGTGTACCTCCTGTATTCTGAGTGAATTGGTTGAGGTTGTTTCTCTCTATATTTCGTACTCTCATATTTGTAGTTTATTTCTCATCTCCTTTGTGGGTGTAGGTCGATTGACCGAACCACGTTAAATCTTTGTGTCTTTTGGTGTGTTTCACGTTTGTCTTCTTACTCTTGGTTTTTCGAGATTTGATTTGCTAGCTTCTGCACTACACCTGCTTATTTCACTCATAACAAGTGGTATTAGATACATAATTCAATGATGGAGCCACCATGTTAGAAATGGGTGTTCATCTTGGCGAGTGTAGTTATAGCCGTAACCTTTTTTACAGTAATGAAAATTTTTGTTCGAGTAATTATTTGTGTGGAGACATAGATTTGATGGAGGGTATTATGGAAAGGAGAAGCAAACATTGAGGATTATGTGAAGAATATGGAAAAAATTATTTTGTCAGAAATTCAGGCTAAGGGGGAGATTTGTTGGGTATTATTTTCCCCGAGTTTCATATCATAAATAGATTTTCCTTTTAGGATAAGATTTTGGATTGACTAGTCTTTTTTCTTGTAGGAAAAGGTTTAGGACTTTATAATTAGAGACTTGTTCCTTCTAACTTAATCAACATTCACAATGTGTCACGACCCAAATCGAGTCGTGAGTGGCACCCACACTTAACTAGCTAAGTGGGCGAACCAACAAATTTAACCTTAAATTATGATATGCAAGAATAAAGCGGAAGCTCAAAATCTGATTAAATATCGTTTCCCAAAATCTGAAAGTCATAACAACAAGGACATCTAATCTCCAATTTCTAAGTATAAGAGTATCAAATATACCAAAGTAAATGAAATACAATAATTTATGTCCGAAATCTAAGGACATCAGGTAATGACCAAGAGAATTCAACCCAAGCTCGAATGAATAGCTCACTCTTGAACCTGATATGCTGAGACTGGCTAGAGCTGAGGGCGAGTCAAATTCGCTGGTACACTAGCTGCACACCATAAAAGAAAAACAAAGAAAAATACTAGTAGGGGTCAGTACGAGGCAACATGTAGTGAGCAGGTATCATCGACCAATCCAAAATCGAAACTAATATACAAGGAATAATAGTATGAACTTAACTATAGCACTTAACAGGTGATAAACAACAAACAACATGAACCAGTATCAACAACACTAAAGTAAGTATGTAATAAGTCAACGATATCAAGATCATCCATGAGGACTCATGCCTCCAACTGAACCATTTGGGGAATTGAGTTCTTTGAGATTGAGTACATTCCGTTAGTTCCATATCTTTTTCCTTTAATGTTACTTTGTCGGAACGTGACACTCCGATCCAGTTATACCGTGTCGGAACGTGACACTCCGATCCAAGAATACCGTGTCGAAATGTGACACTCCGATTCAAGAATACCGTGTCGCCGATCCAATACTACCATTAATTTATCATTTATTATCACCACTTTCAATTCATTATTATATTATTTCATCAAGCCTTATTTATTCAAGGCATCACTTCGATAAAGAGGGTTCAAGAATATAAATTTCATGATCTCAGTATTTCAGATCAATCACAAAACACACAACCAAGCCACACAACCAAAAAATCAAGTACATAGAAAACTTCATAATATTATTCAATGCATATCAATCACTATTAAGAATTTACTATCAAATAGCATTAACCATAACCTACCTCCACCGAAGAACCGAAGTCAAGCAAGCCACTACTTCTCCGAAACTTTTCCTTTTCCTCATTGCCTCCGAACATTTACAATCTATCAAATATATACACATAATTGTAAGTTAACAAGTCTATAAACACGCATTATTCTATGTCTACTCTAGACCCAAAAACTCACCTAATTTTATAATCAATTTCCCAAAGTTCAAACCTAAGAATAAGTCTTAATTCCTCCAATTAGCATATCTTTAATGAAACACAAATAATATACTACACTCAATATTTAATTCTCTATATAAATATATCAAGACTTAATTCATAATATAATATTATAATATATAAAACTGAAAGTCACCGGTGTCGAAACCAGTGACAGTCAACACTTCAAACCAACATCTTATTCTCGCCACTTTATAACATGCATATTGCACTAACTAATTAATTGCACCATGTAATTCCTTTAGAAATCATTAGGAAATCAGTAAGCAATCATCAGTAATTAGTAACCAAAAACCTTGTTCCCTACAATTTCACCCCCAATTTCGGTTTATAATAATAATTTAACTAGTACGCATTAATTAGCAACCGATACATATGAACAATGATTATTTTTTTTTCCTGAGAACTTAGCCGCTTCAATTTTCTTTCTTCTCCTCTTTTCTTTTCTTTTTACAGATTATTTATTATCCTAATTATTTAAAGACTAATTATAAAAAAAATAAAAGTGACCCATTATTAATTTTTCTATTATTTTCTTTAACCACTAACTAAATAATTATTAAAACTACCCCACTAATTCCACGAATAGTCCAAAATACCCATTTAAAATCTATCGAAACATATTTTATAAAACGAAAAGTTCTAGTACTCAAAATGACCAAATGGGTCGTTACACAATGCAGTCCTAGGGTTTTGAAAGTTGCAGTTATGGGGGAGAATGTTGTTTACCTCCTTGTATTCTGAGTGAATTGGTTAAGGTTGTTTCTCTCTATATTTTGTAATCTCATATTTATAGTGGATAGCTCATCTCCTTTGTGGACGTATGTCGATTGACCGAACCACGTTAAATCTATCACTTTTGGTATATTTCTCGTTTGTTCTCTTACTCATGATCTTTTGAGGTTTGCTTTGCTAGCTTCCGCACTACACCTGTTTACTTTCGAACCTAACACTTATTAGTAATATATTCATTTATGAGACTATTATTTACAAAAGTCAAATTATGTGAAAGAGTAAAATCTGAGGTGAGTATAATAATTTATATATACGGATACGTATAATGTAAAATCTCTTGGTAAATCACTTTTAATTTTCTTCCAATGTATATTCAGGTTGTCATATTTTACTTTATCATTATCCTTTTTGTTATTGTTAATTTCAATGATCATTTATAATGTAATTTGTCTTTCCTTTACCTTATTGTTTAAGAGTGTGTTTTCACTTATCAATACTTACATGATTTGGATTTTTAATAATAATGACAAGATTTTATCCACTATATTTGATTTTATTCCTTAAATTGTTTGTGTGATTTTGAGTTATAATGTTCCTATTAAGTACATTTATAATCTTACAATATTTATTTTATTTTATTTTAAAAAATTATATAAAGAATATAACATACACATATATATATATATATATATATATATATATATATATATATATATATAAGTCACACGGCCATGTTTGTATGGGGTTGACCAACTTTTTATTTATTACATCTTTGACTCTAATAGCTTTTTTGACCTTATAAATTAACTATTTTGGAGCCTTCTTTTTGGTCATTGTATTATTCGTATACTTCACACAACAATCAAAGCTATTGTTCCTTCCAAGAGACGGAAGAGACTCCCTTGAAAGACCTTCAAGATGGGTAGAAAAATTGAGATTAAGAAAATTGAAGAAACATCAAAGCGTCAAGTCACATTTTCAAAGCGACGTAGTACTTTACTAAAGAAGGCGAAAGAGATTGCTATTTCCAGTGATGTGGATGTGTTGTTGGTCGCCTTCTCCCCTGCTGAACGTCTTAGTAAATTCTGTAGCAAAAATAGGTATTTTATTTACGATACCGATAAAAATTCCGTTACATTGTGCTTGTTATCGATCTGTACAAAATGATTAGCTAGATTAATTTTTTTTACTAAATTTATACTTTTGTAGAATTGAAGACATTCTTCAACGCTACATTGAGATTCCGATTGAGAGAAAATTGACGTACGTGAATTAACCCTGAATTTCTTCTATTGATTTTTTTTTTTGTAATTTAGCTATTAGTACTTATATACTATAACACTAATTTATGAGTTTTTTTTGTTTTTTTTTTGCTGGGGTTAGTCATATGGTCGATGTTCAGGTACTTTACTCTTTTACATATTTATTATCGATCTATATTTGTAGGAATTTTTTAACTTTATATCTTGTTTTTATGAATGTGAATCAATTAGTCTAATCTACAAAAGAATATGAAATAAACTAAACTTTGAATTGAAAATTAGTAGTCTCTCCATTTTAATTTCTTTGCCTTAATTTGTTTTAGTTTGTTTAACAAAATGTGTCAAGTTAGGTCTTGAGCTTAATTCATACACCAAATGCTAACTTGAAGGGAGAAAGATTATCTAAGCACAATTTCATTCCTTACACACCCACACCATACTTAGATCCAGACATTTCGTATACAATATTCCAATTATCACGCTCGCGCACACACCACACCTAGATCCAGACATTTTGTACCCGGTATTCCATTTATCACACACACACACCCTTTATCCAGACATTTTTTAATCTGTGATTCCAGTAGTCGCTCCCATTCCAGATCCAGACCAAGGGTAGTTCCACCCCCGCAACTGCCCCATTTCTTAGGGCCCACTTATAGATTGACTCTAATATCATATCAAGTTAATTAGGTCTTGAATATTTTAAATCATACTTTAGTTCAAAGAGAGGAGAATTACCTTGTCGGAGACCATTAATCACCGAGTAGGACATTCAATCCTTCATCAAAATTATTTTGAATCCTTTTTGGCTAATCTTTAATTTAAATTTTCAACATCACATAGTTCTTACTACAAAATTAAATGATTATTGATAAATTTTAATTTTCACATGTCATTAGCTTAAGATCATGAGATACAAATATCTTACTTACTTTATCAAATCTTGTCAAGAAAAAATTAAACAAACAAATTAAAATGGAGTGAGTAATAATTAAAAATTTTGAAATTGACATCCTCAAAATTAACGAAATACTAAATGATTTTTAAACTAGATATAATTTGTTCAAGACAATAAGTTTGACTTATGCCAAAAAGTGTATAATTGATAAAGTTGTAATAAATTTAATTATTGGGATCAGTTTTTCTCACCATTTATTAATATATATATTTTTTTGTTGTATAAATGAAGGAAAAAGTGGCAAAATTGAGGCAATTGAACCATATCAAGGGAGATATTAGCAAGCGATACTTTCTTGATAAGCAGTTTGTATCTCTTTTCGTTCTCATGTCTTCCTTTGATTAATTTATTGTCTCTCTCTAGTTTTATTTTGTTCAATGCTATTTACAAAAACTTATACTTTAGAATAGTGTCCTTTAGCATTACTTTACTTACAAGACCATATATGTAAGTGTTAAATTACCACTACCATCGCCATCGCCAACACCATCAGTGTATTCTTATAAATAAGGTCTGAGAGACTAAGTACGTAACTTTACTCCTACCTTTATATATAGGATAAATAAGTTGTTTCCGATTGACAAATCTGTTAGGTTGTGGAGCCTGATTAATATTTGATGTACTGTCATATATATTAATGTTTACGCGGTGGAAGTTTACTCACGGGGTGGAATACTCTGATTTATTAATATATATATACCGCACCGCCGTGGAAGTTTACTCACGGGGTTTTACCACGACACAAAATTCTCTCTCCACGAAATTCTCTCTCTATTTTCTCTCTAGATCTCTCATCTTCTTCATTAGAAAAGTTCTTGTGTTAAGATCTAGATCCTAACAACTGGTATCAGAGCAAGGTTGATTCAACACAATCACTGAAGATGGATAGTTCGAAGCTTGGAATCGAGAAGTTTGATGGATCCGATTTCAGTTTCTGGAAGATGCAGATCGAAGATTATCTGTACCAGAAAGGTCTTCACGAACCGTTGACCGGGGTGATGCCGGAATCCATGACAGAGGAGAAGTGGAAGCTCAAGGATCGCCAAGCTCTTGGGTTGATCCGGTTGACTTTGTCGAGAAACGTGGCGTTCAACATCGTGAAGGAGAAAACCACGTTCGGTCTGTTGAAGGCACTGTCAAACATGTATGAAAAACCATCGGCGATGAACAAGGTATATTTGATGCGTAGATTGTTCAATTTACAGATGTCTGAGAATGGATCTGTTTCTGATCATATAAATGAGTTTAATATGATTGTGAGTCAACTCAATTCTGTGGATATTAATTTCGAAGATGAAATTAAGGCGTTGATTTTGATGTCATCTCTGCCCGAGTCTTGGGATACTGTTGTTGCTGCGATTAGCAGTTCCCGTGGATATGAGAAACTGAAGTTTGATGAAATCCGTGATGTTGTTCTTAGCGAAAGTATTCGCAAACGAGAAGTAGGAGATTCATCCGGCAGTGCTCTCAGCGTTGACCGAAGGGGGAGAAGTAAGACGAAAGGCCAAAATCAACATGGTCGATCTAAATCAAAGAATCGAGGAAAATCCCCAAACAGATCTAACGTGACTTGTTGGAACTGTGGAGAAAAAGGGCACTTTCGGACGAACTATACAAAGCCAAAGAAGAAACAGAATCAGAAATTTGGAGATGACAATGATTCTGTAAATTCAGCAGAGGACATTGGGGATGCTCTAATCCTTAGTGTGAACAGCCCGGTTGAATCGTGGATTTTGGATTCTGGTGCATCCTTTCATTCATCTCCAAGCAAGGAGTTGTTCCAAAATTTCAAATCTGAAAATTTTGGAAAGGTATATCTTGCTGACAATAAAGCCTTAGAGATTGAAGGAAAGGGGAATGTTTGCATAAAGACCACCTCGGGAAACCAGTGGACATTGGAGGATGTCAGATATATTCCTGGCCTCAAGAAAAATCTGATCTCTGTTGGTCAGTTGGATAGCACGGGATATGCAGCAGAGTTTGGGAAAGGTTCGTGGAAGATTGTGAAAGGTGCTATGGTAGTAGCTCGTGGCACCAAATCTGGAACCTTGTACACCACTGATGGGTGTATTAATATGGCCGCTGTTACTGAAGGTGCTTCCAGTTCATGTCTGTGGCACAACAGACTTGGACACATGAGTGCTAAAGGAATGAAGATGCTGGTTGCAAAAGGAGCATTAGAGGGTCTGAAGTCTGTTGATATGGGTCTTTGCGAGAGCTGTGTTATGGGCAAACAGAAAAGAGTAAGCTTCACAAAGACTCCTAGAGAGCCAAAGAAAGTGCGGTTGGAAATGGTCCATACAGATGTTTGGGGACCATCTCCAGTATCATCACTTGGAGGATCCAGATTCTATGTTACCTTCATTGATGACTACAGCAGGAAGGTATGGGTTTACTTCTTGAAGCATAAGTCAGATGTGTTTGCAACCTTCAAGAAGTGGAAAGCTGAAGTTGAGAATCAGACCGGTTTGAAAGTCAAATGCCTAAGGTCTGATAATGGAGGAGAGTATGACAAATCAGAGTTCAAGGCATTCTGTGCAGCTGAGGGAATCAGATTGATGAGAACAGTTCCTGGTAAGGCAAGGCAGAATGGAATTGCTGAGAGGATGAACAGAACATTGAATGAGCGTGCGAGGAGTATGAGGATACACTGTGGGCTGCCCAAAACATTTTGGGCGGATGCTGTGAGCACAGCTGCATACTTGATCAACAGGGGACCATCAGTTCCTTTAGGGTTCAAGATTCCAGAGGAGGTGTGGACAGGAAAAGAACTCAAGTACTCACACTTGAGGACTTTTGGTTGCACTGCTTATGTTCATGTTGATCCAGAAAAGAGAGACAAGCTTGATGCCAAGGCTGTGAAGTGTTACTTCATAGGCTATGGTTCTGATTTGTTTGGTTACAGGTTTTGGGATGACAAGAACAGAAAGATCCTGAGACATTGTGACGTGACGTTTGATGAGTCTGTCCTGTACAAGGACAGAGAGCAGAAGGTTCTTGAGATTACAAAGCAAGTGGGAGTTGAGGTTGAGTTGGAGAAGAGTAACCCCAAAGATGTCGAAGCAGATACTCAACCAACTCTTACTGAAGAATCTGAAGTGGAGCATGCTACACCTGAGCAGGTGTTAAGGAGATCATCCAGAACCATCAGGGCACCAGATAGGTATTCACCTTCATTACACTATCTATTGCTGACTGATGAGGGGGAACCAGAGTCTTTTGATGAGGCCCTACAGGTGGAGGATTCGATCAAGTGGGAGCAAGCCATGGATGATGAGATGAGGTCACTTGAGGAGAACGACACATGGGCGTTGACTGAGTTACCTGCAGGGAAGAGAGCTTTGCTGAACAAGTGGGTGTTCAGAATCAAGACTGAACCAGATGGCAAAAGAAGGTTCAAGGCTCGTCTAGTGGTTAAAGGATATTCACAAAGGAAAGGTATTGATTATGCTGAAATATTCTCTCCTGTTGTGAAGTTAACCTCTATTCGAATTCTGTTGAGTATTGTTGCATCAGAGAATTTGCATCTAGAGCAAATGGATGTAAAAACAGCATTTTTACATGGAGATCTGGACAAAGAGATCTATATGCAGCAACCGGAAGGATTTGTGGTTCCAGGCAAGGAACACATGGTGTGCAAGCTCACCAGGAGCTTGTATGGACTAAAGCAAGCACCAAGGCAGTGGTACAAGAAGTTTGACTCCTTCATGACCAAGAGTGGATTCTGCAAAGCTGAAAAGGATACGTGTTGTTACTTCAAGAAATACACTGATTCATATGTCTTTCTACTCTTATATGTGGATGATATGTTGATTGCAGGATCTAGTATGAGGAAGATTAACAATCTGAAGACAAGGTTGTCTGCAGCGTTTGAGATGAAAGATTTGGGTCCAGCGAAGCAGATTCTGGGGATGAGGATTTCTCGGGATAGATCTGCTTGCACTTTAAATCTATCTCAGGAGCTGTACATTGAGAAGGTGTTGAGCAGATTCAGGGTTAATGATGCTAAACCCAGGACTACCCCATTGGCAAATCACTCTAAATTGTCAAAGGAGCAGTCACCCAAGACAGCCGAGGAGCGCGAGCATATGGCACTTGTTCCATATGCTTCAGCAGTTGGGAGTTTGATGTATGCTATGGTCTGCACAAGACCTGACATAGCACATGCAGTGGGAGTTGTTAGCAGGTACATGGCAAACCCGGGGAAAGAGCATTGGGAAGCCGTGAAGTGGCTTCTGAGATATATGAGAGGTACATCCAGTACTTCACTCTGTTTTGGCAAAGGCAAGGTGACTCTACAGGGTTTTGTGGATGCTGATCTTGGTGGAGATGTTGACTCGAGAAAGAGTACATCCGGGTACATTTACACCATAGGTGGAACAGCAGTGAGCTGGATGTCCAGACTTCAAAAGTGTGTTTCTCTTTCATCTACTGAAACTGAGTATGTGGCAATAGCTGAAGCTGGGAAAGAGATGATATGGCTGGTAGATTATCTGGAGGAATTGGGCAAGAAGCAGAGCGAGAAGATTCTTTACTCAGATAGCCAGAGTGCCATACAGTTGGTGAAAAATCCAGTCTATCATTCGAAGACAAAGCACATCAGAAGGCGGTACCATTTCACTCGCAGAGCAGTAGAGGATGGTGATATGTGTTTGGAGAAGATAGAGGGTGCAAAGAACCCGGCAGACATGTTGACGAAATGTGTTGATGTTGGGAAACTGAGGTTATGCAAAACCTCGGTTGGTCTTCTGTAGTTGTTGCTACAGATGTTGCGGTGCGGTAAAGATGTTGATGATGAAGAGATTTTTTTGAGAATGTAATTTTTTTTTTTGGATGACTGCATCAGTCTCCAAGTGGGAGAATTGTTAGGTTGTGGAGCCTGATTAATATTTGATGTACTGTCATATATATTAATGTTTACGCGGTTCAACCTCCGCGGTGAGGATTCAAATAGGCTGTACTATTTATTCTCCATTTATTCTCTGTAACGAAAATACTCTGATTTATTAATATAAATATACCGTACCGCCGTGGAAGTTTACTCACGGGGTTTTACCACGACACGAAATTCTCTCTCCACGAAATTCTCTCTCTATTTTCTCTCTAGATCTCTCATCTTCTTCATTAGAAAAGTTCTTGTGTTGAGATCTAGATCCTAACAAAATCACCTGCTTCATTATTCGTGTTTGAGACTGACAATATGAGCAAGCTCACAAAAGTAGAGTTATATTAGCGTTGTACAATATTAGTTTATCGAAATGTTAGATACTACCTAGTTCCTTCATCATACTTGATTTCTTTTCTATGAAATGAAATTGACTCTCACTGATGAATTACATTGTCTCATGATGGCTACTTTTGGATGTTTCAACCTGCTATTGGTATCTTAATTTCTACAGGATTGAGGTGAGCATAATATGCCTCTCTTATGAGTTCTTTTTATATTTTCAATACTATTCTAATTAGTAGTTTGTTAGTTAAGTGGGACACTGAAATAAATGTCAATTAATCATTATGTATCTATGAGGAAAGTTGATAAAATCATTTTAATGTGAAATTCTTTGATATAGAATTTGGAGCTACAAATAACGAAGAGCACATTGGAATTGCAGATTGTGGATGCTCATATAAGGTCATTTGATTTAGTATCACAAGTGTTTTTCTTTGCAGTTCTAAAATTATAACATCATGATTGAATACATCGACGTCACCTTAAACTTTCATTTAGACATTTAAAGTATAGTTTATTTCAATTGTCTAAATGTAATATACTAATAAATTAAAAAAAGTTATCGATATTTTTTGCCTAACAACACGATTTTGCAGGGATTACGAACCTGGGCCAGAAGAAGAGGTTCCTCTTCATCAGCTTTGTTGGTGTGAAAAGAACTTGCAACTATCTCTCCAAAAAATCAGGGATAGAAAAGTTTGTTCTTTCACCAATTCTTTTTTTCATTTATCATTGAAAAATATGCGAATTTATAATTTTTAAGAAAATAAATATTTTTGTTAGAAATAATGTAAAACCCCAATTAATGTCAAATAAATTATGATTAGGTGGAATTGGAGAAACAAGGAAATGTGGATGTTCACTTTGCTGCACAACAAATAACTCCTCATCAGTTTGATACTAATAATTGGATTGATACATACAGGTTATTAATATTTTCACATGATATTTCTCTACAAAAAGTCCTCCTTTTCCCTTTTTGTTTAATTATTATTTCGTTATTATTATAGTTCAAATATCCAGGGGAGTATGTATCAAAACTGGATGAACAAAGGAAAGAGAGTAGCAAACAGTTCTAGCCATTACGCATATACCCCTTCCTTTGCAAGTTCTTCACAGAGTGGGAATATACCATTATCTCAAAATCAAAACTCATCGGCTTATATCCCATTACAGGTAATTAACACTTTTTCAAAATGCAGTAACTAAGATATCCTTAAAATGAGATTTTTAAATATTATTATTTCTATCTGCACAATAGAGCTATCAACTAAACACCGTGGTAGATGTCCTACAGAATCCACCACCAACATTTGGACAGTCACAGGTACAGTAATATTCTTGAAATATTATTTCTTGTTAAGTCTCCTTAAAGAAATGAAATATTTCTTTTTTAGTTTTGATATATAATTATTTATATCCACTCAATAGAGCCAATAACAAAACATGATGGTAGATATCCAACAGTGTCCAACACAAATATTTGGACAATCACATGTACACTAATATTCTTGAAATATTGTTCTTTGTTAGATCCTACCCCCCCCCCCCCTTTCCACTAAACTAGTTAAGTCATATATTTTGCAGGCACAATTGACTTTTGGTGAAAGTGGTAACAACTCTCTCATGAACTTCTGGGGAAATATTTATGCTTCTACAAGGTTTCTTTCAATATTTATGCATTTAGTTATTGCTCTCCATATACTATGTTATCTGTTTTAATTTGAAAAAGATTGATGGCATTAGAATTATTATGCACCCAAACTCTACACAAGATGAAATTATTATTATATTTATGTTGGTATTTTTTCTGTTTAACATGATATGATTCCTAAGATCTCTCTCTCGCTCTCTCTCAGGCCCGTCTCGAGTCCACTAGCAACTACGGGTACACACTTGAACAATCCCTCAGAATCAGGGTTGGAGTATGCCCATTCAAATTTGAATAGCAATTTGAGCAATAACAACAACATCAATCACATCATTCAACAAAATGAACATTTTTTATTTCAAAGTGATGCAATAGCTCCTAATATTCATGGATTTAACTATCCTAGGGAGGTTAGTTCAAAGCTATATTCTTATTACTATCGACTAATTAACTTTATTTGTTTGCTTATAACTTCATTTTTTATTATATTATTCACTCAAATACTCACTTTAAATGTTTTATCACAATGATTAGGAGAATACAATGGGAAGCAATGAATACTTTGCTGACACAACATATGAGAATGATGCATGGGATTGGGATGATGAAGCTTTTAATGGAGGAGACTTTTAAAATTTAGATTGATCAAATAAAGACAAAGAAAAACTTTTAAAATCTAGTTCCTTTATCTTTGATACATTTAAAAGAGCATAAACTCATGATATTTTAGCTTTTCATATACTTATTTCAGTATGCAACATATCATCTTAAATATATGTGTGGTGGCCTATGGATATATATGTTCAAATGATTAACAACAAGGACCTATGGATGTTAGAAATAAATTGTATGTTGGAAACATCATATATGTTTTAATACTTCTTATTGTTATGTTGTCCTTTTAGATTATAGGTCTAAGACTAAACCAAGTGGTCAAAAGTCCATTTAGGTTGTTGGTGAATTTGGGTTGTATTACTAATCCTATAGGAAGGAGAGGAGGTAAACCTCATAAGATGGAAAAGAGCATGTCATTTCTAGACTGCAAGAGAGAGTGAATGGATAGAGTCTATATATACTTGGTGCAATTATAAAGTGCTTGAATGGACAATAGATAGAGTTGTAATCAATCAAAATAGGCTGCAAAAATTTCTTGATACTTTTGTAGCACACTTGGTCAGGAGTACTGGTTCTAGGGGTGACAATAGGCTGATGATCGAGTAGGATATGATCTATATCGTCTTGAGTTCCAAATTCAGCTTGAAAGGAAGTTTTTTGGCAATTAGCCTCAAGCATAAGAAAGACATTTTAGAAGGAATAGAATTGTTCCATATATTATTAATAAAGCTCTCTCTTTCTGTGCTCTCTAATATTCTGCCAGGCAGAAATGTTAGAGTATTGGCCATCTTCTGAATAGGTCCATATTGCAGAGTCATCAAGACAAGTAAGTTTTTGAGTTTAGAGTTTCTGCTAGTGATATAGCTCCATGTTACCTTGCCATATGCTTTTCAATAAGCTCCAAAGTACCTTTAGGGGGGGAGAATATAAATAGACAAAGATTGAATGATACTTTTAGTTAACATTTGCCTACCATGTTACCTTGCCAAGCATTTAATCTTTTAATCACCTTATAACCATACCATCAAAGTAACAAATTCTCTTCGATCTTACTGGTGTATATGGGGCATACGAGGTAAGTAACAGGAAACTTACTTTCCAGATCAAAACCTGTACAAGATCGATCTGATCCTATTGATTCTATATGCACAAGTTTTAGGGCCAGTGAGAAAGAAGCTTTTATCCATTTTCACTTTTTGTCCAGAAACTTTTGATAATGTTTTTCAATTTTTTCATCTTAGTTAAGCTCAAATGTTTTCCAAATCAACTCAATTTTCTCAAATTTAACAAAAACAACTTCCCTTTCAAAACTTAAGGAAAACATTTTCCAAAATCTCTTTCAACCTCCCCCTATCCACCCCACCCCACCAGCCCTCAACCCCCCCCTACCAGCCCCCCCAAGCCCCCCCCACCCCTACTAGCCCCCCACGACCCACCCACCCTACCATCCCCCAATCCACCCCCTATCCCTAAAAAAAATTTAAGTTTATTTTTAAAGAAATATTTTAACTTCAAAAATTTATTTTTTCACCCCTACCCTTGACCCCCCACCTCACTAGCTATCCCCCTAACACCACCACCACCAGCCCCCCCAAAAAAATATTATTTAAAAAAAAAGTTCAACTTCAAATTTTTTTTTCACCCCTACCCTCGAACCCCCACCCACCACCACCACGAAAAAAAAATTTAACTTTGTTTTTTTTTATAAAAAAAATCAGCTTCAAAATTATTTTCTACTCTAGTAAAAAATAAAAGATATTTCTCAAAAATATTTGGCATTCAAAAACCAAACACTAATATTTTTCCGAAAATATTTTCTACTCACCAACCAAACATGAGAAAATAAGTCCAATATGAACTTGTTTTCCAGGAAACATTTTCCATGGAAAACATTTTCCTTCATACCAAACACACCCTTAACGAAATTAGTATTGCCGCTACTAAAAATAACTATATCATCAGCATAAGCAAGACTCGTAGTTTGAGGACCATTTTTATGCATATATAGAGAAAGGGATGAAATTGTCATGCTTCAATATAGATTTTCATAATAAAGTATTTTATGATATATGGAAGTTCTTATCCCATTTTAAAACCTATTTATTCAATACAAGATGCACATTATTTATCCATGTTAAAATTAATAACTGATGGTAGTAATAGATAGTTTAAAGGCTCAAGAATGAGCTTTTATTAAACTTCGGTCTATTATGTTATTGATTGACGGTAAGATGATGGATTTAAGTCATATTGCATTAAAAAGGGGTAAGACATCACGTATGGGTTTAAGTCTCACCGATTCATGGTCTAAGATGTTTTTATGAATAAGACATTGGATTTGAATTTCAATGCATGCACCATATTGATGATATAATGATGGCTACGGCAAAATAATATATATTTTGGTGAAAACTAGTCATGAAACATGTCTCATTGAAATCGCTTCATTCCCTAAAAGTGAATGTAGTAGTTGAAATTCAAGAGGGGGGGGGGGTGAATTAAAAATTTACTTAGTCAGCTATCAGTAGTCGATAGTTGACTCACCTGCAAGTTAGTAAGATAGGAAACAATAACAGAAAGATTGCAGTAAATAATTGACACACATAATTTTATCCTGGTTCGGATCACCAATGTGGTGCATAGTCCAGTTCCCTTGGGTTTCAAGAGTTTTCCTTAAGAGCGTTGAAGAGATCTTCTTGTTACAACAGTGAATGAATTTTATCATGTCTAATATGCAAATCAGAGTTCTACCTTGACACTACCTCAATTTGTATACCTACACTCAAATGTTTTTTCTTTTCTCTTTTCTTTTCAATTGTATCACTCAGAAGTTTACAAAGTTTTATGAAAGACAAAGACAATCTGTTTACTAAGCTCAAGTGAAGTTGCGCACTTCATAGTATGCATCTGGTTTGATATAAATAGATGATGATCTCCGCTCTTTGTAAGGAAAAGCCCAAGGGATTTTATCTCAATTAATGATTTGTTTTAGGGATTTCTTGATTGAGGTAATTTTATAGTGAACCATATCTTCTGCTATCCTTGTGCTGATTTAACCTTTCCTTGTGTGATCAGCAAACTCCTTATTTTATGGCTCTTTACTTGTGTTGATTTGATCTTGTCCTATCCGTGGTCTTCTATCTTGTGGCTCGATTTGTGATTCTTCCCTTTTCTTGATGAGTTATTTTTTATTTGCTGCCAAGAATATGGGATTCTCGAATCTTTGCTTTGTATGCTATTCCAGCCATGTATTTCTTTCCTTCTTTTGTCCCTTAGATTTTGGGACTTTCCTTCTCAATTCCTTTCTGCATTTTAGTCGAATATTCTTTTTCTCCTTGAAGTCGTCTGTGCTGATGATTTTCCTGTTTGGTAATGTGACATACAAAAATTGAGATCAATACGTTATGAGTCTATTTTCAAAATCAATTGACTATCTGAGGTTAACAATCTCCCCTTTTTTGATAATAACAAGTTTGATCACAATTTTAAAATTAATCTGGATAGTTAATTAAACTTCCCTGAGGTGAGATTTCGTTGATGTATGCAGATGTCGTTGCTCCCCCTGTCTTAGCTCCCCCTGTATCACAGAGAGGGATGGAATTTTTCTCCCCCCTTGTCATAATAAAAAAGAATATCGAAATAGCAAACTATATTAAAGCATAGACAAAAAAGGCCAGAGTAGTCTAAGAGTTAAAACACAGTAGTCCAAAAGATAGAGAGGGACAATCCCCTTTTGAAAGATAGCACAAAAGAGATGTGCGGCCATGAGAGTTAACGGCCACCCCAAAAATATTTGAGGGAGTTGATCACATTGTCACAAAAGGTCTTGTACGAACGTTCCACATTCTTGGAGAGGCTGGAGTAAGAAGTCTGAACGGTAACAACAAGATCATTGTTGGAGGAGTTGAATCCATTTTTAAGAGAGTCAACTTGCTGAATTAGGAGATTTACTGTTGAGGTACCCTCCTGCTTGATTCCCGTCATGGCAATTCGCAACTTACCGATATCAGTGCTAGAGTCTTTCTGTAGATGAAACACCTTTTCCACAGCATCATGAAGGGTTTCTAGACGCCGTTCGACAGCCAAGAGTCGAGTTTTCACCTCCTTATTGTCCTGCAGAATAAGAGCAGCAGAGTCCGCAGAGAGTTTGGAGAGCTTGGCAGAGTCAGTCCAAGCTTTGACCGAGTCATTTTTGACCACTTTTCACCGACCTGCACATACCCCATACTAGAAAAAGTGCGAGAGTCATAGGTAGCATTTATAAAATTGGGGGTAAACATAGAGAGATCCACAAGACAATCCACAATAATCCTCGAGATGAGTAGGCAATAGGGCAGGCTTGCCGATGCATTCAAGTCTTCTGCACTTACCCACATATACGCCTTGAACCATTCTACCCAGTTGATGCGGTATTTTTTAAGCAGACAGTAAAGAACAAAGATGTCCCGGGTAGAGATATTACTCAAAGATCCTTTCCTGGGAATAAGAGTTGTGTCCACGATGTGAGCGAGAATACGATTCTCACAGCATAGTGACAAGGGCCCAAAGTTAGAGATGTCAGAGTCGGGTTCAGCCACGACTCGCTTTGCACCTTTCAGAGAGATTTCAAAGTCATCAAGCCATGTTTCGTTCATGTACGGAATAAATCCAAAGAACTTAGTGCCAAAAACGTCTTCAAACAGTTTTTCATTGATGATAAAATTCTTTCCGAGAACCAACGATTCCAACTCACCACTATCGGGTGAGAGACGGAGATTCGCATAGAAGAGGCGAACAACTTCATCAAAAAGCTCAAGACCACATAAAGTAAAAAAGAAAGACAGTTTCTGGGCCTTGAGATAGGAACTTACCTGACAGTGAGAGTCTTTTAACCGGCTGAAATTAACAATATGGTCGGGAAAAATTGGACGAGTTTTGAAGCGATCATACCTGAGCTTTTGTTTGATACCCCAGAATCTTTGCATGTCCGCATGAGAGAGAGATCCCGTTGGAGGGAGACAGGCTTCTTTAATTCTTTCTGCTTAGAGGAGGAAGCCCGCTTTTTCGAGGTCTTGGACGGAGCAACCATGGATCCTGCGGAGAAATCAGAAGAGAGAGAGATGGTGTCTACTTCGAAGGAACTCGAAGCGACTGAGGATTTTCTAGAGGTCATAGAGCGAGTCTATGGTGAGATGAAGACAAAGAAGAAAAGAGAGAGAATAAATAAAAGAGAGAAAGAGAGAGAAATGAAGGGGATCAGATGGGAAAGGGAAGGGATTTGACAAAAGCAAGGGGAAGCGGAAGGGGCGACAGAGTCATCATTACTGAAAAAGGTGAGACTGCATTAATAATAAGAGAGAGAAGATTTAAACAAAAATAAATTAAATTGCATAAATAATACAAAAAGGAAGTTAAACAGGACATTTACTGCCAAGGCGATCTCGGAGGTAGCAAAACCTGTTCTTAAGAAGAGGCTTAGATCAGCTAATTGATTTTCAGAGTCTACGAATTCAAGAGAAAAATCATCATTCTCAACATGATCACGAATAAAATGATGCTTTATGTCAATATATTTAGCCCTGGAATGATGCACAGTATATTTAGAGAGACTGATGACACTTGTATTATCACAGAAAATAGGAACAGATTCAAATGAGAGATCATAGTCTAGCAATTGATGCATCATCCACAAGATTTGAGTACCACAACTTCCCACAGCTAATTATTCAGATTATGTGGTGGATAATGCAACCGAAGCTTGTTTCTTGCTATGCCATGAAACTAGGGAGTGTCCCAAAATTTGGCATGTTCCACTAGTGCTTTTTCGGTCATTTTTGTCACCTGCAAAATCAATATCTGAATAACCAATTAAATCGAAATGATTAAAATGTAGATACCATAGTCCCAACTCCAATGTTCCAATAAGGTAGCGAATAATTTGTTTTACTGCTGTGAGGTGGGATTCCTTTGGAGCAGCTTGAAAACGTGCACATTTGCATACACTAAACATTATGTCTGGTCGACTGGCTATAAGATATAGTAGAGAGTCGATCATTTCTCTATACATCTTTTCATCCACGTCTTTTCCAGAAGCATCAGTTTCAAGACATGTGGATTGACTCATTGGGGTTCCAGAAGCTTTGCCTTTTTCGAGTCCAAATTTTTTAATTAATTCCTTTGTGTACTTTGCTTGACTAATGAAAGTTCCTTTATCTGACTGCTTGATTTGAAGTCCGAGAAAGAATGTAAGTTCTCCCATAAGGCTTATTTCGAATTCTCCTTTCATTAAGTTTGCAAAATTCTCACACAAATATGAATTAGAACTTCCAAAGATAATATCATCAACATAAATTTTAACTATCAGAATGTATAAACCAGATCTTTGGATGAAGAGAGTTGTGTCAATTTTCCCCCTTTGGAAGTTATTTAGTAGTAAAAATGAACTTAATCTTTCATACCAAGCCTTTGGAGCTTGTTTTAGTCCGTAAAGTGCCTTTGAAAGTTTATAAATAAAATCTGGACAAGATGGATTTTCAAAATCAGGGGGTTGTTTGACAAAAACTTCTTCTTTTATAAATCCGTTTAAAAAAGCACTTTTCACATCCATTTGAAAGAGTTTAAAACGCTTGAAGGATGCATAAGCTAGTAAAATTCGAATAGATTCTAACCTTGCTACCGGTGCAAATGTTTCATCATAATTAATACCTTCTTGTTGTGAGTAGCCTTGAGCAACTAATCTTGTTTTGTTTCGTGTAACTTTCCCATTTTCATCAAGTTTGTTTCGGAAGACCCATTTAGTTCCTATAACAGAACAATTTTTGGTCTTTCTAATAGAGTCCATACTTGATTTCTTTCAAATTGATCCAGCTCTTCTTTCATTGCTTGCACCATGATTCATCTTCCATAGCTTCATTTATGCGTTTTGCTTCCATTTGAGATATCAATGCAATAGATGCCTGTTTTCTTAGCGAGGATCATGTCTGAATTCTTTCATCAGGGTTGCCTAAAATGAAATTTTCAGGATAGTTAGTGTTATGTCGCCATTCTCTTGAAATATTTGATCTGTCAGTTGGAGTAGTCGACTCTGCTTCTGCAGTACTTGACTCGTCAGTAGGCGTTTTGGAGCTGATGTCTGTAGTAGCTTCAGTTGTTTTGATGAGAGTGATTTCGTCATATCCTCCTATACTTTCATGCATTCTTGGGTTAGTATCATCAAACACCACATGTACGGATTCTTCAACACTTAAGGTTCTTTTATTAAAAACACGAAAGGCTCTACTCATTGGAGCATAGCCTAAGAAAATACCCTCGTCACTTCTAGGATCGAACTTACCAATATTGTTCTTACCATTAATGTGAATGAAGCACTTGCATCCGAATGGATGAAAGTAGCTTATATTTGGTTTCTTACCTGTCCACATTTCATAGGGAGTTTTCTTTAAGATAGGTCTGATCAAAAATCTGTTGAGAATGTGACATGCAGTGCTTAATGCCTCTGCCCAGAAGTGATCTGGTAAGCTTCTATCCAAAAGCATTGTTGTTGCCGTGTCTTGTAGAGATCGATTTTTTCGTTCAACTACTCCATTTTATTGGGGTGATCTGGGTGACCACAAGTTCTGAGTAAATCCATCTTAGGCACAAAATTCTTCAAAGGCCTTATTTTCAAATTCACCACCATGATCGCTATGAATGGTTGTGATGAAGTACCCTGCTTCTCTTTGAACTTTTCTACAAAAGACTTAGAAGTTAGCAAAAGATTTATTTTTATTAGATAAGAAAATTACCCATGTGAATCTTGAGAAATCATCAACAATCACAAATGCGTATCTTTTACCTCCAATGTTGGCAGTACGAGTGTTGACACCCAATTTTGACCCTCCCCGGTAGGAATTAATTCATGAGCTTCTTAAATTCTCAAACAATTTAAAATAATTGGTTTTTATAAATTTGGGAAGTTTACGATTAAATTAATTATTTTATTTTTTGTTAAGATTAAGAAGCTCGCTAAATTAATTTATGTGAATTCATCTTATTAATCAATTGCTTTAAACCATTCAAATAGAAAATTTTGGACTTTGCATTTGTCCCACATCGCTTCTACATCTATTTTGAACTAAAAAATTGGTCCTATATAAGCCCCTCTTCATTTAACCAAAGAGGGAGGGGGAGAAGAGGAGAAGGAAAAAAAGGAGGATACCAAAGAGTACCCAGAAATTTTCGGGAATTCTTGGTTCCATAGTTTAATATTTATAAAATATTTTTTGCGGCTGTTCGAGTTTGGAGAGGTGGTGGAATCGTTTCCGTCAAACTCGTAGTCTCGGTTCGCTGCCCAGAATCAGGTAATTTTTTATTTATTTATTTATTTATTTATTTATTTATTTATTTATTTATTATTTATTTATTATTTATTTATTTATTTATTTATTTATTATTTATTTATTTATTATTTATTTATTTATTTATTTATTATTTATTTATTTATTATTTATTTATTTATTTATTTATTTATTATTTATTTATTTATTTATTATTTATTTTATTTATTTATTTTTATTTTTATTTTTTATATGCATATATGTATACATATATATAATTTGTCAATTACCCAATTTTCTAACTATTTGGATCTTAAGTTTAATTAGTATTAACGTTTAGTTGCTATTAGTGTCATACTTCTATGTGTGTATTAATTTGCCATAGCAAATTGATTTCGTTTTACATCATGGTCTAAAATATTTATTTAGTTATTCCTACATCATTGTTATATTTAATTCTAAGATTATTACATATTTTGGATATTATTGCTTATCTATTATGTGTGCTTTTAGATAAAATTAACGGCATCATTGCCTTCTCATACCCAAGCTATTTATTTATTTACTCATTTTGGCTTTAGATGTTAAGTTGTAATCTGCTTAGGTACATTCATTACTTTGGAATCGTTTAATCTTCTTTAAGATATTATTTAGAGATATTATTTTCAAGTGCTAATTTTTATTTTTGCTCTTCACTGCATGTAAAATTCGTCCGAGTTTCAACGTGAACTCTCACCCTCTCCTTTGCATTCCATGAGAAGAGCCGTAAAGGCTCAAAGTTCCTCTTTTCCAGTCAACCTATTAAGCCGATGGACGGATCCCAAGATTTAAAGAATTGAAGAAAGTCGGAGAAGATGAATTAGAAGACCCGTTTTATATTTTGCATTTCGTATTGTATCTATCTTAAGGCATTAGCCCTTGTCGTCTTTTACTTTACTGTATTTATTTAGTATTAATTATTTGCTTAGTCTAGGACAGGTACGACAGGAAATGGGTCAAAAACCCAAAACAGGTGGGTCCAAAAATCGGTCAAGGCGGACAGAGAACCCAATTTTGGACCCAATTCTCTTTCCCTCTCTCTCTCTTTATTTCTCTCTTTTACTTTATTTGCTTATTTGTTTGCATACTTGTCGTTAATTTTAAAAGTTAGAAAATCCGAATCCCCGCGAATGTCGTAAATGTTTTTATCAACTCAAAATTAAAATAATTTTGCAAAATGAAATGACCTAAAAAATAAGTTAGTATTTCAACTCTCTACTTCTAAATATTTTATTCAAGTCAAGATAAAAGCAAAGTTTTAGCCAAATTTGTTAGTTGCTGAAAAACCGTTTTAGACGGATGTTTTAGGTGCCTAACACCTTCCTAAAACATTAATTTGAATCCCCGAACCATTTAAATGTTTTAAAGCAATTTTCTCTGTTAAGTTATTTGAAAACAATAGTTTTCTTGATTTTCTACAAAAATTAAGTGGCGACTCTAAAAAGCCGAAAACCCTTATAAAAGGTTAAATTTTCGATAAAACAACGAGTAAGACCAAAAAGGTCAATGTGGAGAAGCTGTAGAGGTTTAGAGGTACTTACAATGTCTTTACCTTTAAACGAAGAACGAGTCTGCTTACCCATTTGGCATGCATCACAGATGTGATCTTTTTCAAATTTTAGTTTTGGCAGACCAATTACTAGTTCAAGTCTAGACAGTTTCTCAAGAGCGTGCATGCTTGCATGTCCTAGCTTTCAATGCCATAGCCATGGATTGCTTTCTACTGCAGTGAGACATGTGAGAGATAGAAAATCAACATTATTTAAAATATAGATATTGTTTACTCTGTCTCCAATAAGAGTTAGTCTTTTCTCAGGATGTTTAATAATGCAGTTGGTGGTGTTGAATGTGACTTGAAATCCAGCATCACAGAGTTGACTTATGCTTAGTAAATTATGCTTGAGTCCTTCAACTAAGTACGCTTCGATAAGATCACATGATGAGCTGAGTGAAATGGTTCCAACTTCGGTAACTTCTCCTTTAGCGTTATCCCCAAATCTAACATATCCTCCATCTATCTTTTTCATTGTTTTGAAATTTTCTTTCTTTTCGCACATATGTCTGGAGCATCCGCTATCAAGTACCCACATTCCCTTTATGTATGTTTTATTGGATTGATCCTGCAAGACAGAGATATTAGTTTCTTTTAGGAACCCAATTGTTTTGGGGTCCTTGATGATTAACACATTTTGGTCTCCAAATCCATTTACCAGTAGAAAATTTTCCACAGTTATAAGACTTATGACCAATATTTCCACATGAGAAACAAACAATCTTATTAGAAAAATTAGGATAATGCAAATAAGAGATGGATCTATTTGATCTGCTTGAGTTATGACTTGGAGAATCTCCTCTGTAAGGCAAGATTCTGTTTGAATAAACAGAACTGTGGCTTGAGGATTTTCTAACACTATTTAATTGAAGTTTTACTTCTTCCAATTCTTCCTTTAATAGTACAACTTCAATTTGGCTTGCTTTATGTAGAATCTGTCAGTTTTTCTTTTCTTGAGCGAGTTTGTTGTATTCATCAATGACTTTATGCAATTCATCAGTAACCATATCCAAGGAGTTCTGTAAGTTATTACAGTTAGAACAATTTTGGGATCTTACCTCGCTTGTTTCTCCTAGCGCCATAAAACACAAATTTGTCATTTCATCGTAGTCATCATCAGTTGTTTCTCCCTGTTCCCATGTTCCGAGACTTTTTGGATCTTCATTTCGTCGATTGCTTCTTCTTCTTCTTTGTTTTGGACATTTTTGTTTGATTTGTCCAGGTTCTACGCAATAGTAGCATCGATCGTCATACCTTTTGAATTCTCTTGATTTTGAATCGTGTTGAGGTCGCTGTTTTCTTTGTCTGAGCATTTGTCTCACTCCTCGATTAATGAGGGTCATTCCTTCATCTTGATTTTCATCGGCATATTCCCCGTCTTCAGACTTCTTGGCAATGAATGCTACTATTTTTCTTT
Source organism: Solanum lycopersicoides (assembly GCA_022817965.1). Classification (NCBI taxonomy): domain Eukaryota; kingdom Viridiplantae; phylum Streptophyta; class Magnoliopsida; order Solanales; family Solanaceae; genus Solanum; species Solanum lycopersicoides. Next base: position 78,204,587 of record CM040621.1, on the reverse strand, counting down.
TGTCGTCCTTATTGTACCTGTTAATATGATTTGGTTCATAAGCCATTAGGTTGCCTCGAAGTTCATTGTATGTCATATTCTACTGATCTCCGTCTTCGAGAATGGCAGCCTTTATTTCTCAAGCTTTGGGAAGACTTCTGAAAAGTTTACTGACTTGGAGCGAATTTGAGTATATCATTCCAAGTGATTTTAGTTCACACAAAATTTTGCTGAATCTTGAGAACATTGATTCAACATTTTTATCATCGGCCATTTTGAACAATTCATATTCATTTAGAAGGGAGCTAATTCGAGCTTCCTTGACTTTAGTAGTTCCTTCATAGGTTACTTCAAGTTTGTCCCACATTTCTTTTGCCATTTCACAGGTTGATATTTTGTCATATTCTGCTCCGCTTACTTTACAGTACAACAAACTTATAGCTCTAGCGTTTAGTTTGGATTAACTCTTGTTGTTCCTTAGTAATATCGTATGATTCAGGATCAAAAGGTTTTTCAATTTCATCCTTTTCAGTCAGACCAGGTATTGGCTTTGGACCATTCTTAGTGACAATCCAAGCTTGATGGTCATTTGTGGACACAAAGATTCTGAGTCTGTCCTTCCAGTGAGAGTAATGTTACCCGTTAAAGTAAGGTGGTCTATATGACGAATGTCCGTCTTGAAGTAAAGCACCGGGAATCTGATAGTGTGTCATTTGATCTTTACTCACGTGTGGTTAAACACTGAATCTGTCTACTCTGATACCAATTGAAATTTAAGAGGGGGGGGGTGAATTAAAAATTTACTTAGTCAGCTATCAGTAGTCGATAGTTGACTCACCTGCAAGTTATTAAGATAGGAAACAATAACAGAAAGATTGCAGTAAATAATTGACACACAAAATTTTATCCTGGTTCGGATCATCAATGTGGTGCCTAGTCCAGTCCCCTTGGGTTTCAAGGGGTTTCCTTAAGAGCGTTGAAGAGATCTTCTTGTTATAACAGTGAATGAACTTTTATCCTGTCTGATATGCAAATCAGAGTTCTACCTTGACACTACCTCAACTTGTATACCTACACTCAGATGTTTTTTCTTTTCTCTTTTCTTTTCAATTTTATCACTCAGAAGTTTACAAAGTTTTATGAAAGACAAAAGACAATCTGTTTACTAAGATCAAGTGAAGTTGCGCACTTCACACTATGCATCTGGTTTGATATAAATAGATGATGATCTCCGCTCTTTGTAAGGAAAAACCCAAGGGATTTTATCTCAATCAATAATTTGTTTTAGGAATTCCTTGATTGAGGCAATTTTGTAGTGAATCATATCTTCTGCTATCCTTGTGCTTATTTAACCTTTCCTTGTGTGATCACCAAACTCCTTATTTTCTTTTCTTGTGCTGATTTGATCTTGTCCTTGCGATCCGCGGTTTTCTATCTTGTGACGATTTGTGATTCTTCCCTTTTCTTGATGAGTTATTTTTGATTTGATGCCAAGAATATGGGATTCTCGCTTCTTTCCTTTGTATGCTATTCCAGACATGTATTTCTTTCCTTCTTTTGTCCCTTAGATTTTGGGACTTTCCTTCTCAATCCCTTTCTGCATTTTAGTCGAATATTCTTTTCCTCCTTGAAGTCGTCTGTGCTGATGATTTTCTTGTTTGGTATTGTGACCTACAAAAGTTGAGATCAATACGGTATGAGTCTATTTTCAAAATCAATTGACTATTTGAGGTTAACAGTAGTAGTGCATGTCTGAAAGAGGACAAGTGGTCTTATGATCCACATGAATATTGAATAAGGTTCTAAACTATCATAATTTGATATGCTCAGATGATTGTCTTCCATTCATGAATAATTAGAACTTTTGATAAATACATATGAATGTGGAATGGGGAACTAAGCTATCATAAAAAAAATTGATATGCATGCTCAAATGATTGTATTTCATTCATGAAGAATGACAACTTTTGAATATTGCTAAAACTACAAATCTATTATATATATTGAATGAGGTGTATGCCCACCATGCTATGTGTGGAAAAGGTCTGTGACCTTTGATCGCAGGCGTGGTATCACTAAGAATGTCTTTGGACATACATATGTTACTGAAAAGTTTTCTAATTCTATAGTAAATCAGAATTATTTTAATTTTGAAATTCTGATCATTTGGGGCATCTTGAATTTATAATGATGAGATACATTATAGAAGATTCAATTGGATATCCATTAAAGAATCTAAAAAAAAAATTTAATGGTGAATTTTCTTGTACTTCTTATCATCAAGTCAAGTTAATTGTGAGACCATCATCAATGAAAGTTAAAACTTATTTATTCTCTAGATGTTCTCATGTGTACTGATATATATCACTGTATTTTCCATTCTCTCCTAATTAGTAGGTTATTGAGAGGTTTGAATTAACGTTTTTTTTAATTGTAGGTAAATTTCTTCCATGATTTTATAAGTGTGTCAAGAGAATTAACTAAGATTTGAATTTTTTCATCATGATTTCCGCACATTCTCTATCGAAAAATGAGAAACTTAACATCCATTAAAATTAAGTAACAAAATCAGAGATTGAAAATAACTATTGATTCAAGTAAAAATCTATAGATTGGTGTTATTTATTCTTGAAAATACAATACGTGTTCAGTAAAAATTTCGACTCATTTATTTTAAAACGATTATGTCAATATATAAAATCTACCATGCATTTTTATAACTAAATGCAACTTAAATTGAAGAATTTTTTTATAATTGATATCTCAAATTCAAGATAAAAGAATTAGACAAATTGTATTTGATGAAAAAAAATTATTTATGTTGTTTATGGTAAAATCACTAGGTTGAGCAAGATGAATATGAATCCACTCATTAATTCTTTGTTAGTTACTTTTTAAAATTTTGCACACCCTTCATAAAATGTTTCGCTCTGTCACTAAGAAAAGTCATCCTTCAGTTCATAATGATCTTTCTTGACACTTAGGCCTCATTTGTTTGCTCTTATTGGAGGTCTAAATCTTAATCATTCACTCAGCCTATTAAGTACGTTTGTTTTTTAGGTCTGAATCTGAATCATTCAGATTCATCCCATTAAGTTTGTTTGTTTTATTTTTAAAAAAAACTCTTAATGGGTCTGAAGAGGTCTGAATGAATCAGATCTGTAGGAGACTGTTAACAACATTCAGACTCATTTAATAAGTTATCAAATAATAAATCATCGCTTCTCTACTTTAAGTGTGCCTTTTTATCTCATAACTAAAAACTTTATTTTTCTCTTTTCTCAATCAAACACCATTTTTTTCTTTTGAACTGGTAAGTTTTCATAAATCATTTAAAGTTTTTTTTTATATTAATAATTTTCTTGTATTGACTGTGTCAAGAACACTATTGGTGTATTGGTGTTTATTAAAGTTTTTGAATAAAAAAAATTGTACTTCAAATCATGATTATTAAAACTTTTTTTTAATCAAAAGTGATAAATTTTGTTGAAATGAAATTTTTATGATATTTTATTAATTTAATGTTAATTTCACATGTACATTCAGATATTGAAAACAAACAACATTAATTATTTAGTGTTCAGATTTTGAGACCACATCTTAATATTCAGATGTGTATTCAGATCTAAACACCTAAATCTTAATGCAAATCCTAATATTCATATGTGTATTCAGATTCAGACCTCTTAACCTTAATGGAAACAAATGAGGCCTTACTATTCAATAAAAATATTGTTTTTTATCTCATTTTTAAAATTACAAATTAAATAAATTTATGAGAAAAAAGAAGAATTCAATGCAAGCACAAAAGTAGTATTTATAGGTATTAATAGTAATTAATACTAGTAATTAATACTATTAATTACTTTGGTAAATAATTTCAACTTCACTAAATTTAAGAAATGATAACCATATATAAATTTAGATAAAAATATTTCATGATTCTACTCACACAATTAATATGAAAATTTCAAGTGATTTTCAATTTTGACAGTATCAATTTTTTATACTTCAAACACCCACAAGTTTCAAACTTCTATGAATGAGTTAACTAAACTATTAAAAGTTAATTATGTTTTTATTAATCAAGTAATTTTTTTATTTTCTTATAAATAAGTATATGTTATTCAAAATTTAATTATCAGAATACCAATAAAAAAAAATTATAATTTGTGTATCTAGTTATTAATTGTACTTGATAAAATTAATTAGAATTTTAAAATATGTCTTTTGAAGTTAATAGATTTACAAATTGCTTAAAGGATTTGTATTAAAGAGAAGAGAGAGTAGATGAAGAATTTATAGCAACTAATTTAGGCTATAGTGATTTACTATTTACAAATTTTTAAAACATACTCCCAAAGCTAAAACCAAACAACAAAAAAGAACACTCACTAAATGCATATTATTACTCTTATTTAGAAATGAGAACTGGGAAGGACGAATCTTTAATTTTCTTAAATTTCTCTTAATTTCCACAAGTTTTTTCTTCTTTCTGTTTTCACAAGAATTTTTCTATTCATTTATGTTGTTCTAATCTACTTCTCTTTTGAGGAGGGTTAAAAAGTGATTTGTTTATGAAAGTTTTGGCAAATGAATTTTGTGTGCTTATAGTTGCTATTGAGTATTGAAAATTGGTGTGAATGTGTATAACACGCCCATTAGATTGTTTCATGTTTGTTAGCAATTGTTCTTGATTTCTACATGCATTTCGTGTTCGTTATCAACTAATGTCTTGTTGATGCATTTTGTGTTCGTTATCAACTAATTTTAGGTGTATAATGCACCTTATGCATTTAAATTAATAAATAATATGTTTGTAAAAATGTAAAACTAAATCTCGGGAAAGAAGGTATGGAGACAACAAAAATAAAAAGGGAAAATTACATGAGATGACAAACATCCTTAGTTATTAGTTAATAAGGGTACAATTTGATTTATTTAATGACAGTAAATATAAAATTTTATACAAATTTTTTGTATCTCTCCTATCTTCATCCATATCTTCTCCTAAAATCATTCTTCCACTTCTAAGTTGAATTTCAAATTCCACATTCTCCCCTCAATTGTTTTTCCACTTTTCGCAAGTAACCGCCAAAATCATCGGCGAATCTATTCTTTCCATTTTCAAAAATTATATATGTAATGTTTGTTAGTTTATGATAATCTTTTTCTAAGAAATTGTTTCTCCTTATCAAATTAACAACAATATGGATGATGCCTCTCCATCTGTGGGGATTACTAGAGGTACGGCATTCTTTGTCAAAGTTGTTGACAATCCACCATCGTTTTCAATTGGATTAACTCAAGATTTTGGTGTCAATGCAGAATATGTGGCAAAAGCTAAACAAGTTCAAGTTGAAAAATCTATCGAAGAACTGAGATCTAAGGAAAAAAATAACCCAATTGAAATTTGAAAAGTCATCAACATTGCGAAGGCTAGCGGCATTAAAATTATTGAAGGAGAAAATATGAGAAAATCGTAAACGATGATTCAAAGGACACTGAATCTGCTTCACCGAATCTGGATAAACCTGAAGAACATCAGGAACATCAGGTGTTATCTTAAAACAAAATTCTAGATAGATATTATATATATAGTTACATATGTGCAAAAATACATAAAGTATTCTGATTAAATCATGTTTATAGATAGACATATGTATATCAAATATTTCATGTTGTCCAGCTTTCTTCCTATTTTTGTTTGTATATTTGGTTAGTTATACAAAAGTTGCTTGCTTACTTATTTATATATTTGGTTAATTATACAAAAGTTACTTGAATTATAAGTACAACTTCATGCCTAAATCACAATTGTATAATGTAATTTGTATATTCTATTAGTTATATACAAATTATTTGAAGTTATGTATAGTGTTAATTGTATAGTAATAGTTATATACAGTATTGATTGAGACAATTATATATTTTTTATACAAAGGAATTACATATACAAAAATAGTTAATTTGTACAATTTTTTAGTTTTGTATATATATATATATATATATATATATATATATATATATATATATATATATATATTATTTATCTTCATTTTTGTATAGGAAATTAGATTTATGTGCAAACACATGATATGAACATGATATTGTATATAAGCATTAAAGAGCTATACATACAGACTACAACACACTGTTTTGTATATAGACAGTATACAACTTTTATATACAAACAAACTTCAGCACCATCTTTTTATCGAATCATTCACGATTACCATACATACAACTGAGTCAATTGAACTCATATGAATTTTACACAATCAGTTTAATCCATAATAAAAAAATAAAATAATAGGACTTTACATATGCACATATACACATATAATACATATACAAAATTATAGTAACTTATACAATTTTATGGATATATACAAAAAAAAAAAGAACATGATACAATATACAAACATTACACAATTATATATACAAACAGACTACACCAAAAAATTGAAAAAAATGCATCACATTATTTTTATGAAACAAGCACGAATGTCAGATATACAATTTTCATATAAATCTGTTGCTTCAGTTGTGCGAGGAAACAAGTTAGTATTGTCTTTCTGTCGCTGTAGAATTCTTTTTTGGGAAAATAGTTAACTTTTAGCTTAAATCATTGTATTATGTAAATTTTTGTTACCGTATTTAGCGCTATTGTTATCATTACAGAAAAAAGAACGTTTTATACAATTTAAAACTACCTAACAAACTAAACTATACCCATGAAATGTTATTTCATAAAATTTGTTTGCCATATATGAAATTTTTCAAAAATTAGCTTAGAAGTCAATATTCCTAACATAATTATTAAAAATATCTATAGTTTAAAATAATTATTAAAAATGTCAAAATGTCAATATGTTAGCAAATAAATGTATCCTAATACAATTCATTTACCTTCCTTTTATTTCTCAACTTGGCCCCATGTTTGACTTAATTTAAAAGAAGAAGAAAAAACTCCATTGTCCACTTTTCTCTCTCTCAATTTTTTACCCATATTCTCTCCTTTCTCTCGCGATTTTTACTCATATTTTTTCACCTCAATTAACTTAAATATTTCCTTGTTAAATTGAAATTCCTCCATTTTTCTAAGAAATCTCAGTAATCATTCAAAAGATTTTCAAGATTTTCATATAGGTAAATACATTGTCATGAAGTATTTCATTTTTGTATTCTATTGTTATATGTTTTCGTTTGAAGCTATTTAGATTTTTGTGTGTTCTTGTGCTTTTCAATCTCCCTATTTTCAGTTAAGATTTCAAATAAAGGGGAATTCACAAAAGCAGTCCAATGTCTGATTCAAAGAGGACTATAATGGGTCGTTTAGTAAAAAGATTGATAATGCAGGGATTAGTAATGCTGGATTAGTAATGCAGGGATTAATAGTGCAAGAATTAGTAATGCAAAGATTATTTTTACCAAGTGTTTGGTTCATTGTTTTCCACCTCATCTTGTGTTTGGATTAAAACTTTATAAAAAACTTCTTTCCAATTATACCCTTGAATTATTATGCAATTGAGTTAAGGTAAATAATTGACGGACAATATTTTTTTAATGACCTTCTAACTAGCTATAGAAAGAACAATTTTGTTGTCATGTTTGCCTTTTTTTTTTTACTTAAATTATTTGAGGATAAATAATTGTCATATTAGTAAACTGATCACTTACAAATTTCAATTTTCAATTTAAAAAAGGATAAACTATCAACTTTAAAATTGAAAAGACGGTAAATAATACGAAAATTGAATAAACCATCTACATTTACGCAATATATATATATATATATATATATATATATATATATATATATATATATATATATATATATATATATATATATATATATATATATATATATATATATATATATATATGTATATGTATATTCTCTAAATAATTTGTAAGCTAGTTTATTTAAATAAATTTATTAGCACAATCATAAAACATAAATCAAGATTACAAACAAGATAATTGATTTGTTTTGAGAGATATTTAGTAGGCTTATCCCATAATATTAAAACCCATGTATTACTAATGCCTTCAAATGAAATTAGTTATACATAAACTCAATTTTCTACCAAACATAGTACTAAATAATACCATTCATAATACGTGGACTATTTATCTTAATGCGTCCTACCAAACGACCCCTAAGAAGTATCACATATAAAATCATCAACTTTTGGGGATTTTTGCCTCTTTGATTTATGCATTACTCAAGGGTTATTCAAAAATGTAGGTTGTGCGATTAAAATGGCTCAAGAGAGGAGATATAAGTTTTTTCGTGATTCTATCTGCATTCAAGTTCAAGATAGTAATGTCAGCAAAGTAAATACACTATAATAAAAGAAAAAAATTGGTGTAGAAGATTTCGAAAAACTTGTTGAAGACCAAGTTGAGGAAGAACAATTTTCTATTAATTGGTTTTGTATTTATAGCTCTTTGTAAGAATTTGGTATTCCTTTTCAATTTGTATTCAAATCACTATGTATGCTATCAATATTTATATTTATTAAAAATCTCATTTTGCATAGCTATAGTTTATGAATCTTGTATTTGTCCCTAATTTGTATTCATCCCAAAGGTATGTCACCTAGTTATGTTTTTTATTTATAGGGAAAACAACTTTCTATTAGTTCAATTTGTTTTTATAGTTTTTTATTCAAATTTTTGTATCATTTCTCAATTCGTATTCAAACTAGTATGTATGCTATTAATATTTATATTCATTCAAAATCTCATGTTGCATAGTTTATGAATCTTTATTTATTCCTAATTTATATTCATCTCAAAGATAAGCCAACTAGTTATGTATTTTATTTAAGAATGATTGCAACAAATATTCTCGTTCTCTTTTTCAATTTTATATTTCATTCTCACTTTTTCATCATATTATTTTTATATTTCATACACCATTATACAAAACACAATATAAAAACTAGAACAAATACATATACAAATAATATGCATATTGAAATGAATACGACTTAGGAAAGGAAACAAGATTCTAAAGAGAAAAATAAATACACAGTGAAATAAATATACAAATACAAATATGTTTCTTGAATAGCTACAAAACAACACATCTTTCACATTGTTCTAAAAAAAAATGCAATTTATAATAACTTTAGCATTTATTGCGACAACTTCAACTATTGCTCGATTTTCATAAAGGAAACAATGACTTCAACTTCAAGTTCAAAAAATTTAAAATTTGAGCAAATTATTTTGTGTAATAGGACGAACAAGAGAAAAGATAAAATGTGATAAAACATAATAAACGATAACGATAGCAACAACAAAGAAGAACAAGTAAATGAAAGAAGAGAAAAAAAATGAAGAAGAAGAAGAAGAGAGAAATCTGGAAAGAAAAAGAAAGAAGGAAGAAGAGGGAGAAAATACATTTTGAAAGAAATTTTAAATTTTGAAATTTAAGAAGAGAGAGAAACTTTTCAAGCATTTTGAAATTAGAAATTGAGTTTATTTTGAATAGTTTTAAAAATTTAGAAGTTTTGAATATTACATTTTAGATCCCAATTATCTTAATCACTAATTAAAAAAGTTTGACTTGGTCAATTTTTTTTGGCTATCAATTTTAATTTCAACACTTTTTTGTCACTTATCCCCTCAATTTCTAATGAATTAAGGGTGACAAAAGAGTTTCAAAATGAAGAAAAAGTGACACAAGTTTTAGTTATCGTGTAGAGTTGAAAATTTTAAAATTAGTGCTAATGACAAATTTTAAAACCCTCAAGTTTTATTATTTACATAAAAGTTCTATCCCCCCCCCACCTCCCACCACCCTTTTGCCTCTGTCATCCCCTCCCCATCTGCCATCGTAACCGTCACCAGTCACCACTTCCTCCTCTACCACAACCATCAATTATTTCTCCATTGCTGCCACTCTCTTATTCTTTCTCTTTTACGATCATTGTTGTCACCTCCTTATTCTTTACCTCTGCCTCCACAACAACCATCACCTCCACCTTCATTGTTCCACTCTACCACCCTCTCTTTTATCTTACTTGCTACAATAATTATTATAATTTCTGCAGCTAAGCAAACTTGAGCAGTTGCTGAAAAAATTTCAACAGTTGCTAGAATAACTCTGTAGTTATTACGAAAACTTTAGCTATTGCTTGATTTTCTTAAAGAAAACAATGACTTCAACTTCAAAAAATTTAAAGTTAAAGCAAATTAGTTTGTGAAATAGGAAAAACAAGAGAAAAAGAAAACGTGATAAAACATAATAAACGACAACGATAAAGATAGCAACAACAAGAAGAGCAAGCAAATGAAAGAAGAGAAAAAGAAATGAAGAAGAAGAAGAAGAAGAAGAAGAAGAAGAAGAAGAAGAAGAAGAAGAAGAAATCTGGAAAGAAAAAGAAAGAAGGAAGAATAGGGAGAAAGTAATTTTGAAAGAGATTTTTAATTTTGAAATTTAAGAAGAGAGGGAAACTTTTCAAACATTTTGAAATTAGAAATTGGGTTTATTTTGAATATTTTTAAAAATTAAGAAGTTTTAAATATTACATTTTAGACCCTAATTATCTTAATCACTAATTAAAAAAGTTTGACTTGGTCAATTTTGTTTTGTCACCAATTTTGATTTCAACACTTTTTTGTCACATATCCCTCAATTTCTAATGAATTAAGGGTGACAAAAGAGTTTCAAAATGAAGAAAAAGTGACACAAGTTTTAATTATTGAGTAGAGGTTACAATTTTAAAATTACTGCTAATGACAAATTTTAAAACCCTTAAGTTTTATTAGTTACATAAAAGGCTTATACGCCCCCCACCACCACCACCACCACCACCACCACTTCATTCCTTATCTCCACCCTTTTTCCGCTGCCATCCCCTTTCCATCTGCCATCGTAACCGTCACCGTCACCTATTCCTCCTCTACCACAACTATCAATTCTTTCTCCATTGCCACCACTCTCTTATTCTTCCTCCTTTACAACCATTGTTGCCACCTCTTTATTCTTTACCTCTACCTCCACAACAACCATCACCTCCACCTTCATTGTTCCACTCTACCACCCTCTCTATTATCTTATTTGCTATAACAATTATTATAATTGTGCATCAATTGTTGACTTAGAAAATTTGAGCAGATGCTGAAAAAACATCAACAGTTGCTACAATAACTTTAACTGTTGTTGAACAAAATTTAGCAGTTGCTGAAATTTTTCAACAGTTACTGGAACAACTTCAGCAATTTTTATGACAACTTCAACTATTTCTTGATTTTCTTACAAGAAACAATTACTTCTGACTTCAATTAATTTAAATTAACACAAATTTTTTTGTGAAATAGGATCAACAAGAGAAAAAGATAAAACATGATAGATAAAACATAATAAACAACCACGATAACGATAGAAACAACAAAGAAGAACAAGTAAATGGAAGTAGAAGAAGAAAAAATCTAGAAAGAAAAAGAAAGAAGGAAGAAGAGGGAGAAAGAAAATTTGAAAGAAATTTTAAATTTTGAAATTTAAGAAGAGAGGGTAACTTTTCAAACATTTTAAAATTAGAAATTGAGTTTATTTTGAATAGTTTTAATAATTTAGAAGTTTTAAATATTACATTTTAGATCACAATTATCTTAATCACTAATTGAAAAAGTTTGACTTGTTCAATTTTTTTTGGCTATCAATTTTAATTTCAACATTTTTTTGTCACTTATCCTCTCAATTTCTAATGAATTAAGAGTGACAAAAGAGTTTTAAAATGAAGAAAAAGTGACACAAGTTTTAATTATCGAGTAGAGTTGAAAATTTTAAAATTAGTGCTAATGACGTTAATTTTAAAACCCTCAAGTTTTATTATTTACACAAAAGCCCTAATCCCCCCTTCTCCTACCACCTTTCTGCCTCTGCCATCACCTCCCCATCTGCTATCATAACCGTCACCAGTCACCTCTTCCTCCTCTACCACAATCATCAATTCTTTCTCTATTGCGGTCACTCTCTTATTCTTCCTCTTTTACGATCATTGTTGTCACCTCCTTATTCTTTAGCTTTGTCTCCACAACAAGCAACACCTAAATCTTTATTGTTCCACTCTACCACCCTCTCTTTTATCTTACTTGATACAACAATTATTATAGTTTCTGCAGCTGAGCAAACTTGAGCAGTTGCTGAAAAAACCTCAACAGTTATTATAATAACTTCAACAGTTGCTGAGAAAACTTTAGTAGTTGCTGAAACAATTTCAGTAGTTGCTAGAATAATTTCACCAGTTATTACGACAACTTCAGCTATTGCTTGATTTTCTTAAAGGAAACAAGGACATCAACTTCAAAAAATTTAAAATTAAAGCAAATTAGTTTGTGAAATAGGACAAAAAAAAAAAAAAAAGACGTGGTAAAACATAATAAACGACAATGATAATGATAGCAACAACAAAGAAAAGGAAGTACATTGAAGAAGAGAAAAAGAAATGAAGAAGAAGAAGAAGAAAAAGAAATCTGGAAACAAAAAGAAATAAGGAAGAAGAGGGAGAAAGTAATTTTGAAAGAGATTTTAAATTTTGAAATTTAAGAAGAAAGGAAAATTTTTCAAACATTTTGAAATGAAATTGGTTTATGTTGAATATTTTTAAAAATTTAGAAGTTTTAAATGTTAAACTTTAGACCCTTATTATCTTAATCACTAATTAAACATGTTTAACATAGTCAATTTTTTTTTTGTCACCAATTTTAATTTCAACACTTTTTTGTCACCTATCCACTAATTTCTAATGAATTAAGGATGACAAAAGAGTTTCAAAATGAAGAAAAAGTGACAGAAGTTTCAATTATTGAGTAGAAATGACAATTTTAAAATTAGTGATAATGACAAAAATTTAAAACCCTCAAGTTTTATTATTTACTTAAAAAGCTTATCCCCCCCCCCTCCATTCGTCATCTCCACCCTTCCTACGCTGCCATCCCCTTTTCATCTGCCATCGTAACCGTCACCGTCACATTTTTCTCCTCTACCACAACCATCAATTCTTTCTCCATTGCCACCACTCTCTTATTTTTCCTCCTTTACCACCATTGTCGCCACCTCCTTATTCTTTACCTTTGCCTCCACAACAACCATCACCTCTACCTTCATTATTCTACTCTACCACCCTCTCTTTTATCTTACTTGCTAAAACAATTATTATAGTTCTTGCAGCAATTGCTGACTGAGCAAACTTGAGAAGATGCTGAAAAAGTTTCAATAGTTGCTACAATAACTTCAACTGTTGTTGAACAAACTTTAGCAGTTGCTGAAAAAATTTCAACAGTTACTAGAATAACTTCACCAATTATTGCGACAACTTCAACTATAGCTTGATTTTCTTAAGGGAAACAATGACTTCAACTTCAATTAATTTAAAATTAAAGCAAATTATTTTGTGAAATAGGACCAACAAGAGAAAAAGATAAAACGTGATAAAATTTAATAAAAGACAACGATAACGATAATAACAATAAAGAAGAACAAGTAAATGGAAGAAGAAGAAGAAATCTCGAAAGAAAAAGAAAGAAGGAAGAAGAGGGAGAAAAAAAAATTTGAAAGAGATTTTAAATTTTGAAATTTAAGAATAGAGGGAAACTTTTCAAACATTTTGAAATTAGAAGTTGAGTTTACGTTGAATATTTTTAAAATTTTAGAAGTTTTAAATATTATATTTTAGACTCAATTATCTTAATCACTAATTAAAAAAGTTTGACTTGGTCAATTTTTTTTTGGTCACCAATTTTAATTTCAACACTTTTTTGTCACCTATCCTCAATTTCTAATGAATTAAGGGTGACAAAAGAGTTTCAAAATGAAGAAAAGTGACACAAGTTTTAATTATTGAGTAGAGGTGACAATTTTAAAATTAGTGCTAATGACACATTTTAAAACCATTAAGTTTTATTATTTACATAAAAGACTTATCCCCTCCTCACCACTCCATTCCTTATCTCCACCCTTCTACCGCTGCCATCCCCTTTCCATTTGCCATCATCACTGTCACCGTCACCTCTTCCTCCTCTACCACAACCATCAATTCTTTCTTCATTGACACCACTCTCTTACTCTTCCTCTTTTACCACCATTGTTGCCACCTCCTTATTTTTTACTTCTGCCTCCACAACAACCATCACCTCACCTTCTTTGTTCCACTCTACCACCCTCTCTTTTATCTTACTTGCTACAACAATTATTATAGTTTCTGCAACAATTGGTGACTGAGCAAATTTGAGCAGATGCTGAAAAAACTTCAACAGTTGCTACAATACCTTCAACAGTTGTTGAGTAAACTTTAGCAGTTGCTGAAAAAAAAAATCAACAGCAACGAGAATAACTTCAGTAATTATTGCGACAACTTCAACTATTGCTTGATTTTCTTAAAGGAAACAATGACTTCAACTTCAATTAATTTAAAATTAAAGCAAATTATTTTGTGAAATAGGACCAACAAAAGAAAAAGATAAAACGTGATAAAACATAATAAACGACAAAGATAACGATAGCAACAACAAAGAAGAACAAGTAATGGAAGAAGAAGAAGAAATCTGGAAAGAAAAAGAAAGAAGGAAGAAGAGGGAGAAAGAAATTTTGAAAGAGATTTTAAATTTTGAAATTTAAGAAAAGAAGGAAACTTCTCAAACATTTTGAAATTAGAAATTGGGTTTATTTTGAATATTTTTAAAAAATTTAGAAGTTTTAAATGTTATAATTTAGACCCCAATTATCTTAATCACTAATTAAATTTTTTTGACTTGGTCAATATTTTTTTGTTATCAAGTTTAATTTCAACACTTTTGTCAACTATCCCTCAAGTTACTCAAGTTAGTTATAGGTTACAGAAATAGGGGTTTTCCTCCTTTAGTCTAGATCGCAAAATGAAGATAGAGGTAGATGGTTTTTTAGTAACCTATATTAAGTAGAACTGTTGACGACACCGTAGGAGTTTTGTGCCATTGGCAGTGGATGTTTTCGACTAAGAGAACAATTTATTCAAATTATTCGTTGTTCATACATTTTGTCATCAAAATACAAGGGATGTCTCTTGATCTTTCACTAACTTTGACAATATGCATTAAGCTCAGTAAGATGGTGGGAAAATCGCAAAATTGGTGAATTAAATGTTCATGGCACTTTTGAAAGATTAGCGTAGAAGTTGGATGATTAAGTGATTGATGACATTTATCTGATGTTTCACATGAAAGGTGATGAGAAGGTATAGCACAACAGATATATACTTGTAAAATGTCGTAAGAGTTAGATTTATCTGACGTTTCACATGAAACGGAGAGTTCAATGTATACGCCCAATCATGAGGACCCAACATACCTTGCCAGGGGTAGCATGACTCGCGTGATCACTAATTTTGATGCCCACTGAGGGGACATATACTCCTACAGGGGAACGTAGTTCTGGGACTATGAGGGTACGCTGAACCCTAGTCCAAATAGGTGCTAAGTCTACTCCCAACTAAATGTGTAAATGACACAACATAACTGAAACTCTGGATAACTCAATATTCTGACATGCAAATTTGAGAATACAAATATACTGATAATGTAGCATTCAAAAACTAGAGCATGACTATCTGTTTAACTGACCTAACAAGTGTAATTCATGAACTAGGAGATCAACACAACTAGGGCTCTAAGTTTCATGCCAGGAACTAAACAATGTTTTCACGAGAACATGATAATTCGAATAAGAACACTATAACAGCTAAATCACAACCAATATCTAAGGTTTTAGAAATGTTAGATTTAATCAAGATATAAAGAATCAAGAATCTGAATGAATTCTAGAGACCTGGTGGATGAAAGGAATCGACTAGTGAAATTCCACATACCTGGTGACGAAATTCATGGAGAAATCCTTTGAATTTAGAGGCTCGGAAGAAAATCTCCTGCTTGTTCTTGAGAGGTTGGTCGACTCTTTCTCCTCCTTTTGCTCTAAGTTTTGGTGAATGAGCGTTTAGGCAATATATATAACTAGAATATTAGGCTAAAACTCAGTAAAACGACGTAGTTTAGGAATAAAATAATTAGGAAAAGACCAATTACCCCTAAGCTAAAAGTTGACCACGACCTATGGATCCTGACCGACGGACCGTAGTCTAATCAACGGTCCATCCTGTTAGTCCGTCAATTGGCATCAGAAATCTGAAAATTGGGGTCTGAACCGTTCTGAATTTTCTGGGAATTGTTTAGGTGATGAACCACGGACCACACCTACGGTTCGTGGTCCCATCCACAAGCCGAGGGTGACCTCCGTCAATGCACCTACAACTTCTGAAAATCTGTTATTTTTCCCTTTCTCGAATCAAGGGTGTTACAGCTTAGACAGGGGAAAGTAATCCAAAAGTCATATATGAGATAACATTATTGTTGTACATATACCACCAGAATCATTGTAACATGTTGAGGAGAATTTAAGCATCTCATGTAGAAGATAGGGATGTACGTAAACAATATGGAGATGAACACATCTATTAATAGACTGGACTAAGCAAATGAGGGGCTGGAGTTGTAGATGTTTGGGTAAGATTGTGGCAACCAATAAAGGGAGGGAATAATATAATGTCCGGTAAATATAAGAGCAACATACCTGGATCGTGCTGGGGCATCTAGTGTGCTGACACATACATTGAATTTTGTAAACGACAATTAACAGACTGGGTGTTCGAATTTGAAACTTTAAGAGAAAAGATGAGGGTCAGCAAAAGCTTTTTCATTCATTCATATGGTATATTACAAAAGGCGCATGCATATATATCTACATAAGATTTTCAAAAAAATTAGTAGACCAAGCCTAACCAACCGTTACAAGACATATTCCATAAAACTAGACTGCCATTTCATTACAAACTAAACGAAATATTCAAAAGAGAAGTACTATTAAGCTAAAGACTATCTAGAAAAATCTCATTTTCTAACCCTTGAAAATCCCCTATATATGCAAGGGGTTTGTTGGTACGAATATTGTGAAGAGAGTTATTAGTTAGTGATGGCAACGGGGTAGAGAATATCAGAAAGTATAATCGAAAACCTTCTGCTAGGCCAAGATTGTTGACTAAGATCAGAAGATTCAACTAAAGAAGAAGAGGAAGCTAGAAAGTTAAAGAAAAATTTTGGAAAGAAGAACTTTGTAATGGAAGAAGACTATTTAATTGGTTTGATTTTTCTTTAATACAAATGTACAAGACCATCTCCTATTTATACTTGTCTATGGATGGTTTTAGAATTCTTCTAGATACATCTACAAGTAAGTTGTATTGAATTTTTTTCTAGCAACTACTCTAGATCATATCTAGATATTCCTTCAAGATAAATTTTCTAAGTTTCTACACTAGGATATACTAGAGAAATATATGTTATTCAAAAAATCATCTTTTAACTCTTTTCACAAAGGGTGGGAGGAAGTATAAGCTTTTGGGGGCGAGGTGGGCAAGGCAACCATGAGCGACAAACTTGAGAACCTATATGAAGGAATATATAGCGCATATGCAATAGCTTCATTTAAAGGATAAGGATGTTGTATGCTTTTCTAAGTAGTGGTGTGTCGAGTGGAAAGGAAGAAGGTAAAGGGCGTAGTGAGGGATAATGGCTATTTCTTTTTTGAGGCATGCAGAGGTACAGGAAAGTGTGTTCAAATTGGAAGGTACTTTTCGGGGCAAAGTTAAAGCCTATATATGTTAAAAAAATTTATAGAAGGAGGTCATAGAGTAAAGATTATGGGAAGAGGGAGATTTACTTCAGTAGCCTATTGGAATGGTTAGTAGGGATTTAGGTGGCGTTAAGCGCAACTTCAAAAGCAGTGAAAGGGAGCTTTGCAAGGTCATCCGACTTTGTAGAAGTATAAGGCGATGAGAATAAACAATAGGAAACAATTGAGTATAAGGAGGAGATTAACTATGATGTGGAGAGTATGAGAGAAAATCATAATTATTGATCTGCCCAATGACTACTATATAGCTAAATTCTATAAAGAGGAGGATTCTCAAAAAAACTACTTCAATAGGGGTCTTGGTTTATTAATGGATACTTCCTATCTGTTAAGCGTTGTTGCCTCTGAGGCCAAAGAAACAAGCTCTGCAATATGGATACGATGACCAAAACTACCGACATAGTTTTATGTGCAGTCAATACTAGATGAAGCTGGTTAAAACTGATGTATGATATGCACGTATTTGTGTAGAGGTTCCAATTGGAGTTCCAGTTAAGAAGTTAAATTTTATTCCGACTATTAGTTTATACTAAGAAAAAATAATTAATTCCCTTATAAAGGTTTTTTTTTTATTATTTATATACAATCCATACCAAGTGAACATGCAAGCTACCAAAACAAGGATCAGACCAACAGTACCTAGCAACATAGAGTGAACCTCCTAGGTAATGACTCGAACACGACTATCCCCGCCTCCTCAGGTAGTTCCAATCTTAGAACAAAAATGTAAATCTAGAAGAAATAAAGGATGTTGTAGTTCTACTAAGGAAGAAGAGGACAGAGGATATAAAGGTCATGATATTCAAAGTGAAATGCGTCAAAAAACACATCTTTAATTGTCCCCTGACCATCTATCAAAAACCTCAATCGATGTAACAATTTTTAGTTACATAGATGTGACGAACCCAATTTTGATGAATGGGAAACCCTTCAACATGGAGAGGGGAATACCCGTGATCCCCCCGCCACCCGAACCCTAAACCGATCTAAAATCTTTAAATTTGAAACCATGCATGTGGACGTACCATCCGCAAATAGCGCATATATCATTTCGAAAGCTTGGAAGGAAAATAATAATATTCTCCGGGACATCTAACCTTCACACAAAAATGTTTTTGGATGGAATAAACATATCTTTGACAATATTTTCTCCAAAAATAGAAAAATGTTTAAATACATTGAGGGAAGCCAAAAATCCCCAAAGTATACATCCGATAAAGACTTTGGGAAATATTTAGGTTTTCAATCATAAACAAAAGAACTAACTAACTTAAACAAATTTGTCCTTAATAATATCTCTACCCATATAATGCAATTCATCAAATTACGTAGATGCATCACAAAACGGAAAGCTACATAGGTTAAATTGGGACAAAATTACCCTACAAAAAATGGAGGGTGGACAAGCAAGTTTGTCACTATTATGTATTGATGCATATTAGCGATTAATATAATATATTTTTTTTACCCAAAAATGAAAATTATTAGTATATATTTAGCAAGTTTGGATGAGGGTCAATGAGAGAATAAGTAAAGTTTGACAAATCCTACTTAATCTTTGAAGCTAGAACGAAGATAATCTTAAAGTTTAATGATAACCACATTCAAACACTAACTAATTTTCTATATAGAGAACTCAGATTAAAGGATGGATGGTGCGAAAAAGGTAGTGAAATAGTACATAATATTATGTCCTTTTTTATTTTTCTTTCTTAAAAATAAATGTTTTCTTTTTTAGTATTTTTTTTATGTGACACTATGATTTACAGAAGTCAAACGGAATGAAAGAGCAAATTTGAGGTAAGTATATTAATTTATATATAGGGATAGGTATAATGTAAAACATTTTGATAGATTACTTCATTTTTTTTCATTGTAACTTTAGATTATCATCTTCTAGTTGACCATAACCCTTATTGTTATTATTAATTTTAACAAGTAGTTGTGTTATATTATGCTCATTTACAATGTACTTTATCTGTCCATTACCTTATTGTTTCGAGTGTGTTTTCCTACCAACATAATTTGAAATTTTAATATCAATGACAAAATTTTGCTCACTATATTTAATTTTTTTCTTGATATTTTGGTGTAATTGTGGGTTATCAGGTTCTTTTTAAGTACACTTTTTATTTTACAAATTTTACGTTACTTGTTTTTCAAATATTTGTACTAATAATATAACATACACACTACTTTTTTTATATAGTATTATACATTTATTATTTATTAATACAATATTCACATGTAAACGCATAGACTTAAATAATATTATCTGAATGTGAGTTCATAATTATGATAATTTAACTTTTAATAACAAAGTCACACGATCATATCTGAATTAGGTTGACCAATTTTTTCTGTTTATTTCATATTTGACTTTAATAGCTTTTTGACCTTATAAATTAGCTACTTTGGAGCCTCCTCTTTCCGTCACTGTAACTTTCATACACTTCACACAACACTCTAAGTTGTTGTTCCTTTCAAGGGAGAGAAGACTCCCTTGAAAAAACTTCAAGATGGGTAGAAGAATTAAGATAAAGAAAATAGTAGAGATGACAAAACGTCAAATCGCATTTTCTAAGCGGCGTACTTGTTTACTAAAGAAGGTGAAAGAGGTTGCAATTTGTTGTGATGTGGACATGTTGTTTGTCGCGTTCTCGCCTGCTAATCGGCTCAGTAAATTTTGTAGCCAAAAAAGGTATTGTATTTACAATCGATACCTATAGAAATTGTCGTTAAATCGTGCTAGGTATTAATCTATAAAACGATTAGCTAGATTAATTTCTTACTAAATTGTTACTTTTGTAGAATTAAAGACATGCTTCAGCACTATATTGAGCTTCCGGTTGAGAGGAAATTGACGTACATGAACTAATCTTAAATTTATTGAATTGATTATTATTTTTTTACCGTAGCACTAACTTATGAGGTTTTTTACTTTTTTTCTCTTGTTGGAGTTAGTCACATGGTTGATGTTCAGGTACTTTACTCTTTTACAAGTTTACTCTACTCTTTTAATTTACATATTTATTATTGATATCTATTTGTAGGAATTTTTATTTTTCTAGAATTATGTCTTATTTCTATTAATGTGAATTAATTCGTATAATCTTTAAATAAATGTGAAATTAATAAAGTTTGAATTTAAATTATGTACTCGCCTCGTTTTAATTTGTTTAATTTTTTTTTAGTTTGTTTTGTAAAAAATTGCAAGTAAGGTTTTGAGTCTAATTCATACCACAAAAGTCAAAAGAATGGGGATTGCTCAAATCTTATTAGGATTATCACCCCCACCCCCTTCCATGCCCAGATGCGGACATTGTTTATTTGGGATTTCGTTTATCATCCCACTTCATCCGAACATTCTTTATCTGACATTTCATTTACCCCCACCCCCACCCCCACCCCCACCCCCACCCCCAGATCCATATATCTTTTATCTCGAATTTCACTATCCGATCTAGAGTGTGATTTTCACCCAGAAACTATTCCATTTCCTAGGGGCCACATCGGTTTTGGCACTGATCATGTCAAGTTAGGTCATGTGCCTAATTCACACTCAAATTTATTTCGGGGTGGGGTGGGGTGGGGGGGAGGCAGATTATATAATTTTTATAAGTAGATCAGGATTCCATTTAGTTAGTGATGTGGAACATTCAATTCTTGCAGCAGTGTTTTTTTTTCTTTTTCAAGAACACTTTTGTTTTAACTTTCTACATGTATGACCACAAAATAAAGGATATACACATTCTATCTATCTTTAGTTTAAAATCATAAGATTGAAAAATATTTTTTTAATTTATTTTATATTATGTCAATACAAAATCAAACAAAAAATAAAAATGAAGCCAGTAATAATTAAAAGGTTCTGAAAATGACATCATCAATATTAATGAAATACTAATTGATTTGTAATTTGTTAAAATAACATTTTTTACTTTCAAGCTAAGAAGTGTGTAACTAAAAGAGAGTTGCTATGAAATTTAATTATCGGGATCAATTTTATCCACCGTTATTAATATATTTTTTGGTAAATTAATGAAGGAAAAGATGGCAAAATTGAGACAATTGAACAACATCAAGGGAGATGCTCGAAAACTACAATTTCTAGATAAACAGTTTGATCTCTTATCTTTCTCGCACTCCTTTATTTTTGAATTAATTTATTTTCTCTCTCTAATTACATATTGTTCAATGATTTTTTACTATGTAAATTAAAAGAATTTGTATAAGGATATTAAAGAACGAGGAAAATGGAACCAAATAGAAGCTCTATTTTTAAAAGAATACTTTGAGGATTAGAAAAGATATTATGGCTAAATGAGTGAAATATTCAATCAAATAAAAATGCTTATTAAATGAAATCAATAATGGAGAGGGGTAATAACTTCATGCTTTTTAATTGATTTTAAATTTTAGACGCTTAGCTTATAAGTGATTTGACTAATAATTATAAAGTATGGAGATAAGATTAATTTGGCCAACTTATAAACTTATATAATCATACATATATTATTATTTTTATATTTTAGTACACTTATTAAAGAAAAGAGATCAAAAGGTCAGTCAAAGCATAATTAACAAAATCTATTTTGACCAAAGAAAATTATAGACTTGCTACTTATTTTGTATAGTGTCCATTAGCTTTAACCATTAAAAACATACTTACTTGCAAGAGCATATACATAATATAAGTGTTACACCAACAACAGCAAGCTTAGATGTAATTTGACAATTAAGGTGTGAAAATAGTAAGATGTATGTAATTTTACTTTAGTAGAAAAATTATTTTTAATTGAATCTTGGTAACCCTCCTCCATTATTCCGTGATTCGGACTGAAAATGTGAGCGAGTTCACACAGGTGATGTAATATAAGTGTTACACTGTTTTTAATTTATCAAAATGTTTGATACTACTACCTAGT
Source organism: Solanum lycopersicoides (assembly GCA_022817965.1). Classification (NCBI taxonomy): domain Eukaryota; kingdom Viridiplantae; phylum Streptophyta; class Magnoliopsida; order Solanales; family Solanaceae; genus Solanum; species Solanum lycopersicoides. Next base: position 78,181,940 of record CM040621.1, on the reverse strand, counting down.
GCATCATACTTGATTTCTTTTGTATTAAATGAAACTGACTATCACTAATGAATTAAACTATCTCATGATGGCTTCCTTTGGATGTTTCAAACTATTGGTGGTGTTCTAATTTCTACAGGATTGAGGTGAGCACAACTTTATTTGATGTTTTATAAGTTGTATTTATTCAATCTATCCGTACAATTCTAATTAGTACTCCCTCAGCCTCATATTAGTTGGTTATTTATCTTTTTACACGTACATTAAGAAATCATAAGTAAGAATATAATTTTACTAATTTACCCCTTTAAAAATTTCTTGGAAATTTTATAAACAAATGTGAACACTTTCAAAAAGAATTAATTGGAAGGGTAATATAAGAAAAATCTAATTAATGATTTATTGATTTAATAAAGTGAACAACTATTTTTGTAAGGATGATTAGCTATTATGCGCCGAAGGGAGTAGTTTGTTAGTTAAGTGAGACATTGAAATAAAAATTAAGAGTAGTCTTAATAAATAAATGTTAATTAATCATTTTAGAGCCAATGAGGAAAGTTGATCAATTCATTTGAACTTGAAATTCTTTGATCCAGAATTTGGAGCTACAAATAAAGAAGAGAACATTGGAATCGCAGATTTTGAATGCTAACATAAGGTCATTTGATTCAGTATCACAAGTGTTTTTCTTTATAGTTCATCTTAATTATAACATCAAGGTTGAATACAACAGTATCGTCATAAACTTTCATTTAGACATTTAAATTATAGTATATTTCAATTGTCTAAATATGATTCCACAGGGATTTCGAACCAGGACCAGGGCAAGAACCTTCTCTTCATCAACTCATTTGGTGTGAGAGAAACTTACAACTCTCTCTCGAAAGAGTCAAGGCTAGAAAAGTTAGATCTTTCACCAATTATTTTTTCTTGATTTATCATTGAAAAATAATGTGAAATCACAAATTTCAAGAAAATAATTATTTTCTTAGAAATAGTTCATCAAATCAACTCATATATATAATCAATAAGATTTTGATTAATGTCTAATAAATTTTGATTAGATGGAATTGGAGAAACAAGAAAAGATGGATGTTGACTATGTTGCACAACAAACAGCTCCTTACCCGTTTGATACTAATAATTGGATTAATCCATACAGGTCATTATTATTTTTCAAATAATATTTCTTTACAATTTTTTTTATCTCTTTAATTTCCTTTTAGAGTCATTATTTTGTTATTATTACAGTTCAAGTATCCAGGAGAGCATACTTCAAGATTGGATGAATGAAGGGAAGGGAAGGGAATAGCAAATAGTTCTGGCAATTACGCATATACCCCTTCCATTGCAAGTTCTTCACAAAATGGGAATATATCATTTTTCCAAAGCCAAAACTCATCGCCTTATATCCCGTTGCAGGTAATACTTTTGAAAATGCAGTAACTAGGATCTCCAAAAAAAAGAGATATTTTTTTTTATAAAAAAATTGATATTATTATTTATTTTTATCCGCACAATAGAATCAACAACAAAACATAATGATAGATGTCCAGCAGAATCCTACACAAACATTTGGACAATTACAGGTACATTAACATTCTTAAAATATTAAGCTTGTAAAGATCTCATTAAGAACTTAAGCTATTTCTTTCAAAAAAGAAAATTTATATAATTATTTTTATTTGTGCAATAGAGTCAGGAACAAAACATGATGGTAGATTTCCAGCAGAATCCAACACAAATATTTGGACAATCACAGGTACATTTATATTCATGAAATATTATTCCTTGTTAAATCCTACCCCACCCCCACCCCCACCCCCTTTCGTACTTTACTAAATAGTTTATACATTTTTGCAGGCACAAATGACTTTTGGTGAAAGTAATGACAACTCTCTCTTCAACTTCTGGCAAAATATTTGTGATTCTACAAGGTTTCTTTTGATACTTTTGATTTGAGAACTTATATTGTTCACAAGATAAAATTTCTTATATTTGAAAAAGAATAATAATATTAATTAGAATTATAACGATCACTGGATCTTAACTCTATATAAGATCAAAATATCATCATAAAGGATACTACTAAAATAGTAATAATATCATATAAAACGAGTCAAAAACAGTATATTTTATTATTGATGTTTGTATTGTTCTTGTTTAACATGATATGATAGCTAAGAACATGTTCTCTTTGTATTTCAGGTTTGTCTCGTGTACACAATTGAACAATACCTTCCAATTAGGGTTGGAGAATGACAATACAACTTGGAATAACAATTTGAATAATTCCTCCTCGTTTGGTTTGGAGAATGCCCATTCAAATTCAAATAATGACATGAGTAACAACAACAATTACATCAATGAATATAATGATCCTCCTTCAGTTCAAAGTGATGCAATAACACCTAATGTTAATGGATTTAACTATTCCATGGAGGTTAGTCCAAAGTTCTATTCTTATTATTATCGATCAAAATAACTTTAATTTTTATATTATTCACACAAAAAACTCACTTTAAATGTTTGTAACAATGATTAGGAAAATACTATGGGAAACTTTGCTGAAAGTACTACACATGTGAATGATGCATGGGAATGGGATGTTTTCCTCAATGAAGCTTTCAATGGAGAAGACTTTTAAAATTTAGATTGATCCATCAATGACCCGGAAAAAAAACTTTTTTTATCTAGTTTCTTTATGTTTGGTCCATCTTAAAATTCACAAACTCCTGAAATTTTAGCGTTTTATTTACTTATTTCAGTATGCAAGATATCATATTCAATGTATGGTGGGTGACCTATATATATTGAAGTGAATAATAATGACCTATGCATTTTAGAAATAAATTGTGTGTTGGCTATATCATATGTAGTAATACTAATTATTAGTTTGTCCATTTAGATTATATGGATACTTCAAAATCGATTTAGAGTATGGTTTAATTTGAATTGACTTATTATAAGTGTTTTAAGTTAAAATAGCTTTTAAACACTTAAGATGATACTTCGACTTTTTACGTAATGATTTTGAAAAATATTACTCATTTTTAATTCATTTATAATTCATCTCTCTTAAACAAATCTGATTTCTTCAAAAAAATCTCAAACCATACAAGAAACCCCAAAATAGGTTAACCGTGTATACAATTGTGACTGGACAAAGAGTTAAATATCTTCTATATTCTTAATGTCAAAGTGATACTATCATGCTTGTAATTACCCAACACTTGTTCCTACTTCATGAGCACGATTAGAAGGAAATAAATTTTAAATCATAGTAAGAGAAATTGAAATAGTTATTAGACATATAAAGGATGTGTTCGATACATTTTTCATTTTTTCTATGTTTGGTCCAAACATTTTCTCTAGAACAGAAAAACTTCTTAAAATGAAGAAAATGACTTCTCTAATGAAAGTAGGGAAAACAAGTTGCATAAATGACTTTCCAAGTTTATTATCTGATCTCACCCACCCAATCTTCCCCCGCCAACTCAAAAACCCCACTTCCATCCCTACCCGCCTTAACATAACGCTTTGCCAGATAACATTTTTTTGCTTACTTACCAAATACAAAAAAAAAAAAGTAAGAGAGTCACTTATTTTTCAAAAAATTAAAATTTCTTCGTACCAAACACAGAATGGAAAATATTTGATTTATTAATGAATAAGGCTCAAGTTTATATCTGAATATATTGCCTCTTAAATAAAAAGAGGAGGTTTTTTCACTTCTTCACAAATCACAAGGATTGAAACAGGTAGGAAGACCCTTATTTATCTAAGCAGCTGAAACACTTCCTAGTAATTTCACCAACAAGATTTTGTCTAAGATAATGACTCTGAGAATTGCTCATATCCTTCCAAGGATAATATCTGAGAATCAATCAGGTTTTATCAAAAGAAGGTTAATTACTGAGAAAATCTTATTTGCTCAAGAAATAGTTCATGGCATTAAAGGTGACGAGGAAAATGTTAACATGATTTTGAAACTTGATATGTCAAAGGTTTATGATAGAGTATCTTGAATTTTTCTTATGAATGTTCTCAGAAAATTGGGATTCAACGAGCACTTCATTGAACTCATCTATAGGCTATTCTCTAACAATTGGTATTTTATAATTGTTAATGGGTTAGACATGGTTTTTTCAACTCTTCTAGAGGGGTCAAGGAAGGTGATCCTCTCACCTCAGCTCTATTTGTTATTGGAGCCGAGGCACACTCAAAAGCCTTTAATCAGCTTAATCACATAAATGATTTCAAAGGATCTTCTATGAGCATGAATGGCCCTCAAGTCAATCACTTATATATGTTATACTGATGATATCGTCTTGTTTTCCTCCATCAACAAAAAAATCTATCAAGCTTATCATGAGAGTACTGAAGAAATACCAAGATTCCTCTGGTCAGGAAATCAACAAGGATAAAAGTTGTTTTATCACTCATCAAGATGTCCAATATAGAACTAACAAGAAAATAAAGAAGTGGGCTGGATATAATCATTCCACTTTTTCCTTTCATTATTTGGGGGGCCCTATCTATATCGATAAGAAGAAAAATAGTTTGTTCGCTGATTTGGCTACTAAAGTCATCAATAAATCTAGTGGATGGCAGAATAACTTCCTCTCTTCAGGCAGTAAGGCTCTTATCATTAAACATATTTTACAATCCTAAACGCTTTCTACATTTGCTGCTCTTGAACCTACCAAGACTACTATTTATCAAATTGAGGACTATTTTTCAAATTTTTTTGGGGGAAAGAGAGACGTTAAGAACAAACAGCATTAGCCTTCATGGAAAAATATGTGTTATCCTATTGAAGAAGGTGGTTTGGGCTTTAAAAGACTATGACATTTGCAAGGCCTTCACTGCCAAGAGATGGTAGAGGTTGAAGACCATGAATAACTTGTGGTCCAACTTTATGAAGGCCAAATACTGTCCTAGAACCAATACGGTGGCCAAAGTTATTAACTCAAAAGATTCCAATGCTTGGAGAAATTTGCTTCATATTAGGCCAATTGTGGAACAAAGTATCAAATGGGAAATCAACGAATGTAATGCACATTTCTGGTGGGATAACTGGCCTAATAAGGGTCTTTTAGCCAACAGAGTCCGATTACAAAGAAAACTGGCAACAACAGTGAGACAATTTCTCCAAGGTAATCGATGGGATCGAGACTTTCTTAGGTAGGTTCTTCTTGAGAATCTGGTGCAAGAATTGGTTCAGATTGATATTGGAGATATGAGAGATAGCGACAAGTGCATATGGAGCCTAAATTCAACTGGAAATTTCTCATGCTTATCAGCTTGGAACTTTATTAGACAGAAAAAAACAAAAAAGAACCTATGTATAATAGGATTTGGGGAAAAGAAATTTCATTTAAAGTTTCGTTCTTTATGTGGAGAGTTGTGAAAAGAAAACTTCCCATTGATAGTATTATCAGAAGTTTTGGTATTCAAATGGACACGAGGTGCTCCTGTTCTAGGGATACTCAACTAGAGACTCTTGATCACTTGTTCACTACTAGTGATTTGGCCATTAAAGTCTGCAACTATGTGACCAGACCTCTTGGTATTACTCATAATGCCAATATCGTGCAGGGGGTTCTTGTGTTGATCATATTTGGGTTGATATTGGACTGATTAAAGATGTTTTGGGCTGTTTGATTTGTGAATGGATTCGGCCCAGATTGGTGCATCATTAATGCTGCCCTTATCCAACTTCATTGATGACATAGCACAAATTTTTTATTCCTTTTCCGTTCTTTATTTTATTGTTTTCAGATTAGTTAGTGTTCATTCAATTAGAGATAGACAGTTATACAGTCAGTTACAATTAGATTCTTTTCATTCTTGTATAAATATAGCACCATTGTACAGTGATAAATTCATTCAGAAATAAGAGAAGAAAATTTTATACATTGTTAGTCTTGTTTTTCTCATGGTATCACAGCAGTGCTGATCCTCTCTTCTCCTTTTCCTTCTCTTGAGTCTTCATCTCTTTTCTTTTAATTTTCGGACAAATGACTGATGTTCGATTGAATCTCCAACTCCAATCACTGAAAGTTCTGCAGGATCAGTTGTTAACAATACAGTAGATGCTTCACATGCTTTCTATATTCACCCTTTAGACATTCCAGGAATGAACCTTGTTTCTGCTGTTTTTGATGGTAGAAGCTATGGTGGCTGGACAAGGGTTGTCATTATTGCTCTCTCAGTAAAGAACAAACTAGGATTCATTGATGGATCTCTAGATGTTCCTGCTGATATAAACCTGAAAATGAAGAAAGCTTGGTTAAAATGCAATAATATGGTCTTGTCTTGGTTGCTAAATTCTCTTTCAAAAGAAATTGCTGAATCAGTTTTATACTCTCAAAATGTAAAAGTTTTGTGGTCAGTTCTAGAGGATAGATTTGGTCAAGCAAATGGTGCTAAGTTATTTCAACTTCAAAAAGATCTTAATGTTGTTGTTCAAGGAAATTTCAGTATTTCTGCCTACTTTACTAAAATGAAAAGTTCGTGGGATGAACTAGATGCTTCAATCACTTTCTCTGCTTGTTCTTGTAACTGTACCTGTGGTACAAAGGAAAATGGATTTAAGGCTCATCAAGATGAGAGGCTGCTTCAGTTTTTAATGGGTTTGAATGACACTTTCTTAGCTGTTAGAAGCAATATCTTTCTATCTGCACCTCTTTCAATTATTGTACAGGCCTACTCTCTTATAATTCAGGATGAGAAACAAAGAGAAATTCATGCAGCACCTGCTTATCCAGGAGATTCTGCATCTTTTCTAGTCGGTAATGCAGGGGAAAGAAGAAATAATGAATATAAGTTTAATCAAGGAAACTATGCTAAAAAATCTTCTTTGGTGTGTAATTACTGTAAGAAAACAGGGCATACCATTGATCAATGTTATAAGATTCATGGTTTCCCTGCTGATTTCAAGTTTACTAAACCTAAGAGATACCAAAAGGGACCTGTTGCTGGAAATGTTTCCAATACAGGGGAAGGTTCACAACAAGGAAATTCAGATGTTGCAAGTGTGACCAATCTGTCTCATGTTGCTCAACTTTTGGGACTTTTGCAGAAGATGAATCAGAAGGACCAAGGAGATTCATCTGTCAATAAGATATCTTCTGGTATGACCAAATGTCTTAAAAAGTGTTCTTGGATACTAGATAGTGGTGCTTTAGAACATATAACTTCTGATAAAAATTATTTCATTAGTATTGCACCTCTTACTAAATCTATAATTGTAACTCTTCCAAATTCTCACAAAGTCAAAGTAACTCATACTGGTTTTGTGAAAATCTCTTCACATTTTATTTTAGAAAATATACTATATATTCCCTCTTTTAAATTCAATCTCATATCAATTCACAAGTTATGCAAGCAGCTTCAGAAGTCCATCCTTTTTACCCCTAACTCTTGTTTGATTTTGCAGGGCCCTTTAGTGAAGAGCCCTCAGGTGATTGGTAAAGAACAAGGTCTCTATATCCTCAAGAGCAGTCAGCCAACAATCTCTACAAATAGTCCTATCAATTCCAAGTTTCCTGTCAATTCCAAGCTTCATAGTTTCTCTTTTTCTACTTTTCTAGGAGATGTCTTTACTTCTTGTTCTAGTTGTTTTGATTCCAATGTAAAAGAAAAGTTGTGGCACTACAGATTAGGCTATATGCCAATGAGTAATATGAAGAGTGTTTTTCCTAATTCTACATCTTGTTTCAAGTTTTCTTCTCCTTGTATTGTTTGTCCTATGGCTAGACAATCTGAGCTTCCCTTTCCCTCAAGCAACATATCTACTACTTCTAATTTTGAATTAATTCATGTTGACACTTGGGACCCTATAAACATCCCACTCATAATGGTTTTAGATATTTCCTTACCATTGTTGATGACTTTAGTTGGGCAACATGGACATATATTCTTAGCACAAAGTCTAATGTTTTTACTATCCTTCAATCTTTCATTCGGATGGTAGATAGGCAGTTCAATACAAGAGTCAAGATAATTAAAATTGATAATGCTTTTGAATTGGGTAGTGGGAATTTGTAATCTAAATTTGTTTCCAAAGGTATAATTCATCAAACTACTTGTGTACACACTCCTCAACAAAATGGTATTGTAGCAAAAAAACACAAGCATTTGTTGGAAACCTCAAGGGCTCTCTTATACCAATCACATCTTCCTATTAGCTATTGGGGAGAATGTTTGTTAACAGCAACCTACCTTATAAACAGATTTCCTTCTAGTGTCTTAAACTCTAAAACACCTTTTGAGATATTGTGTAATACCAAACCTACCTATTCTCACTTAAAATGCTTTGGTTGTCTGTGTTTTGTATCTACATTACCAACTCACAGAACTAAATTTGATCCCAAAGTCCATCCCTGTGTTTTTGTAGGATATCCTTATGGTAAAAAGGGTTACAAAGTTCTCAATCTCCAGACCAAGAAAATATCTGTTTCCAGGGATGTAATCTTTCATGAAGAATTTTTTCCTTTTTTCAGGTACACTTTTTCTGAAAAATATTTTCCTTCATCTTCAAATCATTTACATAATCTGTCTAATCATTCTCATGTTCCTCCTTATTCGGAGTCAACTGTTGATGATGTTGTAGTTTCTTATCTGAATAGTGCTTCTCCTATTGAAGATTTGTCTTCAAATTCTCATGTTTCATATTCTCCAATCCCATCTTCCGAAAATAATTTCATTATTCCTATTGTGCACTCTTCACCTTCTCCTATTGTTGAGACTCTTTTAAGAAAATCCACTAGGACACACAAGAAACCTGCTTATTTAGATTCCTATGTCTGCAATGCCATTCATTTTGCAGATGTTTGTTCTAATTGTTTCTCGAGTCCTGCTGCTGCTCAGTCCTGTTCTTTTAGTGCTTTATCTCCTACAAATCAAGTTAGGCTAAACTCCATTTCTAGTATACACGAACCTCTCAATTATATGCACGCTGCTCATCATCCTAGTTGGAAAGAAGCAATGGACAATGACCTTACAGCTTTAGAACTTAACAAAATTTTTGAGATTATTGTATTACCAGAAGGTAAGAGATCACTACCTTCTAAATGGGTTTATAAAGTAAAGCAACACGTTGATGGTGGTATAGAAAGATTAAAAGCCAGGCTGGTGATCAGGGGAGATGTTCAAAGAGAAGGTGTGGATTACAATGAGACTTTTTAACCCGTGGTCAAGATGACCACAATCAGGTGTGTATTAGCTACAGCTGTGAAACATAATTGGGGCATTTTTCAGTTAGATGTCAACAATGCATTTTTGCATGGCGACTTAAATGAAGAGGTGTATATGAAGTTCCCTCCAGGTGTTTGCCCTCCTACTCCTAACCATGTCTGTTTGCTCAAAAAGTCCATTTATGGACTTAAACAAGCATCCAAACAATGGTATGCTAGGTTAACTGTTGCTCTTAATTTTAAGGGATTTAGTCATTCTTTAAATGATTATTCTCTCTTCTTTAAAAGATCAGGCTCCTCTATTTCCATAGTTGTTGTATATGTCGATGACATTCTTTTAACAGGAAATAATGCAGCAGAATTCCAGAGTGTAAAGCATTTTTTGGACACAGAGTTCAAGATTAATGATCTAGGTCTCATACATTTTTTCCTTGGAATGGAGGTTGTTTGAGAACCTCAAGGCTTAATTGTTACCCAAAGGAAGTTTACATTGGATCTTTTAAGAGAGTTCGATTCTCTCCATCTTAATCCTGTTTCCTGTCCTTTGGACCCAAATATCATGTTATTAGCTTCTCATGGCAAGCCTATCATAGATCCAACATATTATCGTCATTTATTGGGGAAATTAAATTACCTGACTCACACAAGGCCTGATTTTTTCTTCACTGTGCAGCACCTCAGTCAATACATGCAAGACCCTCGTGAACCACATTTGACTGCTGCTTTGCGAGTATTGCGTTATTTGCTTAATAATCCAAGTCTTGCCCTATTTTTCTCTTCATCTTCATCTTTCAATTTGACAGCTTTCTGCGATTCCGATTGGGGTAGCTGTCCAGATTCACGCAGATCTGTTTGTGGATACTATATTTCTCTTGGTTCTTCTCCAATTTCTTGGAAATCAAAAAAGCAGTCATCGATTTCTCTTAGTTCCACTGAAGCTGAATATCGTTCTATGAGAAGGGTTGTTGCTGAACTAACCTGTTTGGTTCGTTTTTTTGATGACCTTTCTGTGCCTATACCGTTGCCTATTCTGCTTCATTCCGATAGACTTGCCGCCATACACATAGCGAAGAATCCGGTCTTCCATGAACGGACAAAACACGTCGAACTGGATTGTCACTTCGTCCGTCAACAGTATCTCGCCGGACTCATCTCTTTGTCCTATGTTCGTTCTACTTCCCAATTGGCTGACACTTTTACCAAATCCCTTACTGGGCCTGTTCATCACACTTTCCTTAGCAAGTTGGGTGTTTCTCATAGCCCTCCAATATCATATATGGGCTGATATTGGGCTGATTAAAGATGTTTTGAGCTGTTTGATTTGTGAATGGATTCGGCCCAGATTGGTGCATCACTAATGCTGACCTTATCCAACTTCATTGATGACATAGCACAAATTTTTTATTCCTTTTCCGTTCTTTATTTTATTGTTTTTAGATTAGTTAGTGTTCATTCAATTAGAGAAAGACAATTGTACAGTCAGTTACAATTAGATTCTTTTCATTCTTGTATAAATATAGGACCATTGTACAGTAATAAATTCATTCAGAAATAAGAGAAGGAAATTTTATACATTGTTAGTCTTGTTTTTCTCATCTTGATTATTGGTGGCAAATAAATTCTAGGAATGAAGTACACAAGATGCTCCTACACGTAACACCATTTTTTACCTTGTGGGAAATCTGGAAAACAAGGAACGCCAGGAGGTATGACGGTAAAAGTATCTCTCTGTTCAGAATAATTAACCAAATTTTATTTAATTTGTAGGTGGCTATTTCCAAAAAATACAGCAAGATGGACAGTAAATGGGTATGGAGTACTATATGCTTGATTGCTGAAAATTATAAACGAAGAATCACTAGCATCACAGTCTATTGGACAAAAGCTCAAGGAAACATATGGAAATTGAATACAGATGGTATCCTCATACCTGGACAAGGATTGGGTGGAATAGGAAGAATCGTTAGAGAAAAAATGGAAACATGGTCATGGCTTTTGCTAAATCTACCCAATTTTCTACTAACAACTTTTGCGAACTGCAGGCAGTTTTACATGGAATTGAATGGTGCCATGACAACTCAAATTCTCGCATATTTTGGAGATGGATAGTCAAATAGCAGTGAATATGATCAAGGGATTGACTCCAATGCCTTGGACTCTAAGGAAAACAGTGAGAAAAATCCAAAAGAAGATAGAAAATATGAATTGCGAGATCATCCATTGCTTCAAGGAGGCAAATTGGGTAGCTGACGCTCTTGCAAGACATGCCACTACGAGGGACATGGATTATATATTCTCAAAGGAAGAAGACATGTCCTACTTAACTGTAAGACCAATGAGAATGGACAAACTCAATCTTGCTTCATTTAGGTTTAAAAAAGAAAAACACTCAGGATGGCACTACGAACCACCTTGAATGATAGTAAGGGAAGGCATAATCCTATTTTGTTGATAGAAAATGCCTTCCCTTCAGGAAACTCTCATATGAGAGTCTTTACTTTCTTTGAGTAAATTTCCTTTTTTGGTGTTATTTGGGATGAGGTTTAGGCAATATGTCCCCCTCTCTCTTGTAAGTGATCTTAGTAATAAAAGGTCTATTATTGGGTGTTTAAAAAAAAAAGACCCCTAAATAATTTAGTATAACATAATTATCAACAAATAAATATATACACTTGAATGTAAATTTTATTTTGTCAATCATACTATCAAAAGTACTAGATCTTGTGAAATTAAATATTTAGAACATGAACTAATTGTTTAATTGACAACGAAGTAGACAAGTACCATATTGGACCTATCATTTAAATTTAACAACACAAACACGACTTTGGGCCATTGATAAATGAATTATCCCTCTAAAAAGTAAACTTTTCTTCCAACCATTTTTTATTTTATTTCCTATCAAGCATTTGATATTGGTATGGAGATCTTGATTAATGTGAGATTATTCCGCGTAAAATTCATATGAGAAGAAAAGAGCTTCCTAGGGGGTCAGTTATGATAAAGTGTAGATCTATTCATACCATCACAATTCTTACGATTGATTCACACTATTTGTCCCTTGTTGATGGTTATGATTCTAAAGTAAAAGAAAACCAAAATGCTAAAATATAAAGTAGTGTCACTTTTTCGTCAAACATTATTTTTTTATAAATGAGTCTAAGGCAAAAAAGTAAAAAAGAAATCAGTGAGAAGAAGTTTTCATGTGATTATACAGACAAGTTTCAAAGAGTAAACAGTACTCAATTCAAGTTGGTGCCAAATTTGCTGAATTAATAATAGAGAAAAAGAATGAAGAATTTCGGCATTTTAATTTCTAAGAGAGAGAGATAGAGTAACTCTTAGCCACGCAATCGTGATTGGAGCTAGCTAGGGTTAAAGGATTTATCCGAATTCTTTTCAGCAAAAAAACTACAATATTTAATTATGTATAGTGAAAAATATATATATTTTTTATGTGTATATAATAGTTAGTAGATATTCAACTTTTTCTTTCTATGACTTTTTCATGTCTTTACTTTTTATATGTTGAACCTCTGCTGAAAATATTGGCTGTTGCGATGACCAAATAGAGCTGCACAAGAATAAGAAAAATTTAGTTCGATCATTTTGACGTTTTGATTCCTGTTGACCGTCGTCAACTTTAATTTCATATTATTTCAATTAGAAATTAACTCAATGGTTTGACTCACTTTCAAAACCCTCGAGACTCATCTCGGCAATAAATTAGACAACTTATAGAATTTTATTAAGAGAAATATAATATTATTATATTAGGGGACAACCCGTTCTATGCAACTCCATCCCGCTTTTCCCACCCTTTCTTTTCTAGCAATAAGTTCCAGAGGTGATACTGCATCGATGGAGCACCCTACACCCATACCAAGTGAACATGCAAGCTACCGAAACAAGGATCAGACCAACAGTACCTAGCAACATAGAGTGAACCTCCTAGGTAATGACTCGAACACGACTATCCCCGCCTCCTCAGGTAGTTCCAATCTTAGAACAAAAATGTAAATCTAGAAGAAATAAAGGATGTTGTAGTTCTACTAAGGAAGAAGAGGACAGAGGATATAAAGGTCATGATATTCAAAGAGAAATGCGTCAAAAAACACATCTTTAATTGTCCCCTGACGATCTATCAAAAACCTCAATCGATGTAACAATTTTTAGTTACATAGATGTGATGAACCCAATTTTGATGAATGGGAAACCCTTCAACAAGGAGAGGGGAATACCCGTGATCCCCCCGCCACCCGAACCCTAAACCGATCTAAAATCTTTAAATTTGAAACCATGCATGTGGACGTACCATCCGCAAATAGCCCATATATCATTTCAAAAGCTTGGAAGGAAAATAATAATATCCTCCGGGACATCTAGCCTTCACACAAAAATGTTTTTGGATGGAATAAACATATCTTTGGAAATATTTTCTCCAAAAATAGAAAAATGTTTAAATACATCGAATAAAGACTTTGGGAAATATTTAGGTTTTCAATCATAAACAAAAGAACGCCCCATAAGGACCTCCAATTTATACTTTGACAATCTCCATTCAAAACTAGCGTAATAGTCAACTAAAAGTTTCTCAACATTTTAGCGAGAACTAAGTAACTTAAACAAATTACGTAATATAATGCAATTCATCAAATTACGTAGTCACAAAACGGAAAGCTACATATGTTAAGTTGGGACAAAATTACCCTACGAAAAATGGAGGGTGGACAAGCAAGTTTGTCACTACTGTGTATTACCGATTAATATAATATATTTTTTTAACCCAAAAATGAAAACTATTACTATATATTTAGCAAGTTTGGATGAGGGTCAATGAGAGAATATGTAAAGTTTGACAAATCCTACTTAATCTTTGAAACTAGAACGAAGATAATCTTAAAGTTTAAAGATAACCACATTCAAATACTAACTAATTTTCTATATAGAGAACTCAGATTAAAGGATGGATGGTGCGAAAAAGGTAGTGAAATAGTACATAATATTATGTCCTTTTTTATTTTTCTTTCTTAAAAATAAATGTTTTCTTTTTTAGTATTTTTTATGTGACACTATTATTTACAGAAGTCAAACGGAATGAAAGAGCAAAATTTGATGTAAGTATATTAAGTTATATATAGGGATAGGTATAATGTAAAACATTTTGATAGATTACTTCATATTTTTTTCATTGTAACTTTAGATTATCATCTTCTAGTTGACCATAACCCTATTGTTATTATTAATTTTAACAAGTAGTTATGTTATATTATGCTCATTTACAATGTACTTTATCTCTCCATTACCTTATTGTTTAGAGTGTGTTTTCCTACCAACATAATTTGAAATTTTAATATCAATGACAAAATTTTGCTCACTATATTTAATTTTTTTCTTGATATTTTGGTGTAATTGTGGGTTATCAAGTTCTTTTTAAGTACACTTTTTATTTTACAAATTTTACGTTACTTGTTTTTCAAATATTTGTACTAATAATATAACATACACACTACTTTCTTTATATAGTATTATACATTTATTATTAATTAATACAATATTCACATGTAAACGCATAGACTTAAATAATATTATCTGAATGTGAGTTCATAATTATGATAATTTAACTTTTAATAACAAAGTCACACGACCATATCTGAATTAGGTTGACCAATTTTTTCTATTTATTTCATATTTGACTTTAATAGCTTTTTGCCCTTATAAATTAGCTACTTTGGAGCCTCCTCTTTCCGTCATTGTAACTTTCATACACTTCACACAACACTCTAAGTTGTTGTTCCTTTCAAGGGAGAGAAGACTCCCTTGAAAAAACTTCAAGATGGGTAGAAGAATTAAGATAAAGAAAATAGTAGAGATGACAAAACGTCAAATCGCATTTTCTAAGCGGCGTACTTGTTTACTAAAAAAGGTGAAAGAGGTTGCAATTTGTTGTGATGTGGACATGTTGTTTGTCGCGTTCTCGCCTGCTAATCGGCTCAGTAAATTTTGTAGCCAAAAAAGGTATTGTATTTACAATCGATACCTATAGAAATTGTCGTTACAGCGTGCTAGATATTAATCTATAAAACGATTAGCTAGATTAATTTTCTTACTAAATTATTACTTTTGTAGAATTAAAGACATGCTTCAGCACTATATTGAGCTTCCGATTGAGAGGAAATTGACGTATATGAACTAATCTTAAATTTATTGAATTGATTATTATTTTTTTACCGTAGCACTAACTTATGAGTTTTTTTACTTTTTTTCTCTTGTTGGAGTTAGTCACATGGTTGATGTTCAGGTACTTTACTCTTTTACAAGTTTACTCTACTCTTTTAATTTACATATTTATTATTGATATCTATTTGTAGGAATTTTTATTTTTCTAGAATTATGTCTTATTTCTATTAATGTGAATTAATTCGTATAATCTTTAAATAAATGTGAAATTAATAAAGTTTGAATTTAAATTATGTACTCGCCTCGTTTCAATTTGTTTAATTTTTTTTAGTTTGTTTTGAAAAAAAATTGCAAGTAAGATTTTGAGTCTAATTCATACCACAAAAGTCAAAAGAATGGGGATTGCTCAAATCTTATTAGGATTATCACCCCCACCCCCTTCCATGCCCAGATGCGGACATTGTTTATTTGGGATTTCGTTTATCATCCCACTTCATCCGAACATTCTTTATCTGACATTTCATTTACCCCCACCCCCACCCCCACCCCCACCCCCAGATCCATATATCTTTTATCTCGAATTTCACTATCCGATCTAGAGTGTGATTTTCACCCAGAAACTATTCCATTTCCTAGGGGCCACATCGGTTTTGGCACTGATCATGTCAAGTTAGGTCATGTGCCTAATTCACACTCAAATTTATTTCGGGGTGGGGTGGGGTGGGGGGGAGGCAGATTATATAATTTTTATAAGTAGATCAGGATTCCATTTAGTTAGTGATGTGGAACATTCAATTCTTGCATCAGTGTTTTTTTTCTTTTTCAACAACTCTTTTGTTTTAAATTTCTACATGTATGACCACAAAATAAAGAATATACACATTCTATCTATCTTTAGTTTAAAATCATAAGATTGAAAAATATTTTTTTAATTTATTTTATATTATGTCAATACAAAATCAAACAAACAAATAAAAATAAAGCCAGTAATAATTAAAAGGTTCTGAAAATGACATCATCAATATTAATGAAATACTAATTGATTTGTAATTTGTTAAAACAACATTTTTTACTTTCAAGCTAAGAAGTGTGTAACTAAAAGAGAGTTGCTATGAAATTTAATTATCGGGATCAATTTTATCCACCGTTATTAATATATTTTTTGGTATATTAATGAAGGAAAAGATGGCAAAATTGAGACAATTGAACCACATCAAGGGAGATGCTCGAAAACTACAATTTCTAGATAAACAGTTTGATCTCTTATCTTTCTCGCACTCCTTTATTTTTGAATTAATTTATTTTCTCTCTCTAATTACATATTGTTCAATGATTTTTTGCTATGTAAATTAAAAAAGAATTTGTATAAGGAGATTAAAGAACGAGGAAAATGGAACCAAATAGAAGCTCTATTTTTAAAAGAATACTTTGAGGATTAGAAAAGATATTATGGCTAAATGAGTGAAATATTCAATCTTATTAAATGAAATCTATAATGGAGAGGGGTAATAACTTCATGCTTTTTAGTTGATTATATTTTAAATTTTAGACGCTTTGCTTATAAGTGATTTGACTAATAATTATAAAGTATGGAGATAAGATTAGTTTGGCCAACTTATAAACTTATATAATCATACATATATTATTATTTTTATATTTTAGTACACTTATTAAAGAAAAGAGATCAAAAGGTCAGTCAAAGCATAATTAACAAAATCTATTTTGACCAAAGAAAATTATAGACTTGCTACTTATTTTGTATAGTGTCCATTAGCTTTAACCATTAAAAACACTTACTTGCAAGAGCATATACATAATATAAGTGTTACACCAACAACAGCAAGCTTAGATGTAATTTGACAATTAAGGTGTGAAAATAGTAAGATGTTTTTACTTTATCTTTATGGAGTAGAAAAATTATTTTTAATTGAATCTTGGTAACCCTCCTTCATTATTCCGTGATTCGGACTGAAAATGTGAGCGAGTTCACACAGGTGATGTAATATAAGTGTTACATTGTTTTTAATTTATCGAAATGTTTGATACTACTACCTAGTGCATCATACTTGATTTCTTTTGTATTAAATGAAACTGACTATCACTAATGAATTAAACTATCTCATGATGGCTTCCTTTGGATGTTTCAAACTATTGGTGGTGTTCTAATTTCTACAGGATTGAGGTGAGCACAACTTTATTTGATGTTTTATAAGTTGTATTTATTCAATCTATCCGTACAATTCTAATTAGTACTCCCTCAGCCTCATATTAGTTGATTATTTATCTTTTTACACGTACATTAAGAAATCATAAGTAAGAATATAATTTACTAATTTACCCCTTTAAAAATTTCTTGGAAATTTTATAAACAAATGTGAACACTTTCAAAAAGAATTAATTGGAAGGATAATATAAGAAAAATCTAATTAATGATTTATTGATTTAATAAAGTGAACAACTATTTTTGTAAGGATGATTAGCTATTATGCGCTGAAGGGAGTAGTTTGTTAGCTAAGTGAGACATTGAAATAAAAATTAAGCGTAGTCTTAATAAATAATTGTTAATTAATCATTTTAGAGCCAATGAGGAAAGTTGATCAATTCATTTGAACTTGAAATTCTTTGATCCAGAATTTGGAGCTACAAATAAAGAAGAGCACATTGGAATCGCAGATTTTGGATGCTAACATAAGGTCATTTGATTCAGTATCACAAGTGTTTTTCTTTATAGTTCATCTTATTTATAACATCAAGGTTGAATACAACAGTATCGCCATAAACTTTCATTTAGACGTTTAAATTATAGTATATTTCAATTGTCTAAATATGATTCCACAGGGATTTCGAACCAGGACCAGGGCAACAACCTTCTCTTCATCAACTCATTTGGTGTGAGAGAAACTTACAACTCTCTCTCGAAAGAGTCAAGACTAGAAAAGTTAGATCTTTCACCAATTATTTTTTCTTGATTTATCATTGAAAAATAATGTGAAATCACAAATTTCAAGAAAATAATTATTTTCTTAGAAATAGTTCATCAAATCAACTCATATATATAATCAATAAGATTTTGATTAATGTCTAATAAATTTTGATTAGATGGAATTGGAGAAACAAGAAAAGATGGATGTTGACTATGTTGCACAACAAACAACTCCTTACCAGTTTGGTACTAATAATTGGATTAATCCATACAGGTTATTATTATTTTTCAAATAATATTTCTTTACAAAAAAATTTTATCTCTTTAATTTCCTTTTAGAGTCATTATTTTGTTATTATTACAGTTCAAGTATCCAGGAGAGCATACTTCAAGATTGGATGAATGAAGGGAAGGGAATAGCAAATAGTTCTGGCAATTACGCATATACCCCTTCCATTGCAAGTTCTTCACAAAATGGGAATATACCATTTTTCCAAAGCCAAAACTCATCGCCTTATATCCCGTTGCAGGTAATACTTTTGAAAATGCAGTAACTAGGATCTCCAAAAAAAAAGAGATATTATTTTTTATTAAAAAATTGATAGTATTATTTATATTTATCCGCACAATAGAATCAACAACAAAACATAATGATAGATGTCCAGCAGAATCCTACACAAACATTTGGACAATTACAGGTACATTAACATTCTTAAAATATTAACCTTGTAAAGATCTCATTAAGAACTCAAGCTATTTCTTTCAAAAAAGAAAATTTATATAATTATTTTTATTTGTGCAATAGAGTCAGGAACAAAACATGATGGTAGATTTTCAGCAAAATCCAACACAAATATTTGGACAATCACAGGTACATTTATATTAATGAAATATTATTCCTTGTTAAATCCTACCCCACCCCCAC
Source organism: Solanum lycopersicoides (assembly GCA_022817965.1). Taxonomy (NCBI): domain Eukaryota; kingdom Viridiplantae; phylum Streptophyta; class Magnoliopsida; order Solanales; family Solanaceae; genus Solanum; species Solanum lycopersicoides. Next base: position 78,162,730 of record CM040621.1, on the reverse strand, counting down.
TCCCTTTCGTACTTTACTAAATAGTTTATACATTTTTGCAGGCACAAATGACTTTTGGTGAAAGTAATGACAACTCTCTCTTCAACTTCTGGCAAAATATTTGTGATTCTACAAGGTTTCTTTTTATAACTTTTGATTTGAGAACTTATATTGTTCACAAGATAAAATTTCTTATATTTGAAAAAGAATAATAATATTAATTAGAATTATAACGATCACTGGATCTTAACTCTATATAAGATCAAAATATCATCATAAAGGAATTACTAAAATAGTAATAATATCATATAAAACGAGTCAAAAACAATATATTTTATAATTGATGTTTGTATTGTTCTTGTTTAACATGATATGATAGCTAAGAACATGTTCTCTTTGTATTTCAGGTCTGTCTCGTGTACACAATTGAACAATACCTTCCAATTAGCGTTGGAGAATGACAATACAACTTGGAATAACAATTTGAATAATTCCTCCTCGTTTGGTTTGGACAATGCCCATTCAAATTCAAATAATGACATGAGTAACAACAACAATTACATCAATGAATATAATGATCCTCCTTCAGTTCAAAGTGATGCAATAACTCCTAATGTTAATGGATTTAACTATTCCATGGAGGTTAGTCCAAAGTTCTATTCTTATTATTATCGATCAAAATAACTTTATTTTTTATATTATTCACACAAAAAACTCACTTTAAATGTTTGTAACAATGATTAGGAAAATACTATGGGAAACTTTGCTGAAAGTACTACACATGTGAATGATGCATGGGAATGGGATGTTTTCCTCAATGAAGCTTTCAATGGAGAAAACTTTTAAAATTTAGATTGATCCATCAATGACCCGGAAAAAAAACTTTTTTTATCTAGTTTCTTTATGTTTGGTCCATCTTAAAATTCACAAACTCCTGAAATTTTAGCGCTTTATTTACTTATTTCAGTATGCAAGATATCATATTCAATGTATGGTGGGTGACCTATATATATTGAAGTGAATAATAATGACCTATGCATGTTAGAAATAAATTGTGTGTTGGCTATATCATATGTAGTAATACTGATTATTAAGTTGTCCATTTAGATTATATGGCTACTTCAAAATTGATTTAGAGTATGATTTAATTTGAATTGACTTATTATAAGTGTTTTAAGTTAAAATAGCTTTTAAACACTTAAGATGATACTTTGACTTTTTACGTAATGATTTTGAAAGATATTACTCATCTTTAAGTCATTTATAATTCGTATCTCTTAAACAAATCTGAATTCTTCAAAAAAAAATCTCAAACCATACAAGAAACCCCAGCTCTATTTGTTATTGGAGCCGAGGCACACTCAAAAGCCTTTAATCAACTTAATCACATAGATGATTTCAAAGGATTTTCTATGAGCATGAATGGCCCTCAAGTCAATCACTTATATATGTTATACTGATGATATCGTCTTGTTTTCCTCCATCAACAAAAAAATTTATCAAGCTTATCACGAGAGTACTGAAGAAATACCAAGATTCCTCTGGTCAGGAAATCAACAAGGATAAAAGTTGTTTTATCACTCATCAAGATGTCCAATATAGAACTAACAAGAAAATAAAGAAGTGGGATGGATATAATCATTCCACTTTTCCCTTTCATTATTTGGGGGGCCCTATCTATATCAATAAGAAGAAAAATAGTTTGTTCGCTGATTTGGCTACTAAAGTCATCAATAAATCTAGTGGATGGCAGAATAACTTCCTCTCTCCAGGCGGTAAGGCTCTTATCATTAAACATATTTTACAATCCTAAAAACTTTATACATGTGCTGCTCTTGAACCTACCAAGGCTACTATTTATCAAATTGAGGACTATTTTTCAAATTTTTTTGGGGGAAAGAGAGAAGTTAAGAACAAACATCATTAGCCTTCATGGAAAAATATGTGTTATCCTATTGAAGAATGTGGTTTGGGATTTAAAAGACTATGACATTTGCAAGGCCTTCACTGCCAAGAGATGGTAGAGGTTGAAGACCATGAATAACTTGTGGTCCAACTTTATGAAGGCCAAATACTGTCCTAGAACCAATATGGTGGCCAAAGTTATTAACTCAAAAAATTCCAATGCTTGGAGAAATTTGCTTCACATTAGGCCAATTGTTGAACAAAGTATCAAATGGGAAATCAACGAATGTAATGCACATTTCTGGTGGGATAACTGGCCTAATAAGGTCCTTTAGCCAACAGAGTCCGATTACAAAGAAAACTGGCAACAACACAGTGAGACAATTTATCCAAGGTAATCGATGGGATCGAGACTTTCTTAGGTAGGTTCTTCTTGAGAATCTGGTGCAAGAATTGGTTCAAATTGATATTTGAGATATGAGAGATAGCGACAAGTGCCTATGGAGCCTAAATTCAACTGGAAATTTCTCATGCTTATCGGCTTGGAACTTTATTAGACAGAAAAAACAAAAAAGAACCTATGTATAATAGGATTTGGGGAAAAGAAATTTCATTTAAAGTTTTGTTCTTTATGTGGAGAGTTGTGAAAAGAAAACTTCCCATTGATAGTATTATCAGAAGTTTTGGTATTCAAATGGACACGAGGTGCTCCTATTGTAGGGATACTCAACTAGAGACTCTAGATCACTTGTTCACTACTAGTGATTTGGTCATTAAAGTCTGCAACTATGTGACCAGACCTCTTGGTATTACTCATAATGCCAATATCGTGCAGGGGGTTCTTGTGTTGATCATATTTGGGCTGATATTGGGTTGATTAAAGATGTTTTGGGCTGTTTGATTTGTGAATGGATTCGGCCCGGATTGGTGCATCACTAATGTTGCCCTTAACCAACTTCATTGATGACATAGCACAAATTTTTTATTCCTTTTTCGTTCTTTATTTTATTGTTTTCAGATTAGTTAGTGTTCATTCAATTAGAGATAGACAGTTGTACAGTCAGTTACAATTAGATTCTTTTCATTCTTGTATAAATATAGGACCATTGTACAGTGATAAATTCATTCAGAAATAAGATAAGGAAATTTTATACATTGTTAGTCTTGTTTTTCTCATAGTATCATAGCAGTGCTGATCCTCTCTTCTCCTTTTCCTTCTCTTGAGTCTTCATCTCTTTTCTTTTAATTTTCTGAAAAATGACTGATGTTCAGATTGAATCTCCAACTCCAATCACTGAAAGTTCTGCAGGATCTGCTGTTAACAATACAGTAGATGCTTCACATGCTTTCTATATTCACCCTTCAGACATTCCAGGAATGAACCTTGTTTCTACTGTTTTTGATGGTAGAAGCTCTGGTGGCTGGAGAAGGGCTGTCATTATTGCTCTCTCAATAAAGAACAAACTAGGATTCATTGATGGATCTCTAGATGCTACAGCTGATACAGACCTGAAAATAAAGAAAGCTTGGTTAAGATGCAATAATATGGTCTTGGCTTGGTTGCTAAATTCTCTTTCAAAAGAAATTGCTGAATCAGTTTTATACTCTCAAAATGCAAGAGTTTTGTGGTCAGATCTAGAGGATAGATTTGGCCAAGCAAATGGTGCTAACTTGTTTCAACTTCAAAAAGATCTTAATGTTGTTGTTCAAGGAAATTTCAGTATTTCTGCCTACTTTACTAATTCCACTAGAGAGTAGTTCTCTAACGATATTATGTCTACGTCATTTATGACGAGAAATGTTTAGGCCAAAAATCTTTCAAGAAATTTCGGAGTCATTCAACTTCTTCACCGGTCTTATCCAGAGTGATAAACTCAGATTTCATAGTAGAGCGAGCGTTACATTTCTGTTTGGAAGATTTCCAATAGACTGCTCCTCCACCAAGAGTAAATACATATCCGCTCGTGAATTTTATTTCATTTGACCTGGTGATTCAATTTGCATTACTATATTCTTCCAATACTATTGAATACTAGTTATAATGCAAAGCAATAGTTTGTTAAGTATGTTTTTTCTTTTTTAAAAAAAAAAATACTCAAAACTCTTTTCATTGTCATCCAATGAGTTTGATTGAGATTACTTGTGTATCGACTCAGTTTACTAATAGCACATGCTATATCTGATCGCGTACACTTCATGATATATATTATATTTCTCAATAATCTAGCATAATCCAATTGTGAGTCACTTTTTCCTTCATTCTTTTGAGTACAAAGCTCACATTTATTGGAGTCTAGTCAATATTGAAATTCAACTACTTGAACTTTTCAAGTACCTTTTCAATCACATCAGTAACTTTAATTTCTTTCATATCGAAGTTACTTTCTAGCATATACTTAGTAGCATTTATGTCATATGTGTCTCTTTTGATGATCAACATGTCATCAACATAAAAACAAATAATGACCTTGTGATTTGGAATGCCTTTAATGTAAAACATTTATCACATTCATTAATCTAGAATTCATTTGCCAATGTAGTTTGGTCAAACTTCGCATGTCATTTTTATTTGGGCGCTTGTTTTTAGTCCATAAAGTAACTTAACAAGTTTACACATTTTTTTTATCAGGAACCACTAAGACCTCAGGTTGTTCCATGTAAATTTCTTCCTCCAAAAAAAAAAATTTATATCTATTTTGACAAATTCGCAACTAGAGCAATTAACATCTGAATTGATGTAATCCTAGTTAGAGGCTATTATATGTCAAAATAATCAAGGATTTGTCATTGTCTAAAGCCTATGACAACAAATCTTGCTTTGTATTTGTCAATAGTTTCATCAATTTTTTTTTATTTTGTACATTCACTTTGAACCAAAAAGTTTATTTCCTGAAGGAAGATCAACCAACTCTCAAGTATGGTTACTCAAGATTGAATCTATCTTACTATTAACAGACTCTTTCAAAAAAGGATGAGTCCATAAAAGATGTATCTTTTTCGACTATATGAACTCATTTTCAAGAAGAAATATTACAAAATAAAACACGGAGGAAGTAATTTGTCCATTGACATTTACTACGCCTCTGAATCTCCTTATTAAGTACGTTCTCCTTTGGTTCTTTCCAAGGTTGTTTAGACCCTTTACATGAATATTCGGTGGTTCGGACTTATTAACCACAAATCAACATGCTTTACTATTTGTAGCATATTCAATGAACATACAATCCACAGTCTTAGGTCCTATTTTGACCTGTTTGGGAATAGTTCCCTCATTTTCATTTCTCATATGAAATAGACTGTATTGAAAATTGTTAGATTACTATCTTTCAAGAGTTATTGCTTGTATATACATTAACAGATGACAAACAATTTTCTATCAGGATACAACAAAGTCTGGACAAACAAAACTTTTTGTTGCTCCCTTTCTTAACAAATAAAACTTTTTGTTTCTCTCTTTCTGAAGATAAAAAAAAATTATTGTTCTCTTTTGCTATAATGATAGCATCTCCCCACAAGTTTTGTGGTAAACCTGGACTTATAAGTAGGAGATTCAACATTCCTTCAAAGTTTGGTTTTTTTTTCTTTGTCAACAATTTCGTTAGATTGAGGTGAGTATATGCAGTAATTTAATGGATGATTCCATTTTCTGCAAAAGAAGATTCATATTCTTCACATCTACCACTTCTAATCATGAAATATTCAACTGACTTTCAACTTCAGTTTCATATTGCCTATATGTTTCTATTGCTTCATTCTTACCATTCAGCAAATAAACATAACAATATCTAGTGCAATTGCCAATAAAATTTATGAAACACTTTTTCCCACCACGAGATAGTGTTGACTTCATATCACAAATGTCAGTGTAAATCAATTCAAAGGTATGTTAATTCATTTCAACAACACATACTTGACATTGATTTATTGCACTAGAAGTTAGGTAAAATTCTAAGTTGATCATATTTTGCAAGATTTTGCAATTGACATGTCTCATTCATTTATCTCACAAATAATTTGAGTCAAGCAAGTAAGAACAAATAAAAATACTAAGTTTGATAGACCTTTTATGAGGTAACCTTTTCCCACAGATATTTTGTTCTTTACTTTTTATATATTTTTCTCAAATACAGACATTGTTTTATAGTCAACACCTTGTCATATGTCATTTTAAGAAGGACATTTCCATAACATTCAATTTGTTATAGAATTACCCATGACCATAGTCTCATTGGTCCAATAAGGGCAATATGATCCCAAATGTCTGTTTTACAACACAGACATAACAGGTCAATTTTCACCAATGTTCATGTCTATACAAAAAAAATATTTAATAGACATATCTTTTCATGAAAAATTACAATATTTTAAGTGGAATTTTTTCATCAAAGAATACAATTCTTTTGAACGAGTAATATAATTTTGTGATTTTATACTAGTCATATCATTTACTAGTAAAGAGAGACTCCACGACCACAATATCAAATATACTCTAAGAATTTTGTGGGTCTAACATAATACAAGAATGTCATCAAATTTCATATCTTCTACTTTCAAATTTCAATTAGATAGTAAGTCTAATTTTATCTTTATCACAAGTAAAGAACCCCCACATTTTAAATATGTTTTCAAAAATATTTTCCAAATATTTGAAATTATTTTCCACATTTTTTTTCATGCTTTCAAATTGTATACCATCAAATACACATTGACAACACCAAAACCTTCTTTTGGAAATTTAATCCATAGAAACACCGCACAAAAATCACTAATTTTATGTTAGTAGTGTTTTTTTTACATCTGTCAGAACTAGACAAACCACTTAGTATTTAGAATACTAACAATTCAATCTTTATACAACTTGTTTTCAGTTTAACGATGAAGTTTTTATATTTTTCTAATCGTTAACCAAATGAACCTTGAATTCTGATGAATTTTTTATATTCTTCGAATCAGTTTCACATTTTGACAGAATAGTAAACCAAAAAGGTTTTAATCTCCAGAAACATCAAATACAACACTGTTTCTAGCTAACGATGAAGATTTTATGTTTTTTTTTTAAATCATTTAGCTTTAATATTCGTGACGAAGATTTTGTACTCTTCAAGTCAGAATAATCATTGAAACAGAGTATCTAACAATTGGTGAAGTTTCTATATTCTTCAAACAATGCACAATTTGATTTGTTCGTGAAGTTCTTATATTCTTCAAACCAAAGGAGTACAAAAAGAAATCAGAAGATTTTAGTCTCCAAAAGTCAAACACAATCAAAAAATTTCATGGAGTATAAAATTACAAAAAAAAAATCCCCTCTTAACATAATACATATTAGTAATAATCATCACATAATAACCATCTATCCTAAAAATTATGAGATAAATATCATAACTTATAAAGGATAGGGAGGAAAAAAAATAATCAAGTGAAATAAAATAGAACTTGATTTTTACTCTCATTGAATCATATTCTATCTGTCAGTATATAAATCTGTAACTGGAAGCTGGACAACTCCGTGGAGGATTGAAGATACTATTGAAGGAATCAGAAAATTAGTTACTAACTATGACATCGTTATTCAACATTGCTTTAGAGAAGCTAACAAAGTTACTGATAAATTAGCTACTATTAGTCATAATCAAGAAAACAATTGTGTGTACAGTACTTTTGATGAGTTGCCTGGGAAAGTTCAAGGCTTGTTAAATATAGATAAATTGCAGCTACCTTCATTCAGAGTCAAGAAGAAGACACCAAGTATGCTCAGTCATGAGCCTTCTTAGATGTTCAGCTATATTTACCACTTCTAATTCTATTTTTGCTTAGTAGACGGAAAGGCTTTTTAGCCAAGCTATGATTCCACATCTTGTAGCAAAGGGTCAGGCATAACCCCCTTTTGCAAGTCTTCTTCTACGTGGCAATAAGAATATCTATTACATAAAAAATAAAAAAAACTCAAAGTGTCTGTTTCTAATAGTAGCAATAAGTTAGTTTGGTTTTATATATATTATATACTATCTTGGGCAGTAGTAAGTGTGTCATATTTAAGTTTGCATTTATTCGTCAATTTGCTTGATTTTGGATCTGATCAATTTCGTGATATCATATCAGGCGTGATACAAACTTCCAGCATGCTTCCATCTTCTTGTGCTTCTTTATTGGGCAACTTTTACATATAGAAAATACAAAATTCATATTTGTATGCTATAGTAAAGTTTGCATAATTGCGCTTTATATATATATATATATATATATATTGTACTAAACGAGAAAGAGAGAAATTATATACAATTTTAATTTGTATAAAACGATAAAGAGAGAAAGGCAAAAGAGACTTGGGCAGGAAAATATTTGTATTGTATAATTATAAGTGTATAAGACGATTATATACAATTTGAATTTGTATAAAATGAGAAAGAGAGAAAGACAAAAGAGGCTTGGGCAGGAAATATACAATTGCATCGAATTGTATAAAACGAGAAAGAGAGAAATTATATACAATTTGAATTTGTATAAAACGAGAAAGAGAGAGACAAAAAAAACTGGGCAGTGGAGTATTTTTATTATATAATTATAACTGTATAGGACGAAGATATATGTATTTGCAAGTGTATATACAATTTTCTCTTACTTTATACAAACAGAAACACAATTTATACAATTCGTTTCTGTTTGTATAAGCGATAAAGGCGAGGGTGGCGAGCGAGGTTTAGGAGAGTGGCGAGCGAGATCTGAGAGAGAGGAACGAAAATATATGTATATATACAATTTTTTCTTGTTTTATACAAACAGAAACACATTTTATACACTTGTATTTGTATAAAAGTGAGAGGAAGTGAGCGACAGATGGAACAAGAGAGGAGAGTGGCGAGCGAGAGTTTGAGGTAGAGAGGTAACTCGCAAACAATTTGTTATGGGACATAATTAAATCAAAGTGTGGTTATAGCTTTTAATTTAATTTATTAATTTGCCATTATATACAATTTTTCCTTGTATATAATATAACGATGTCATATTCTATCTGTCACTTACCTTGCTATTTTTTTTCTTTTCTCAATTTCTATCATATTCTTATTTTTCTCAAGAAGACATTTAATTTCAACAAGAAACTAAAATCAGGTTCAAATATTTGAACATTTACTTCTTCTCATAGTTATGTAAAACCAAGAATATAGAAAAAAAAATTAAAGTGCATATCATAATATTTATGCACAAAATAACTTTTCTTATTGAAAAGAGAACTGAAGGGGTGCAATGCTTGAATGCACTTAGAAAGAAAATAAGATTAATTTTACCATAAAAGAAAAACTTACTAACAGATTATATACTTAAACATATTAAAGTAGTACTAATTCATCTCAAATCTCTTTTATCATAAGATAAAATAATTTTCTTCTTCTTCTTCTTTCCAACATAAAGAACACAGAAAATAGAAGTAATTTCCTTACCACAGAAAATACCATCAATATAAATTTCTTAAGCTTGTTATCTCCTGTATTCAAATTACCAAACCAGAAGAAATAAAAGATGAAAAGAAAATCACAAAGAACAATCCGAGTCTACAGAATTCACTGTGTCCTTAAGAAATTTAATCCCCTCAAGTACCCGAGGTTACAGATTAATTCCTCCCAAGATAAAACAGATTAACCATTAAAGAAGTAGCGGTACCTCAAACTTCAATAATTTCAACGAACTCAAAATGACAGTAACGAATCACACATACAGACACGATCGATTGATTTTGTTTTGTAAGAAAATGCATGCAAAAGAAGGGAAGAATTCAATGCTGAAAAATGAGAGACAACCTCTCTATCTATAGCCAACAAAGGGTAAAGGTCACAACTCTTAAGAAAGAAGACAACCTTTCAGAAATGTCACAACACTTTGGCAAAGGCACAACCTTTTAAACGGTCACAACCCTTTAGAAAGGACACAACCTTTCATAAAGGTCACAACCCTCCGGCAAAGTGACAACCCTTCAGGAGAGTCACAACCCTCCATTTCCTGTTCACACCTTTAAAACCCAACATATTTGGCCAGGAACCTAGTTCTTTTAGATATTTAAGCTTCTATAGTGTTGGGTTCGTTCACCCACACGCCAAACATGAGTTTCTTTTGCGAATATATCCATAAATATTGAGAAATAAGTTAAATTCTATTCCGACTATTAATTTACTAAGAACAGATAATTTTAATTCCTTTATAAAGGTTGTTTTTATTTATATACAATCCACATTTATAGACCTACCATGTATACCATAAAATGCCAAGATCCCCCATTTTCATCCCAGTAGACACTCGCTCCTCCCTCAAACACCCAGAGCAGACACTCTCTTTCCCGTCATCATGTATTCTAGTAAACTTAAGGGACATCCCCACATCGCACTCAACACTACACTCATCGCTTTTCCCACCCTTTCTTTTCCAGCAATAAGTTCCAGAGGCGATACTGCATCGATGGATCACCCTACACCCATACCAAGTGAACATGCAAGCTACCAAAACAAGGATCATTACCTAACAACATAGCGTGAACCTCCTAGGTGATGACTCGGATACGACTATCCCCTCCTCCTCAGGTAGTTCCAATCTTAGAAGAAAAATGTAAATCTAGAAGAAATAAAGGATGTTATAGTTCTACTAAGGAAGAAGAGGACAGAGATGGAAGTTTAAGAGGACTTAAGGGTCAAGATATTCAAAGAGAAATGCGTCAAAACACATCTTTAATTGTCCTAACGATCTATCCAAAATCACAATCGAAGTAAGATTTTTTTTCTAACTCGGAAATAGGAGTTACATAGTTGTGATGAATCCAACTTTGATGAATGGGAAACCCTTCAACGTGGAGAGGGGGATACCGGTGATTCGACCTCACCCACCCCCCACCCCCTTAGAACAAAAGCCAACCCTAAACCGGTCTAAAATCTTTAAATTTGAAACCATGTGGACGTACCATCCGCAAATAACCCATATCATTTCAAAAGCTTAGAAGGAAAATAATAGTACTCTTCTAACCTTCACAAAAAAATGTTTTTGATTGAAATTAAAAATATCTTTGGAATAGTATCGCTAATAACTAGCTTAAACAAATTTGTCCTTAATTAATAGTATCGCTATCCATATAATGCAATTCATCAAATTACATATGTTAAATTGGGACAAAATTACCCTACGAAAAATGGAGGGTGGACAAGCAAGTTTGTCACTACTATGTATTGATGCGTATTAGCAATTAATATAATATATTTTTTTTACCCAAAAATGAAAATTATTACTATATATTTAAAAGTTTGGATGAGGGTCAATGAGAGAATAAGTAAAGTTTGACAAATCCTATTTAATCTTTGAAACTAGAACGAAGATAATCTTAGGTTGAGCAAGAGAATACTAACCTTTAAAGTTTAAATTTTGAAGTTTAAAGATAATAACATTCAAACACTAACTAATTTTCTATATAGAGAACTCAGATTAAGGGATGGATGGTGCGAAAAAAGTAGTGAAATAGTACATAATATTATGTCATTTTTTATTTTTTAATTGTTCTTAAAAGTAAATGTTATTTTTTATTAATATTTTTATGTGACACTATTATTTACAGAGGTCAAACGGGAGGAAAGAGTAAAACTTGAGGTAAGTATATTAATTTATATATAGGGATACGTATATTGTAAAACATTTTGGTAGATCACTTTATTTTTTTCATTGTAACTTTAGTTGGTCATCTTCTACGTGACCATAATCCTTTTTGTTATTATTAATTTTAACAAGTAGTTGTGTTATATTATGCTCATTTACTATTGAATCATACAGAGAGAATTGAGAGAAAGAAGAAGAAGATATTATTTGCTTAAACTGTGTAATGTATCAATTACAATGCAAGTATTATATAAGGCATTCTATACACGTGACTCACTGTAATCTAACTAATTTGTCTAACAGACTAATTAATTAACCTCCTAATCCGTTAACTAACAGAATTAACTAACTGCTATTTAACTTGCTATCTAACAGAATAGTTTCAATGATCTAACCAATTCCAATATCCCCCCTCAAGCTGGATGTATTGAAGATATTCAATACTCCAAGCTTGGATAATAGAAAATCATGTTGTGTTCTTCCCAGTGCTTTAGTCAGTAGATCAGCTTGTTGATCCTTTGTGTTGACATAAATGGTTTGTATGAGGCCCTTCTGGATTTTCTCGTGAATAAAATAGCAATCAATTTCGATGTGTTTTGTACGCTCATGAAAAACAGGATTTGCTGCAATCTTTATAGCAACCTTGCTATCACAGAAAATAGAAGCTGGTTGTATTAACTTCACTCCAAGTTCTTGAAATAGACTAGCAGTCTATACTACTTCTGATGTTAAGCTAGCTAAACTCCTGTATTCAGCCTCTGCAAAGCTCCTGGAGACTGTATTCTGCTTCTTGGATTTCCAAGAAACAAGTGAATCACCAAACTTTAAGACAAACCCCGTAACAGACCTTCTGGTAGTAGGACAAGCAGCCCAGTCAGCATCACAATATCCTGTTAGATGAGGCTTGCAATCAAATCGCATTAACAGACCCTTTCCAGGTTCTAACTTGATGTATTTAATCACTCTCAGAGCAGCAATCCAGTGTGAAATCTTTGGATTCTGCATGAATTTGCTTAATGATTGGACTGCAAATGCTATATATGGCCTTGTGTTAGTAAGGTACAATAATTTGCCAATGAGTCTCTGATATCTGGGAACATCCTCATATAAACCATCATTGGTTGGAGCATCTTGATCATATGCTACACTAGTCAACTTCATATTACACTCCAATGGAGTAACATTGGCTTAGCATTCCCTAATCCTGCCTCAGATATCAATTCAAGAGCATACTTCCTTTGGTTCATAACTATGCCCTTTTCAGACCTTAGAAACTCAATTCCAAGAAAGTACTTGAGTTCCCCTAGATCCTTAATCTTGAAATGACTATGTAATACATGTTTAGTTTCCTCAATCAACCCAACATCATTTCATGTAATTAGTAGGTCATCAACATATACCAGGACCACCACCATGACTGATCCTCTCCTTTTAGTGAATAAAGAGTAATCTAGATGACTCTGTGTATACCCTGAAGTTGAAAATGCCTCAGTCAACTTGGCATTTCATTGCCTTGATGCTTGTTTAAGTCCATACAATGACTTCACAAGCTTACAAACAAGACTCTTATTCTTTTCTTGGTTGCAAAATCCCTTGGGCAGTTCCATGTAGACTTCCTCAAACAAATCACCTTGGATGAATGCATTGAACACATCCATCTGATAGATTTTTCAATTTTCAGCAGCAGCTAAGGCTATAATTGACCTTACAGCTACCATTTTCACCACAGGAGAAAATGTCTCTTGATAGTTAATTCCATCAACTTGGTTGTATCCTTTTGCCACCAATCTAGCTTTAAACCTGTCAATCTCACCATCAACTTTATACTTGATTTTGAACACCCATTTACAACCTATGGCAACCTTTCCTGCTGGTAAAGAAACTATTTTCCAGGTTCCATTTTCCTCCAATGCTTGAATCTCCAGTTGCATAGCATGTACCCATCTTGGATCCTTCACTGCCTCTTCATAGTTTCTAGGCTCACAATCAACAAAAGACTTTGACAAATACACACTATATATAGAAGATACATTGTCATAAGACACATAGTTACTTTGAGAGTAAGGCTGAGATCTTGTAACAACATAGTCTTTCATCCAAATTGGAGGATGAGAAATTCTAGAGGATTGCCTGGAGGGTTGCATTTCTACGTCTGCCTGGACTGTTACCTCATTATCTACATAGTCTTCTTCATTAACAGTAATCTCATCTGTTCCTCCTACTAGAGGTAATCTATTGTCATCATCAACAACTTCATGCAGTTTATTGTTATCATCAGGAGCTTTATGCAATTCACCATTGTCATGCACTCTATTATTATTATCAGCAGCTTCAGGCAATTCATCATTATCATCAACAGGATTATTCACAGCCTTATCTCGTGGGAACAATGGTTGTTGTGTGTTGGTCTTCTGGAGAAAAAGGAATACATCCTCTTTGAATATAACATCTCTACTCACCAGAAACTTGTGCTGAGAAATGTTGTACAGAAGATAGCATTTTTGAGTTGCTGAGTATCCCATTAAAACACATGATTCAGCTCTTGGAGAAAATTCATCAGGCTTCACCATTCTAGTAACATAACACAAATATCCTACTGTTCTAAGATGATCAATCTTTGCCTTGGTATCATGGAATTTCTCATAACAAGCTTGTAATTTTAATACTTCAATTGGAAGTCTATTTATAAGATAAAAGATAAACAGCAGCTAATACACATTCTCCCCAAAACTTGATAGGAATACCACCTTGAAATCTAAGTGCCCTTGCCACCTCAAGTATGTGCCTGTGTTTCCTCTCCACAACTCCATTTTGTTGTGGAGTATGTGGACAACTACTTTCATGAATAATACCAAGAGATGCAAACAATGTATTAATTTCATTATTAAAGAATTTTGTACCATTAACTGATCTTATCTTCTTGACACTTTTATTGAACTGATTTTGAACTAAAATAAGGAAAGATTTTAATATTGGGAATACATCACTTTTGATCTTCAGCAAATATAACCAGGTCATTCTGGAATTATCATCTACTATAGTAAGAAAAAATCTACAATCATTATGAGTAGCAATCCTATATGGACCCCAAACATCTAGATGAAGTAAATCAAACACTATAACCGCTCTAGTCATGCTTGTCTGAAAAAGTAACCTGGTTTGCTTTGCAAGAGGACAAATTGTACATTTATTACATGCACTAAAATCAGTAATATCTTGACATACATGTTTTAACACCTTTGAAGAAGGATGTCCTAACCTATTATGCCAAGTCAGGTTTTTGTGAAGTTGAGTGTTGTGTCATGGATACTATCTCATTATTCTTGCCCTTGTCACAATTTCTCTGAGCAGAAAGGTAGTACAGTCCATCAATCTCTTTACTTGTCCCCTTCACCTTCCCATTTGAGAGGTCCTGAATGACAAAAAAAAACAGGGAAAAAACTAACTGAGCATCTCAACTGTCTTGTCAATTGTGAGATTGAAAGTAGATCACTGAAGCACCATCAAGATGGAGGATGATACATGTATCTCGAATGGTGTTGAAGCGACTGTACGAACAGGGACGATTGAAACTCTTGAAGGGATTGAGCGAAAACGAAACCATCCACTGTAGATTCACAATTCAGACACTCCTGGCAGTGTTCTTTCCACCATGCAGCTCACAGGGACGGACAATTACTCTCTATGGATAAGATCCATGTTGATTAACCTTCGAACCAAAAGTAAGTTGGGGTTTGTGTTAGGAACATACAAGAGGAGTGATTACCAAGGAGAATTGGAAGAACAGTGGGAAAAACATAATGCGTTTGTGTTGGCATGGATCATGAACACCGTATCGAAGGAATTGCTCAGTGGTATAGTTTATGCTACTGATGCTGCTATGGTGTGGTCAGATCTTAAAGAGAGATTTGATAAGGTTGATGGATCAAGAGGATATCAGTTGCATAGGGAGATATGCACGATCCACCAAGGTAATTCGACTGTCTCTGCTTATTTCTCGAAATTGAGATTGTTGTGGGATGAGTTTGATGCTCTAGTTCCCCAACCTTCATGTAAGTGTGATAAGTCTAGAACCTATGTAGATCATCTAGCATGCTTGAGGTTGTTTGCTTTTTTGATGGGGTTGAATGAGGTTTTTGGCCATGCTTGTAGCCAGATCTTAATGATGAACCCACTGCCTAGTGTTGGAAAGGCATATGTCATGATCATGGTTGATGAAGGACAAAGGATGACAGCAAGCACACACAGTGTAGAGGGCATTCTAGAGCCAACTGCATTGTATGCTGGAAGAAGCAATTACCAAAGGAAATCACAAGTTAAGAAGAAACATTGGGATCAAATATGTGATCATTGTATGATTCAAGGTCACATTAAGGAAAACTGTTTCAAATTAATTGAATACCCTGCTGATTGGAAATTCAAGAAGAAAGCTACTCAAGGCAATCAACCAGAAATGTCAAATAATGTGATTGATAATGGAAATGATGCAGATCCAGCGGATGTTTTTGCACCTAGGAATCAGGAGCAGAACATGTATCAACAGTACAGGCACATGATGGATAAGGAGGAACCAACTTCAAGCTCTGATACCATATTGAATCATACAGAGAGAATTGGGAGAAAGAAGAAGAAGATATTATTTGCTTAAATTGTGTAATGTATCAATTACAATGCAAGTATTATATAAGGCATTCTATACATGTGACTCACTGCCATCTAACTAATTTGTCTAACAGAATAATTAATTAACCTCCTAATTCGTTAACTAACAGAATTAACTAACTGCTATCTAACTTGCTATCTAACAGAATAGTTTCAATGATCTAACCAATTCCAATATTTACAATGTAGTTTGTCTTTCCATTACCTTATTGTTTAGAGTGTGTTTTCCTACCAACATAATTTGAAATTTTAATATCAATGACAAAATTATGCTCACTATATTTAATTTTGTTCTTAAAATTATAGTGTAATTGTGGGTTATCAAGTTCTTTTTAAGTACACTTTTTATTTTACAAATTTTACGTTACTTGTTTTTCAAATATTTATACTAATAATATAACATACACACTACTTTTTTTAATAGTATTATACATTTATTATTAATTAATACAATATTCACATGTAAGCGCGTAGACTTAAATAATATTATCTGACTATGAATTCATAATTATGATAATTTAACTTTTACTAACAAAGTCGCAGGACCATATCTGAATTAGGTTGACCAACTTTTTTTTAGTTAATTCATATTTGACCTTAATAACTTTTTGCCGTTATAAATTAGCTACTTTGAAGCCTCCTCTTTCGATCATTGTAACTTTCATACACTTCACAAAATACTCTAAGTTGTTGTTCCTTTCAAGGTAGAGAAGAGACTCCCTTGAAAAAACTTCAAGATGGGTAGGAGAATTAAGACAAAGAAAATAGTAGAGACGACGAGACGTCAAGTCGCATTTTCTAAGCGGCGTACTTATTTACTAAAGAAGGTGAAAGAGATTGCAATTTGCTGTGATGTGGACGTGTTGTTTGTCGCGTTCTCATTTGCTGATCGGCTCAGTAAATTCTGTAGCCAAAAGAGGTATTATATTTACGATCGATACCTATAGAAATTGTCGTTACATCGTGCTAGGTATTAATCTATAAAACGATTAGCTAGACTAATTTTCTTACTAAATTGTTATTTTTGTAGGATTAAAGACATGCTTCAGCACTATATTGAGCTTCCGGTTGAGAGGAGATTGACGTACATGAACTAATCTTAAATTTATAGAACTGATTATTATTTTTTACTGTAGCACTAACTTTGAGTTTTTTTTTTTTTTTACTTTTTGTCTCTTGTTGGGGTTAGTCACATGGCTGATGTTCAGGTACTTTACTCTTTTACAAATTTACTCTACTCTTTTACATATTTATTATCCATATCTATTTGCAGGAATTTTAATTTTTCTAAAATTATGTCTTATTTCTATTAATGTTAATTAATTCGTATAATCTTTAAATAAATTTGAAACTAATAAAGTCTGAATTTAAATTTAGTACTCGTTCGTTTCAATTTATTTAATTTTTTTTAGTTTATTTTAAAAGAATATGTCAAGTTAGGTTTTGAATCTAAATCATACCACAAAAGTCAAAGGGATGAGGATTGCTCAAATCTTATTAGGATTATCACCCCCAACCCCTTCCACGCCCAGATCTGGACATTGTTTATTCGGGATTTCATTTATCACCCCTCTTCATCCCGACATTCTTTATCTGGCATTTCATTTTCTCCCCCCCACCCCCACCCCCCACACTCAGATCCATATATCTTTTATCTCGAATTCCACTATCCGATCTAGAGTGTGATCTTCACCCCGCAACTATTCCATTTCCTAGGGGCCACATCGGTTTTGGCACTGATATCATGTCAAGTTAGGTCATGTTCCTTATTCACACTCAAAAGTTATTTCAAAGGGGGCGAAATTGTATAAGTTTTATAAGTAGATCGGGATTCCATTTATTTAGTGACGTGGAACATTCAATTCCTCCATAAGAGTGTTTTTTTTCTTTCTCAACAACTTTTGTTTTAACTTTCTGCATAACCTGTTTATGACCACAAAATAAAGGATATATTCACACATTCTATCTATCTTTAGTTTAAGATCATAAATTGAAAAATACTTTTTTAATTTATTATATTTTATGTCAATACAAAATCAAATAAACAAATTAAAATGAAGCCAGTAATAATTAAAAGGTTCTAAAAATGACATCATCAATATTAATGAAATACTAATTGATTTGTAATGTGTTAAAACAACCTTTTCTACTTTCAAGTCAAGAAGTGTGTAATTAATAGAGAGTTGCTATGAAATTTAATTATCGGGATCAATTTTACCCACCATTATTAATATATATTTTTTGGTATATTAATGAAGGAAAAGGTGGAAAAATTGAGGCAATTGAACCACATCAAGGAAGATGCTCGAAAGCTACAATTTCTTGATAAGCAGTTTGATCTCTTATTTCTCGCACTCCTTTATTTTTGGATTAATTTATTTTCTCTCTCTAATTACATATTGTTCAATGTTTTCTTACTGAACATGTAAATTAAAAAGAATATGTATAAGGATATTAACGAACGATGAAAATGGAACCAAATAGAAGCTCTATTTTGAAAAGAATACTTTGAGGATTAGAAAAGATATTATGGCTAAATGAGTGAAATATTCAATCAAATAAAAATGCTTATTAAATGAAATCTATTAATGGAGAGGGGCAATAACTTAATACTTTTTAATTGATTTAAATTTTAGATGCTTAGCTTATAAGTGATTTGACTAATAATTATAAAATATGGAGATAAGATTAATTTGACGAACTTATAAACTTATATAATCACATATGTTATTATTTTTATATTTTAGTACACTTATTAAAGAAAAGAGATCAAAAGAACAGTCAAAGCATAATTAACAAAATCTATTTTGACAATTAAGGTGTGAAAAGAGTAAAGTGTACGTAATTTTACTTTTATCTTTATGGGATAGAAAAATTATATTTAATTGAATCTTGGTAACCCCTGTTATTTCATGATTCAGACTGAAAATGTGAGCGAGCTCACACGGGTGATGTAATATGAGTGTTACACTGTTTTTAATTTATCAAAATATTTGATACTACTACCTAGGGCCTCATACTTGATTTCTTTTGTATTAAGTGAATTTGACTATCACTAATGAATTAAACTATCTCATGATGACTTCCTTTGGATGTTTCAACCTATTGCTGGTGTTCTAATTTCTACAGGATTGAGGTGAGCACAATTTTATTTGATGTTTTATAAGTTTTTTTTTTCAATCTATCCGTACAATTCTAATTAGTAATCCCTCCGCCTCACATTAGTTGATCATTTATCTTTTTACACGTACATTAAGAAATCATAAGTAAGAATATAATTTTACTAATTTATCCCTTTAAAAATTTCTTGAAAATTTTATAAACAAATGTGAACACTTTCATAAAGAATTAATTTGAAGGGTAATATAAAAAAAATCTAATTAATGATTTTTGAGTTAGTTAAGCGGACAACTATTTTTGTAAGGATGATTAACTATTATGCGACAAAGGGAGTAGTTTGTTAGTTAAGTGAGACATTGAAATAAAAATTAAGAATAGTCTTAATAAATAAATGTTAATTAATCATTTTAGAGCCAATGAGGAAAGTTGTTCAAATCATTTGAACTTGAAATTCTTTGATCCAGAATTTGGAGCTACAAATGAAGAAGAACACATTGAAATTGCAGATTTTGGATGCTAACATAAGGTGATTTGATTCATTATCACAAATATTTTTCTTTATAGTTCATCTTAATTATAACATTAAGGTTGAATACAACAATATCGCCATAAACTTTCATTTAGACATTTACATTATAGTATATTTCAATTGTCTAAATATAATTCCACAGGGATTTCGAACTAGGACCGGGGCAAGAGCCTTCTCTTCATCAACTCATTTGG
This sequence comes from Solanum lycopersicoides, assembly GCA_022817965.1. Taxonomy (NCBI): domain Eukaryota; kingdom Viridiplantae; phylum Streptophyta; class Magnoliopsida; order Solanales; family Solanaceae; genus Solanum; species Solanum lycopersicoides. The sequence goes on along the minus strand of CM040621.1, from coordinate 78,142,714 downwards.
TGTGAGAGAAACTTACAACTATCTCTCGAAAGAGTCAAGGCTAGAAAAGTTAGTTCTTTAACTAATTATTTTTTCTTGATTTATCATTGAAAAATAATGTGAAATCACAAATTTCAAGAAAATAATTATTTTTCTTAGAAATAGTTTATCAAATCAACTCATATATATAATCAATAAGATTTTGATTATTGTCTAATAAATTTTGATTAGATGGAATTGGAGAAACAAGAAAAGATGGATGTTCACTTTGTTGCACAACAAACAGCTCCTCAACAAATTGATACTAATAATTGGATTAATCCATACAGGTCATTGTTTTTTTTCAAATAATATTTCTTTAAAAAAATATTATCTCTTTATTTTCCTTTTAGAGTCATTATTTTGTTATTATTACAGTTCAAGTATCCAAGAGAGCATATATCAAGATTGGATGAATGAAGGGAAAGGAATAGCAAATAGTTCTGGCAATTACGCATATACCCCTTCCTTTACAAATTCTTCACAAAGTGGGAATATACCATTTTTTCAAAGTCAAAACTCATCGCCTTATATCCCGTTGCAGGTAATACTTTTAAAAATGCAGTAACTAGGATCTCCAAAAAAAAGAATATTTTTTTAAAAAAAAATTGATGCTATTATTTTTTTTATCCGCACAATAGAATCAACAGCAAAACATAATGGCAGATGTCCAGCAGAATCCTACACAAATATTTGGACAATTACAAGTACATTAACATTCTTAAAATATTATTCCTTGTACATATTTCATTAAGAACTCGAGCTATTTTTTTCAAAAAAAAATTATATAATTATTTTTATGTGTGCAATAGAGTCAGGAACAAAACATGATGGTAGATTTCCAGCAGAATTCAACACAAATATTTGAACAATCACAGGTACATTTATATTCATGAAATATTATTCCTTGTTAAATCCTATCCCCCACCCCCCACCCCCCACCCCCATTATACTAAATAGTTCATACATTTTTGCAGGCACAAATGACTTTTGGTGAAAGTAATGACAACTCTTTCTTCAACTTCTGGCAAAATATTTGTGACTCTACAAGGTTTCTTTTTATAACTTTTGATTCGAGAACTTATATTGTTCATAAGATAATATTTCTTATATTTAAAAAAAGAATTATAATATTAGAATTATAACGATCAATGGATCTTAACACTCTATATAAGATCAAAATATCATTATAAGAATACTACTAAAATAGTAATAATATCATATAAAATGAGTCAAAAACAATATATTTTATTATTGATGTTTTTATTGTTCTTGTTTAACATGATATGATAGCTAAGAACATGTTCTCTTTGTATTTCAGGTCTGTCTCGTGTACACAATTGAACAATCGCTTCCAATTAGGGTTGGAGAATGACAATACAACTTGGAATAACAACTTGAATAATTCCTCCTCGTTTGGTTTGGAGAATGCCCATTCAAATTCGAATAATAACATGAGTAACAACAACAATTACATCAATGAATATAATGATCCTTCTTCAGTTCAAAGTGATGCAATAGCTCCTAATGTTAATGGATTTAACTATTCCATGGAGGTTAGTCCAAAAATCTATTCTTATTATTATCGGCCAAAATAATTTTATTTTTTAATATTATTCACGCAAAAAACTCACTTTAAATGTTTGTAACAATGATTAGGAGAATACTGTGGGAAACTTTGTTGAAACTACACATGAGCATGATGCATGGGAATGGGATGTTTTCCTCAATGAAGTTTTCAACGGAAAAGACTTTTGAAATTTAGATTGATCCATCAATGACCCAGAAAAAAAAACTTTTTTTATCTAGTTCCTTTATGTTTGGTCCATTTTAAAAATCACAAACTCCTAAAATTTTAGCGTTTTATTTACTTATTTCAGTATGCAAGATATCGTCTTTAATGTATGTTGGGTGACCTATATATGTTTGAAGTGAATAATAATGACCTATGAATGTTAGAAATAAATTGTGTGTTGGCTACATCATATGTAGTAATATTAATTATTAAGTTGTCCATTTAAATTATATGGCAACTTCAAAATCGATTTAGAGCATGCTTAATTTGGATTAATTTATTATAAGTGTTTCAAGTTAAAATAGTTTTTAAAGATCTAATATGATACTTTGACTTTTTGCATAACGATTTTGAAAGAAAGTACTCATCTTTAAATTATTTATAATTTATATCTCTTAAGAAATATGTATACTTGCTTAATTGAAATTGTGTTTGGACAAAGAGTTTAATATCTACTATATTCTTAATGTGAAAGTGATACTGCATTGCTTGTAATTGCCCAACACTTGTTCCTACTTCATGAGCATGATTGTAAGGAAATAAATTTTAAATCATATTAAGAGAAATTGAAATAGTTATTAGACATATATAGGATGTGTTCGATACATTTTTTATTTTTTCTATGTTTGGTCCAAACATTTTCTCTAGAAAAAAAAAAGCTTCTCAAAAAGAAGAAAATGACTTCTCTATTAATGGAAATAGGGAAAACAAGTTACATAAATGACGATCCAAATTTATTGTCTCGTCTCACCCACCCAATCTTCCCCTGCCAACTCCAAACCCCAACTCCCATCCCTACCCCCTTCACATAACGCTTTGTCAAATAACATTTTTTGCTTACTTACCAAATATTTTTTTTAAAAAGTAAGAGAATCACTTATTTTCCAAAAATAAAATTAAAAAAATCTTTCGTACCAAACACAGAATGGAAAATATTTAGATGTATTAATGAATAAGGCTCTAGTTATTATCTGAATATATTGCCTCTTCAATAAAAAGAAGAGGTTTTTTCACTTCTTCACAAATCACAAGGATTGAAATAGGTAGTGAGATCCTTATTTATCTAAGCAGTTGAAACACTTTCTAGATCCCTAAATAATTTGGTACTTCCAAAAGTACTAGATCTTGTCAATCATACTTCCAAAAGTACTAAATCTTGTGAAATTAAATATTTACAACATGTACTGCTTGTTTTATTGACAACTAAGTAGACAAGTACCATATTGGACCTATCATTTAAATTTAACAACACAAACACGACTTTGGGCCATTCATAAATGACTTATCCCTAAAAAGTAAACTTTTCTTCCAACCATTTTTTATTTTATTTCCTATCAAACATTTGATATTCGTATGGAGATCTTTGATTAATGTGAGATTATTCCACATAAAATTCATATAAGAAGAAAAACGTTTCCTAGGGGGTCAGTTCTGGTAAAGTGTGGAGTGTTAAAGAATGACAAAAGTCCCACATCGGTGATTAATGAGATGAGTGGACTCCTTATAAGGCTTGGACAATCCTCCTCCCTTTGAGCTAGCTTTTGGAGGGTGAGCTAGGCCTAAGACCTAATTTTCACATGGAGAGATTCTAATTTCTATTCATACCATCACAATCCTTACTATTGATTCACACTACTTGTCCCTTGACGGTTATGATTCTAAATTAAAAGAAACCAAAATGCCAAAATATAAAGTAGTGTCACTTTTTGGTCAAACATTATCTTTTTTAAATGTGTCAAGGCAAAAAAAGGAAAAAAGAAATTAGTGAGAAGAAGTTTTCATGTGATTATACAGACAAGTTTCAAAGAGTAAACAGTACTCAATTCAAGTTGGTGCCAAATTTGCTGAAATAATAATAGAGAAAAAGAACGAAGAATTTCGGCATTTTAATTTCTAAGAAAGAGAGATAGAGTAACTCTTAGCAACGCGATCCTGAATGGAGCTAGGTAGGGCGAAGGGATTTATCCGAATTCTTTTTGGCAAAAAAAAACTTACAATGTTTAATTATGTATGGTGAAATATATATATATTTTTATGTGTATATAGTAGATATTCAACTTTCTATTTCTCTGATTTTTTTCATGTGTTTACTTTTCATATTTTGAACCTCCTCGTTGAAAATATTGGATGTTGCGATGACCAAATAGAGTTGCACAAGAATATATAGGAAAATTTTAGTTTGATCATTTTGACGTTTTGATGCCTGTTACCCCTTAGTCATTAATTATATATACAAATGAATAATAGTTTAAACACACTATGAACATGATGGAATGCTCAACACACTGATCCACAATATCGTCTTCACCAAATGTTGACTGTTGTCAACTTTAATTCCATATTTCAATTAGAAATTTAGCTATTTTATTGACTTTGGTCAATCTTCTATATCTTAAAATCCTAGAATCTATATATATTTTTATTGGAAAAGTGAAAAGCGTCATATGTCAGCGTCACAATAAAACTGACTTTTTTTATTAAAAAATTAATATATTAATTATATGCAAAAGGACTAAATAGTAAATTAATATTTTTTTTAAAAAATGATTTTACATCCTTTTATAATTTTTATCATTACCGATTTTTCTTTTATATCATTCTAAAAATATGGTTATATTTTTTTTTCCAATTATCTTTTCAAAACCTTCTTATTTATAAAAAAATAAATGCAGAAAGTAACAACAACAACAACAACAACAACAACAACAACAACAACAACAACAATAACAACAATAATAATAATAATAATAATAATAATAATATAACAATAATAATAATATAACAATAATAATAATAATAATAATAATAATAATAATAACTTTTTGGTTTTGAAAATTAATTTTAATAATAATTACTTGCAGATAATAATAATAATAATAATAATAATAATAATAATAATAATAATAATAATAATAATATAATAATATTTTGGAGTTTTGAATATCATTATTATTGCTTCTTTTTTGGTGGAAAGGTATTTTAAATTTTAACAATCTTTCCACATTCTCCTAATTTAAATAAAAATAGACATATATAATATTATAATAATAATATAATAATAATAATAAACATAAATTATTTGTAAAAAATCTACAAATAACGTATGTGGTCCTTTTTTTTTTTTGGCAAGGTTACCAACCTTTCCACATCCTCCTAATTTAAAGAAAAATAGACATAATAATAATAATAATAATAATAATAATAATAATAATAATAATAATAATAATAATAATAATAATAACAAACATAAACTAACTAAATTAATTTAAAATCTGAAAGTAAAAATAAAAATTACAAATCTAAATTAGTAAAAATTGATTTTTTAAAACCATTTAATCTAGGACATATTTGATATTTTCTATTACAAAATTGTAAACCTTTTTAAAAAAATAAAACGCCAGTTCCATAATTTATAAAAGTTGAATTAAAAAAATTAATTTATATTAATTGTTTGTCAACTTGAATTTAGAGTGGTTAATCAGTTTTATTAGATAAAATTTTAAAATCTATTTTGAAACCGTTTTAAAATGGTTACAACTCCCTATGTTTTATCCCACTTATTTTCAAAATTTTCCAGTAATTGTCAAATTCAAATATACATTTTTTCATTCCCATTTCTCTGAAGTCTCATGCATTATCATACAAAATATTCTCATTACTCACTTTAAAGATCACACTACTGAAATTGATGTATATATTATATTAACTACTATTTCAGTTTTGAATTTTTTATTATTTACAGATTTTTAATGTGTTATATTTTATGACTTAATCAAAGTACTGGTGTTATAAGACGAAATTAGAGAAGAATCTCTCAAATGTCGAGGCAGGCGAAGAGCAACGAAGAAATAGAAGTATTCATTCATAATCTATATTCAAAGCACAAAGTACGAACTAACACTTTTATTTTCTTTCTTCTCATGAATATGTAATTTTTAGAGGATTATATGTTTGTTTTTTTTTTTTTTTTTTTTTTTTTGAAATTATGTAAAAATTTGACTTCATGATAAGGTACATTTGATATCTATTTGTATGTCTTTGTGTAGGAAATGAATGAAACCAATTTCATTTTGGGGGTGATCCACTTCTAAAATAGACGAACAATAAAGAATAGATGATAATATTCATGTTAGAGAAGTAGAAAGTTCAACCCACTAACTCATCATGTTCATAAACTATGAAACAAATGTACAATTTAAATGAAGCAGGACTATGTACTTTAAGGTCTTAAAAAATTATTATTATTATCACTTAATAGTTCGCTAAATGATTTTTGAAAAAAAAAATTAGTATCTCTTGGTGCCACACCCGGACTTCATACCCCCGGATGAGATCGGCGTCGTTATTCGTTAACCTCTCAGAGGTCGCAGACAAGCCTCTTTTTAGCATTTGTCATAACATGCGATAGTAAAATTGGGAAAGATTAAAAACTTTTATTATACTAATGAGGTATACTTAGACTTCATACTTAAGATTCATACGATGTTCTAAAACTTGAAAACTTATCTTGAAGGGACCTCTTGGGGAAAGGAATCCCAAGAGTGAAAACCCATACCTTATAGATGAAGAATCCACGAAATTTTGGTTGAAAACTTCGAAACCTTCATCTTATTCCTTAAGCTTTTCTTGTTCTTCAATGGAGTTTGGAAAAGAGAGCGTTCTTGAGAGATTAAGAGAATTTCGTTTGATTCTGATTTGGGACGTGTAATTGTGATCTAAAACTGACCTAATATAAATATATAGATGTCCCAAGGATTACCCTAAAGATCCTCCACTTAAATTACCTAAAACGCCCCTCCTAAATTGACTACAACTAGGAGAACATTTGACTTAGGGTCTTGGGTTTGACTAGGAATTAAATTAATTAATTAAGTTGTTATTTTAATTAATTAAGTGACCTAGGGTAATTAATAAAGTACCCCTAAGTCGTTAGGATCATAACCAACCCTTTTGGACCATCCTAGGTTAGGTACTAGGATGTTTCTTTAGTTAGTTATTCGGTTAGTGTACCCGGTTAGGTCTTAGGATTTTGGGCACCTTAGTTAGTTAATTTTAGTTAGTCCTAGGTTAGTTAGTTAGTTAGGTTAGTTAGTTAGACCTAGAATTAGTTAGGGAGCTCGGCCCCACATGGTCCGACACGCCTGCCCCCTAACATCCCTAACCGAATTCGGTTGGGCTTGTCTCTCGGTCGTTAGTAGCACATGTGTTGTTGTGCACTTTCCTAACCGTGCACTTCTGGAAAGTTCACTCCTTGTCCAAGGATCCTCACTATGTCCTTGGGCACTGCTTAATCTACATGGTCATTTTAAATGGTCATGTGTTATGGTACCTAGGCTTGACACTTGGATGCCTGGTACCTAATGTGTGTATGTGAAGAATACTGTATTTTAGCTTAGGGTCTTCATTGCAGGTACAATTTCTAAACAAGCTTGGATTGGAGCATTTGACATCGAAGTATATATTAATTTACTTGTGAATACATACAAAAATTGGCTAACACCCTTAAGTCAATATTCTCTAATATGCCCAATATTACTAAATATTGGACAATGGGGTGCCTATGTACCACAATACATATTCTTAAATCTAATAGACTCTTCACTAGACAAGTACATTTTCTGGAAACAACATTTTAAGCATTATTAAATAGATTAAGCTCTAGTCTAAGTCATGGAATTTCCGAAATGTTACACTTGGTTTGAATTTTTGTTAGAAACTATGAAATGCTCGGAGATGGAAACTTTTCAATTTTATCAATGGAACAAAAACATTAGTAAATAACTAAATATTTATAATTTTCAAGGAAAAAGTCACATTTTGAACTATTTAGTTTTCTTATACTTAAATATCCACCAATTAATATGCTCATGTTATGTCCTTTAGTTAAAAAAATTTAGCATATTATGTATGCCAAAAACAATTGATGGAGTTACTGTTTCAAATAATTTGAGACTATATTTTTTTTATTTGACTCATGTCCTTTAGTTATAAATTTATCTTTTATTATTATTTGTGTTTAATAATATTTCAATTTATTTTGATTGGGATATAATAGTTATTTCATTATTATTTTATTATATTAATAGTTAAATACTATTCGAGAAATTACTATGGAACTATAAATTTGTATCTTCTAAAAGAGGTGTTCATGAGAAACATAATAAGTGTTTTTATCTAAAACTAAAAATAAATCACTTTTGATATAGTTAGACATTGCACTTTGTGTTAAGTTTTCTTTCTTGATAATCATTCATTAACTTTCAAAAGTAAGCAATCAAGCTTCCATGTGACAGTTTACCTCTTTTTCATAAGTTATTTCATATTTGTATAGTGGACCATTTAAGAATGAATTGTGCTTAAAATGACTTCTTATTTTGACTTATAAGTTAAAAATTATAAATTAGAAAAAATCTTAATATGTGAATTTGAATTTATTTTTATCATTTTAACCAAAAACTTTAGTGCTTATAATTTTTTTAAAAATTTATTCAAACACTTAAAAACAATTATAAAAACTTAATACATCAATTCAAACAAATTTTTAATCTTGATATGAGAAGTCTTTAAATTATGAGCAGAATAAATCACACTACAAATAAGGTCAGGTAGCTAAAATTTTGATAAATATTGGATAAAAAATATATTTATCAATACACAGTTACACACCCATTTCTACACAATCTCTAAATCTATCTAATTATCTATTCATTATATTTTTTAAAAAATAATTTAACTACAAGTAACTGTGCCTAAAATTCCTCACCCACTTGCTTACTTCCTATTTCCAAAAAATTCAACCGTATCATTCAGTCAGTCTTTTCTCTAGTTTTTCATTCATTCATGGGAAGGTAAGTGTTTGCATAGTTCCTCTATTTTTCTTTTATTTTACGTTGTTACATTATCAATAACTATAATTTATTTTGAAAGCTCTAGATCTTGAAGATAATCAGTTGATTTTTAAAAAAAAAAGTCAAAGAAAGAGGATTGTTTAATGAAGACGGGATCAAGCAATTTGGTGTTGAATATATGTAATTTAAGAAGGAGAAATTTATGTGTAGATGATGATGATCGTATTACTTATTAATATTTTTTTCTTATTGTATCCAAACTTGAATTCATTTTCTTCATTCTAATTTTATTCATTTGACTTTTAATATGAATTGAAAGTTTGAATTATAAATTGAAAGTTGATCTACATCTCATGCAATTTATTTATTTTATAAATCCTTACTAACATTTATTAAAAAATTATTCTTTTCAATTTAACAAACGATTAAAAAAGTTTAATAAAGAAGGAAAGAAAAGAAGATAAACAGAAAAAAAAAATGCAGGTAACAAGTTCATACGTAAGGAAGAATAACAAACTGATTCATATTTCACAACTTGAATTATGCTCTGTTTAAATTTAGAGAATTTGATTCTAATTTGTGTTGTATTGATATTGTTTATAATTTATGAGTTGTAATAAAATCTAATAACATATAGTTGGACTTCTTAGAATAACAAAATATCAATCATATTAAATTACAATAAAGAAGAAAATTATTGAGGAAGAAAATCTGAGGTTGGATAGGCCAAATTTTATATAATTTTAGCGAAGTTGAGATAAAAGTCATACACTTAAATACACTTCCGTATATGTATATGTACTTATTATCTTAACACATTTCTAATATATTTTATTAATATAGAAAAAACATCAAATTTTGTAAATGTATAGGTACTCATTTTCTTTGTTTCTCGTTATAATAAAAAGAATTTGTTTCATTTTCATACAAATATTTTTAATAATGCGGAACATTTTTTATTTTTAAAATCCTAATTAGTTATAATAAGCACTTTTATTTTTTACAATAAAAAGTAAAAAGTGGAAGCATAATATTATTAATTATTAATTATTAAAAGAGAAAGAACGGAAAACGGTAAATAATGGAAATATTTGTCATTCATTCAAATAGTAATACATAATAGATTAATTAATAATTATTTATAATTTAATATTTACAATTTTTTATTTATAAAAAGTCAATATTAATAATTGTTTTTATTGATTTCAAATGAAATTTAAGATATGTGGGTTGTATAACGAGATTTTATTATAAAGGTGTTGAATTTTATTTGTCCATCTTGCAAATTACCTTAACTGAATATTTAAATTATATACATTTTTAATATGTATAGACTCCAATTTGTGGGTAATTATTATTTTTAATATAAAATATTTAAACTATCTTTTCACAAATAATTAACATATCATAATTAATGTGATAGCGCCTATGTGTCAGCACCACAGAAATAAAAATTTAAATTTGGATGTCAACCATTTTTTATACTTATTTTTTAGTATAGTTTTATATTGCAACTATAAGAATATAAACAAAAAATTAAAGATAAATTTTACTATATACAATTAATTTTCAAAATTTTGAATTTTAATGGAAAGTTATCATTAATCTTTTAAAATTTGAATCGAAAACTAACACTACACTAGATAAAGCCAAAGTTCAATCTTTTTTTTCTTATATAAACTAATTTTGCATCAAAATATTTATTTTATTCTATACATATAAAAATATAAAAAAAAATTGAAAGATAAAATTTATTGAAATTAATTTACAAATAAAGATAAATTTTACTATATAAATTATTTTTTAAAATTTTGAATTTAAATGAGAAGTTATCATTGATTTTTTAAATTTGAATCGAAAATTAATTCTACACGGATAAAGTAAAATTTTAGTTTATTTTTTCCTATATAAACTAATTTTCCATCAAATATTTTTATTTTATCCTCTAAATATAAAAATATACTATTTAATATAATAGAAACCATTTATTTTATTGTCAGTCTAATCCTAAATATTTGCTCTATTTTGCTCCTCCTTTACAGCAAATACATTCGTAAATTATATTGAGAGAAAATAATTATAGGCAACTAAATCAATAGACTATTTGACTTTAAATTTGAGTATTTCCTCAACCTACTAATAATTAATTGTAATTAGTAGTCTTAAAATAAATTTTAACACTGCAATTTGACTATCACTTACTACACACAAAAAAATAATTTATTATTGAATTAAAAAACATTAAATTAAAATATAAAATTAAAATAAAAGAGATAATGTTAATTCAGTTGAGGATTTTGAGTAGTTAAGTGTCTCTTTATTATTTTAAATTTTACTTTAAATTAGTAAATCGATTGAGCGTATTATTAGTTTTAATTTGTGTAAAAGAAGATGTATTACTAAGGTTATATAAGAAAATGATCAACGAATATTTTATTATTATTTTTATTATATAAAATTTTTAATTTTATATATTTTATAATGCTATGCTTTTAATTAAATTCCTATCATGCTTAAAAAAATTTATGTAATATTTTTTATAATATTAATTTTAGATTTTAGAGTTGATGTATATTCCTTGCAACTTGAGAATTTTTTTATCAGCTTATATCATATTTAATTTTTTTTATAAATTACCAGTATTAAGTACGGAAAAACTTTCTTTACAAATCATCTCATAGATATGCAATAATAACTCATTGATATACCTGTTTGGATTAGCTTAAAAGCTAGTCAAGCTGATTTAAAAGTTGATTTTTGACTTATTTAAGTGTTTGGCAATTCTCAAATTAACTTATTTTAAGTTTTAAAAAAAATTATTTTAAGTCAAAAGTTAAAAGCTCGGGAAGGTTTTTTTTTTTTTTTTAGCTTAAAAGCTCTTTTAAGTTGACCAAATATTTTACCTTTTTGCACTTATTTCTTTTATTATTATTATTATTATTATTATTATTATTATTATTATTATTATTATTATTATTTATTATTCTTATTATTATAATTATTAGTATTATTAATATTTTATTATTTTGTTATTAGTACTCTTTATTATTATTATTATTATTATTATTATTATTATTATTATTATTATATATTGTTATTATTATTATTTATATTTTTTTTTGTTATTATTATTTTTATTTATGTAATTATTCTTTAATATTATTATTATATATTATATATTATTATATATTATTATTATTATATTATTATTATTATTTCATATTATTTTATTATTAATATTATTATTTGTTATTATTATTATTATTATATTATTATTATTATTATTATTATTAATATTTTATATATTATTATTATTATTTATTTATTATTTACTATTATTATTATTATTATTTTCATATTGTTATATTATTATTATTATTTATTATTGTTATTTATATTTAATTATTTTTATTATTATTATTATTTTATGATTATTTTTTATTATTATTATTATTATTGTTATTATATATTATTATTAATATTTTATTATTTTATTACTATTATTATTATTTATTTTATTATTATTTATTTTATTATTCTTTATTATTATTATATATTATTATTATTATATATTATATATTATTATTTATTTTATTATTCTTTATTATTATTATATATTATTATTATAATATATTATATATTATTATTTATTTTATTATTCTTTATTATTATTATATATTATTATTATATATTATATATTATATATTATATATTATATATTATTATTCTTTTCATATTATTATTATTTTATTATTATTACTATTATTATTATTATTTATTATTATTATTATTATATATTATATATTATTATTATTATTAAATTAATCAACTTTTATCATGTTAACAACTTTTAAAGGTATTTCAGACATTTTGATTAAAAAAAAGTGTTTACCAGCATTTATTTGCCAAACACATCAACAATTTTTTTTTTAACTTCAACACTTTTATCAAACACATAACTACTTATTTTAAAAATAAGTTCCAGAACTTTTAAAAGTACTTTTTAAAAGCTACTTTTTTAAGTCCATCCAAACGGGCTCTTAATTTACATTAAAAAATCTAAATATAATTACTTTTTTTAATATTATCCGCACAATGCGCGGGTACATATATTAGTATATATAATAATAAAACTATTGGAAGGTTTTTTTTTAGAGAGACCAAATTCTCACAACAATCATACGAGTCATCATTGTTGAATTAAATTGAATCAAGGTGTCATCCGGAACCTTAGAATTACAGCTCATACGCAACCTTAGAATTGTAACCTTTGGGTTGGAAGTGACCAACTCCCTCTCGTTATTAAGAAACTTGAGTTCTATCATTTATAATATATACTACATTTGAAATATTCAAGTTACAAAATAACATAAATCTTAATTCATGACAAATTGAAACAATTAGTAACTATGGCTGATAACTTAAAGTTTAAAACTTTAACAAGTGATTTCACATCAAACAACTGTAAAAAAAAGGTAATATAGTAATTTGATTATAGTGATTTGAGTTTATTATTTTTATTTCATATTTGCTTTCATCACAACACCATATATTCTTATAAGATAATAATATTTTGTTGATAATATATAATAATTAATTTTTAGATAAAGACAAATTTGTACATTCATATGTAAAAATAATCTTAACTATATAGTAATTGGGTCTTAATAGAACGTCCTAATATTTAAAACATATATTTAAAGTCAAATATTAAAATTTAAATGCATAACTTAATTATATTCAGATTTTGACATCTTAATCTTATTAAAAATAAATGATACATAAATCATCTCAAATGATTTCTCATTTTAAAGTCAACGAGCTACTAGTACCTTATGGTGAAGGTTGTTATTTTTTGGTCTTACCTAATCTTTTATGACTGCACATCCAACATCCACTTCTTTGAAGTATTCATCTCATAGAACTATGTTAAACTTTACCGATCTAGCGTTTACAAAACCTCACAAATTGATGCAATTTGCCGAGGTTATCGTAAGCTTCCATGATAAAAGGTCACAAAATAAATTATATCGCGGGGGTTATTAAAATAAACGCTACAAACTGATTTTATGGTGGAGTTTTTTAAAAACCCCACAAATAAACATCTGCAAATTAGCCTTTTTTTGTAGTATGTATAGAGAAAATTTCCTCATAATAGGAGCAAAACTCTAACATTTCTCCCATTTTGACAGAATTTTCTTGACAAAACTTGATTTGCTTTCTTCACTCAACCTCCATATATCACTGATATTTACCATGATTAAAATGTGATATGGGTTATAAATTGGAATCATCTGCGCTAAAGTACAAAGGTTAATAATATTGGAGTCATGTATTAAAAGTTATGAGCAAGATTGAGAGTGAAACTCATGCGTTAAAAGTAATATGCATGAATTGAAAAGTGGAGCTCAAGCCCTAAAAGTTAGCGGGGGTTGGAAGTTGAAGTTGTAACACCCCAGAAAATTTTTGACCAAAGACTCGAACCATCCTTCGTTGTGAATAGGATTTTACCAAGGAATTTAAAATTTCTCAAGTATTAATATCACTAGATATAGCACCTTGAGTTTCAGAAAGAATTAAAGAGAATTCATTTCAAGTCATTCCTTAGTTCTTTTAAGTCTTGGGTCAACTTCAAACGATCATAATTTTCACTACATAATGAGTTATGAGACCCATAAGATATCAAATGAAAGATCTTTGATTCCTATTTCCAAAGTCACCGAGTTTGCTAACTTTTTAGCTCGTATGAACGAGATATGCCCTTTTGGAGTCAGGTTATCCATTTAATGAAAGTTATCCAAAAATATGAGGGGTATTTTAGCCTTTTCCTTACCCCCCCCCCCCCATTCTAAACATGAATTTCACCAAATTAAGGGTCAAAACTGTATAGAATCAGTTTCATTCATCCTCAAAAGCGTTTAGAGTTTTAGAGAGAAGATTCAAGAGGAGAAAAATTTCAACGTTTCAAGCGTTCGTTCAAGAAATTCAAGATTTCGTCAAGAACCTAGTTCTTTGAGGTATTTAAGCTTTCATAGTGATGGATTCGTTCACCCACACGCCAATCATGAGTTTCTTTTACGAATCTGTCCATAAATATTGAGAAATGTAATTTCTTGATCAGTTATTGATAAGTGTTCTTGAAGTTTTCTAATCGATTAAGTTTTGACGTAAGATTCTACTTAGGTCAACTTCAAACGGTCATACCTCTTGAGTCATGGTTCTTTTAAAAAATTTATTCCTAATTATTGAGTTTCTATGTTTGTTTTTATTGAGATACTTGAGTTGAGTTTCTATATCTTTATTCTTGAGTTTAGTTTAGTTAGTGAGTTGATAAAATGTAAGTATGTTTCCTTTTTATCAAGTTTAAGATTATGTTATGCTTTAGAATTTCCCTTATATGCTCCTACATTTCATGTACTGAGTCATTTGTCATGCATTGTTTCATGATGCAAATACAGGTATTCAAGATCATCAACCAACGCTTCATTGAGGTCATGTGAAATTTCAATCAACTTTGGTGAGCCTTTTCATATTTCTAAGGACTTCATTTTTATCTTGCAATTAGTAGTTTTGAGATGTCCTGGATCTAATCCCAATATCCTTCTGTAATAGTAGAGGTTTCATAGATAGAAAAAGTTGAGTAGCTTTCGGTATGTATCTCCTTTGAGTTTTTTTTTTTCAGACTATGAGTTTATCTATTGAGTAGTTTTTAGATATTTTCAAAGATCGAATATTTGATTTTTTGAACTTCATTCAATTTTTAAGCTTTTGTATGTTTGAGTTAGTCTTCCGCTTGTAGTCAGCCAGGATGAGGGTTGGATTGGGGACCAGCAATGGTTCTCAAGTGCCGATCACGTCCAGGATGTAGGCTCAGATCGTGACAGAAGCTCATGCGTAAAAGCAATCATGTCTAATGGCATGTGTATAAGTGTGTTCGGACCAGCAATGACACTGAGTGTTGGCCACATCCAGAATGTAGGCTCAAAGCATGACATAGATGTAATTAATTAAATAGTTAAATGGAAAAAAGCTTTTCATTTCCTTTTTGCACATTCCTAAATTTAAACCCTAATTTGTGAAGTCTCTCTTGAAGTTAGAATCACCAAATATAACGGTTACCTAAATACATACGACACTTTAAGAAAGACATAATAACTATTGTCGTACACGTAACAGTTGTTGACATCTCCCTCAGTATACCTGGTACCAAAAAAATATGTCGGTTTAGGGAACACCTGAATAACTGTTATACGCGACAAATTAAAGTAAACTAATCAAAACAAGAGAGAAGTTGAACATATTGTCCGCAAATTGAATACATCTTACCAAATGATGTACGTCAGTTAGGGCACGCGAATAACTGTTATTGTACGTATGACTGTTGTTTACATGACCTAAATATATATCTGTTGCCAAAAATGCACGTCAGCTAGGGCACACGTGAATAATAAATCATCGTACAAGACAAATTATATTGACGTACACGATAATTATATCGACGTACACGACAAATTATATCGACGTACGCGATGAATTAAAATAAACAAAAATAATATTAAAGTTGAGCATTATCCACAAGTTAAATAAAATTTTAACTATTTACTTTTTTTACCCCAATTTAATTAAATAAAATACACTTATAATAAATTAAAAGCATCTATTTGATGATCTTGATATTATATATCGTGTGAAAGTAAAAGCAAAACAAAAAACACTTATTTGCATTGAAAACCTTTACCCTCTCAAACGCTTCAACTATTTTATAATTAATTTTCATATTAATTTTTTGATACGCGCGCAAAAGCAAGACACTAACAAAAAATGTCTGACATGATAATAACGGAATAATAATATCCAAGTCTAAAATTTTTTCTTTTAATTTAAACAAAAAGAAGACAAACTAAATCAAGCAATACGGAGAATGAACAACAAGTATATCAACCAAACAAAAATAATAAGACAAGAATCTATAACATAACAATTAAATAAAATTTTAACAAAAGAAACACATAAAAATTATTAGAAAATATTTTCGAAGAATAAAATGAAGATGAGAAAAAATTCATGTTGTGGAAAATGATGAATTTAAATTCCTATATTTAGCTAACTCACGAATTTAATAAATATATATATCCACATATCCTAAGATAAAAATAAAACCATCAAATTATTACCACTTCAGCTAGAAGGTTCTTCCTATCCTAGGTAATCAGTAATCTATTTTTTTCTTATACAATTCACATAGTGAAACTTTTATAATTCTTACTTATAAATTTTAATAATACCCACCCCCACCCCCACCCCATAAAAAAAAAAAAAGAAGCCAAATCCTTTGGTACTAAAGTTGATTTCCTTCATATATAGTTGTGGGCTAAGTTGTATTTATATAACACTTATATTTTATTATGAATAAAATAGAAGAAAGACTGATGGTAATATCTCACGACAAAAACGGTTACACTAAACTTCATTAAATATTTAACGTTATTATTATATAAGGATAGGTTCTATATTATTTTTGGAGAAAACCAAAGTCATAAAATTAATAAATACTTCTTGCATACAAATTTATACTTATAATTAGATTCTTTTTTTTTCACACTACTTTATAATTCTATTTAATGGAGACACTTTTGACAACGTCATTTATAATTGTAAAATTGTGTTGTCTAAAGTTATAATTAATTATATTTGTAAAAATGTCGCCTTATTTTAGTAATTGAAATTTACATTTAGGATACTTTCACTATTAGTATATATTATATTATAAATAGATAATGAAATGAATGCACTATAATGTACGTTTCCTTTTGTGAATTAATATATCGAAAGTCTGAAATTAAATATTTGGAATATGAATTAATTGTTCGATGGACCACTCACCACTGAGTAGATACAATAATAATATACATATTGGACCTATAATTTTAATTTTAGTAACAGAAACATGACTTTGTACCATTTATAAATAATAAATAGTTTCAAATAACAACGCTAGCAGTTGGCGGATATCTCATCTTTTCTTCTTTTTTTTCTTTTCAAAAAATGAAACGCCTTAAATTGTTTGTATTCAATTCAAACTACTCTATCCCTCAAAAAGGCAAACTTTTCTTCCAACCACTTTTGTTTTTATTTTCGTATTGTGGTTTTGATTAATTCAAATCCTTTTTGTGTACGACTCATTTTATAGGGATAAAATTTTTAATATTCAGAACTCGAACATAAAATTTTGTGTTTTATGATCATCAAAGAATCATTACACAATTGATATTAATATCGTCAAACTACTTAAACCCTCTTTCCCCATACTCATGGGGTCATCAATTCCAAAAAAAAAATTCTGATAAGAATACAAAGATTTTATTCATATTATCACAATCGTTATTGATTTATTCACACTTCTTATCCCTCATTGAGAGTAATGATATATATTTAAGAGTTAAGAGAGAAAAAAGGGAAAATGGTATATATATAGCAAACTATTAATTTTAATTAAATGTTATAAACATTGTTTGATTTAATTGTACTTTATAGCAAACTGTTGTTATTTCGCCTCTCTCCTGGTGAATCTCGCTTGCCACTCTCGTTCTCATTGGCAGTCTCTCACTTTTATACAAACACAAATGTATGAAATGTGTTTGTGTTTGTATAAAGCAAGAGAAAATTGTATATATACATATATTTTCGTTTTCCTCTCCCAGATCTCGCTCGCCACTCTCACTCGCCTCTCTCACTTTATAAAAACAGAAATGTATACATTGTGTTTGTGTTTGTGTTTGTATAAAATGAGAGAAAATTGTACATACAAATACAAATGCATATATTTTCATCGTTGAACACTTATTATTATACAAATACAATCTTTCCTTGCCCAGTTTCTTTTGTCTTTCTCTCTTTCTCGCTTTATACAAACACATATTATACAATTGATCTTTTATATATGTATATCGAAACCGAAACAAATAATACAACTGCTTTCTTTAGTATATGTAAAGCGAAACATACATATTTATGATTGTTATGGAGCTCAATTATGCAAACTATAGTTATATCATACATATATATATATATGATTTTATGTTTGCTATATGTAAAATTTAAAAAAAAAATGCCAGAAAATAAAGTAGTGTCATTTTGTCCTCAAACACTTATTTTCTATCTTTTTAAAAAATAAAATAAATCAAGTGAAAATAGTGAGAAGAAGTTTTCATGTGATCATGCATTATACCGACAAGTTTCAAAAGAATTAGCAACACTTGTTAAATCCATGCAAGAAAGAAAGAAAAATCTCAAACTACAAACCCAACGTCATGACTCACTTCAAGTTGATGCCAAATTTGCTGAATTAATAATAAAATTATAAAAATTATAAAAATAAATAAATTATGAGAGCTTCACTACAAAATTTCCTATATAAACCACCCCATTTTCTTCTATTTCATTCATCAAAGCAATTCTAAGAGAGAAAAAGAGAGTTACTTTACTTGTTCTAATTTTTCATTTTTCTAAAGTCTTTCTTGTTCTTTGTTTGGTGTAATGGCTGAGAATGATGATAATGATGCTCACTCAGCCACCGAGAGCCCTCCGCGGTCAAGGTGAGCCACCACAAGAAATTTTGTTTCCCTATTTTGTATATGTTTTAGAGACGGCCTCTCTACCTCCACGAGGCAGTGGTTAGGTCTGTATACATCCTAGCTACTCTTTCCAGACCCTATGTAGTGGGATTTCTCTGGGTAATTGTAGTTTTTGTTGTTGTATTTTCCATATGTTTGTTATGTTACTTGAGATGAGGGTCTTTTGGCAATAATTTATTTATCTTCACGAGGCAGGGGTAAGGTCTACATATACTCTATCCTTCTCAGATTCAACCAGTTTGATTTCACTGGATATGTTATTTTTGTAAAATTTAGGGATATGGTCTACGTACACTCTACCTTACTTCTCAAAATCCATCTGTGAAATTTCATTAGATACTATTGCTAAAAAAGGAAAAGCTTAGAAACTTTTTTTCCTTTTTTTAAATATATTTTTTGATGTTTGGTCGCCAAAAAAATGTTTTTCTTTTCTTTTTATAGATGTTTTCATTTATGTCATTTTCCACTTGATTTATGTTTGGTACAAAGGAAAATGTTTTTTTCTTTTTTGGGAAAAAAATTCTCACTATACACAACACTCCTTAATAAGCATAAACTCGTCTTTCCCCTTTTAATATTTTTTTTGGTGTTTGATTACTAAAAATGACTTATTTTCATAGATTTTTTCTTTAATTTTATTTTTCTTCTTAATCTTTTTCTTTAAAGATCATGCAAAAGATCTATGAACTTTCTGGCCATTTATTTTCTTCTAGTTTAAAAATCTTCATCTGAATTTATTATTTCTCTTGAACAGTAAAAAGCTTTGACAAATTGAATTTACTATTAAATGTTTGTTTTGTCTTATAAAATTATAAGAAGTCATTTATTGTTTTTATCCAAAAAAAATTCTTCTTACTTTTTCACTAATAAGTAATAAGTGAAGTGTTAGTTGAGAGGAGATATAAATGAAGTAGTTTTGACAATGTTTTTTGTAATTAATGCAATTTTTATATATCATTGTTAAAAATGAGTCACGTGTATATATGTTATTATGTCATAAATTATAGTTTATGGTTGAGTAATTGAATATCATGTTTTAAATGTTTCTAAATAATTAACTATTTCCCTATGTATGTGTATATACATGTGTTCTGTTTTATTATTATTTTTCTTAGATAAAAGAATTAATTTTATTTGATACTTTTAATTAATAATTTATATTTGTTTTTATTCTTTGTTGTAGCATCACTTGTGTTAACGTTGAGCAAGCCCCCACTGAGTCACGTCGCAGACAGGTTGAAATTTTATACTATTGATTTCATATTACTTTTCTTGTTTTCATTGGAGAAATATATATATATATATATATCATTTTTGTTTTTTGTTTTTAAGAAAATTATTTATTTTTTTATCTTTATTTTTAATTTATTTATTTATCTACTTGATCAGGCAATTTTGCGGATGATGTCTCATCATGCATCTATGTTTCGTCTTGCAAAGCACGCATGGTTAATCCTCTCTCTCTTTTATATGTTGATTTTTTCGTTAAAATTATATTATAGTTTAGCGCATCTTTATATTAAATCTATTTTTTTTATTATGTAAATCTTATGACTAATACTTTTTCTTTTTCGTCATGTCCCAAATTGAATGCGTCTCAATTTAACTCCAGGATTGAGGTAATTATTATATCATTCCACAATTTTTACAATTTATCATACAAAAAATAATATTAACTTTACATTTTATTTCATTTTCACACAGTCGATGCGTCGTGAGATGAATGAAGTTAAGAAGGAGCTCCGTACTGCTGAAAGGATGTTAAGGTTCGAATTTTAAATCTCACTAATTATTTATTTTTATTTTTTAACAATTTTCTACTACTAAAATTTAATTTAATACTTATATTTATTTTTAATCTTTTTTTTCAGGGTTGCGAGGTTTCGCAAACGCAGGTGCCGCCGCGAGGTGCGCCAACATGAATAAAAATCAATGATGCAGAGAGAATTATTATTATGTAAATAAATAAGAAATCTCGATGTTCCGAGTGTTGTATATGTGTTTTTATTTTTAAAAAAATAAATTGGCTGTAAATTTGGTAGTTATATATCATTTACATGCCTGGATTGTGATGTTTGTAATCTAGACTGATGTGTAAGACATCTTTCTATGTGTGTTATCATTTGTGTTTTTAGTAGGACGTTGTTGTATAGCAAGTATAACAAATCTAGCTAGTGAAGTGTGTAACTAAGTTTGATGTGTAAACATCTATCTATTGTGGTTTGTGTTGTTCATATCATATGCTCCCTTGTTTTTATTATAATTTATAAGTATCTTTTTATATTTCTTTGAAGGCTATTTGGTTATAGCCCACCTCTTAAACTTGTCAGAATATTTCATTCATAACACATTCGGATTAAGTATCTTTTTCAATTGAATATCTTAACTTCTAGTAATATATTGTTCCAATTAAATACTTGTCAGAATATTTCATTCATAACACATTCGGATTAAATATTTTTTTCAATTGAATATCTTTAACTTCTAGTAAAATATTGTTCCAATTAAATACTTTTAAGCTTAAATTTTGAACTTTTTTTTTTGTGTTTTCTCAAATTTCATTCTTTAATTTCTATAGTTAAAATAACCATATTTTTAAAATATGTCATTCCTTTTAATTTTATATACTCAGCTCAATACGTTATAAAAGCTTAGATATTTTCGACTTGAGGTTGATATGTATAATTAAATAAGAGGATACACATCAACCTCTAAGTGTTATATAAATTCACTATGGGACGGAAATAGATTGTGGTACAAGAAGATCAATTTTTTCAGAAAAAAATTACAAGAAGACCAATTAATACCTAACTACTTTGTTTAAGCATCTAAATAAAATATCAAGACAAATTAAAGGGGTTTTCACCATGTATTTAACCTATGTTGAAGGAATTGGGTTTCATATAGTCATTAGGTAAGAACATTTTCAATTTCTTTATCCATAACATTTTAATTTCCTATTCTTTAAATGTTTGTATATATATTTTGAAGAAGAAAAAATGTACAATATTTTATTTATTTCTGTTGAAAAAGTACTTCACACATAATTGAAAAACAATCAATTACTAATGCTTTTAACATATACTTACCTTTTCTGCAACCTCCATAAGATATCAAATTACTCAAATTACTGTGATCAAGTGATTTGATAAAATAAAAATATGAATTAATTAACTATAATTAAGTTTGAAAAGTGTATCATATATTGCTAAATTGTGATACACTTCTTCTTAATATTTTTAGAAAATATTGTTTTATCCCAAACGTAGCGTCCTGCCATAAAATTTTTAAAAAAATTAAGTTGAATATACTAATCATATAAAGAAATTTTAAATCGTTCAGAAAAGAAATTCCTTCTACTATACAAAACATGGGAGTATTTACCACCTGTATTAAATTGTGCTATGATATACCTGCTAAAATATGAAGAATTTGCTGCAGGGAATTCCAGGGCATATGCATTAAATTAGCAATATAAAGTAATTTGCTGCAACTGCATATTGGCAACTTGGCAAATCAAAAGGTTGGCGCAGAACCAAATTTTATAAATATTTCCTCCATTCAATAATAGTTGTTCACTATATTATGTTGGAATGTCCAACAATATATACTTGTCCACTATATGAAATCAATAAATAATTTTATATTTATCCTAATTTACTCTTATTATTAATTATAATCATTTCATTGTTACATTTTTAAGACATTGCATTTATTATATTCAAAGGGTGATATACTGAAATTACAAAAAATCTTTTTGGCCAGAATGGTCAAAATAAGATATTTTACACTATGTTATTTTACCTTTTTGAACAGTTTTACCCTTTTAAGTTTAATACCATTTAATTAAAAAATGGATGCATCATTACTTATGAAGGGAAAAACGTTGCGAGTAAATGGAACCACTGGATGATGCGCTATGGTGAAGGCGCACCAGCGGGATGGAAGCGCCAGAGCGGGATGGTCGGAAGGCAGAACTTAATGACATGAAGTCTTATTTCCTCCTTTTCCCTAAGTGCCAAAAAGGAGGCGAGGGTCACCCCAGAAACCCACAAAAGGATGATCTAGGTTTGGGATGGAAGCGCCAGAGCGGGATGGTCGGAAGGCAGAACTTAATGACATGAAGTCTTATTTCCTCCTTTTCCCTAAGTGCCAAAAAGGAGGCGAGGGTCACCCAGAAACCCTCAAAAGGATGATCTAGGTTTGGGATGGAAGCGCCAGAGCGGGATGGTCGGAAGGCAGAACTTAATGACATGAAGTCTTATTTCCTCCTTTTCCCTAAGTGCCAAAAAGGAGGCGAGGGTCACCCCAGAAACCCACAAAAGGATGATCTAGGTTTGGGATGGAAGCGCCAGAGCGGGATGGTCGGAAGGCAGAACTTAATGACATGAAGTCTTATTTCCTCCTTTTCCCTAAGTGCCAAAAAGGAGGCGAGGGTCACCCCAGAAACCCTCAAAAGGATGATCTAGGTTTGGGATGGAAGGAGAAATAGATTTCTAGCGCAAGATTGACGACAACTCAACGATTCTCGGCCAAAATCGACTGTCTCATTGTCCAGAAATTAGGATTGGGGCTAAAATTCCTCTGCAGCTGCTTGGCACTGAGGTATGCTAGGTTTACTTACTTTAGTAGTCATCGTAAATTCATGCTCACTACTAATATATTGCTAATTGACAGTATAATTCATGTTTAGGCCTTCCGGTACCGAAAAAATGGACGGTTGTACATGTACTTCTGGTTGTTAAATATGATATGTATCATGGGGTGAGGGACCCTCGTCCTGTGGACTAGGGGTAGGTGATGGTTCGACATCCCAATTATGTTATATATGCTTGTTAATTGCTCCATTGTATGCATGCATGTATGTGAGAGAAACATGAATCTAACTTAATGAAATGACTAAGTATGGACAATTACATGTCATGAATATGTTGCTTGACTGTGTGACTATGTGAACAGTTTATTATGGGTGTGATTATGGTTGTGGTTGTATTGACTGGATCGGGTGTCACGTTCCGACACATATATATTAAATCGGGTGTCACATTTTGACAAGTTGGTTTAGGTGTAGGCTCCATTAGAGAACCATTTGTGACTATTACATTCGTATATACTGGCCATTGATATTGGGGAATTGTATATTGCTCCTAAAATGATAATTGAATTATACATCATGTAAGTGGGTGTTTACCGATATAATTACTTGTTATATCTCGTTTACTGGAATTAACTATGAATGATCATGTCCAATCTGTATGTTATTTGGCAAGTAGAGACCAAAGTCCAGGTGTTACTATCGGATATTTTAGAGAGGTTGTCTGTGTTCATAAATAGTGAGAACTGAGGTAGTGTTCATGATGCAAAAATTAGTTAGGTCCTACCTTGGGAAGGGGATTCATATTCAAAACTGTTAGCGAACCTTGATAGAATATAATATGTGGTCAAGGGCTGAAATGTGACTCAAAAGAAGCAAGGACATGTCGTGAGTGATTGGTCGGGCAGGTAGTGGTTGTATTCAAAAACTTTTCTATGAGGTAGAGGAGTTAAGCTGTGATTAAGAACAAAGTGAGCATGGTGATAGAGTAAGGAATTAGTGTCAAGGATACTAGTACATTTAAGGTATACAGAAATGGTAAAGACATGAGGAAAAAAGGTTGAGGGGTGTACAATCTTATTACATATTTCCTGTTGGTTGATTTCTTTATATTATGCGGTGGACATCGAGTTGATCGATAATGCCTACCAATACATGTTGTTTGTACTAATGCTACTCTTCTTATGCCACTTGGCATAGTCTGGTTGCAGGGTCAGTGATGTTTCATAGATAGTAACTGTATTTTATACCCTGAAATCTTAGTAGCTCTTGTACCTGTTTAGACTAGATCCGTGAGGGCGTTCTTTATTTTAAAATTTTCACCTTTGAATGTTTAAATCTCCTGTTTTCTTAATCTTTCGCATGTTTTTGATCGTTTGTGGATCAATGGTCCTCCTACTTAGGTGCTAGAGTAGGTGACAGCACGATCTGATAGGTTGGATCGTAACAAATTGATATCAAAGTCCAGATTGTCGGTCTCCTAGTACAAGAGCAAATGTGGAATAAAATATGTGGATTGGTGTGTTGACGTCAACATCTAATATTCAGAAAACTATGAAGCATTCTAGGAAGTCGTTTTATATATCTCTCCTTCCATACGAGTTGTCACTTGTGGTATGGATTGAGTCCAATTGTTAACTTCAGATTTCAATAGGTATCTCAACAAAGTAAACTAGATGTCGTAGTTACGGTTGAAGGGACACAAGCAGGTAAATTGATATCTAGACTTAGAAACTATATAAATGCATGGAGGATCAGCTAATGGTCATCCGTGAAACAAATTAAGTTAATAATTTTGACTTACATGTATGATGTAACTTGGAATTGCGATTATGTTCTTGGTGTTGTTTGAATAATTATTGGTGTGCGAGGCGTATTTGCGTGAATGTTATGATGTGATTATGTGCATAGTGTGGCATGTCTAGATTTCAATGTGTGCATTGTACTTGCATAAATGTTTGGAAGTATGTGAGTTACAATTTCTTGGCTTTCGTGAATTTATTGTTAGAGAGAGTCATCACTTGGTTATGTGCAAAGGTCTAGAGGTAAACTACGATGTGATTCGTAAACAAATTCTTGACGTGTTTTGCAATAGATTATAAATCGTGTGATTAATAGGCATATTCTTAAGATGTACATATTCTTGACGTGTTTTGGTGTGTATACTGATGGGTTGAACTCCGGGTAGACAACGCCTATCTCAGCTATGACCGACTCAACTCAAGGACCTCCATGCATAATATATGGGAACCCCAAAATTATAAAATATAGTTTCAAAAAGATTTAGGAACTCAATACTCAAGAACTTAGAACTTAAAGATACTACTCCTCTCAAAGATATTCAATTTATGAAGTTAATGCGGAATTATGGACATGAATGACTCGACTCAAGGATCTCAATAATAATGTAG
Organism: Solanum lycopersicoides; assembly: GCA_022817965.1. Taxonomy (NCBI): domain Eukaryota; kingdom Viridiplantae; phylum Streptophyta; class Magnoliopsida; order Solanales; family Solanaceae; genus Solanum; species Solanum lycopersicoides. The sequence goes on along the minus strand of CM040621.1, from coordinate 78,116,414 downwards.
ACATACGAATACAATCTTTTCATTCTCATACTCACTTACTCAAGTCTTCAAACAAATTATAAGTAATTGTAGAAGACTCCTCGAAAAAGACTCAAAAGGGACTTTCTAAAACTTTACTCTAAACTCTACCTCGAATTTGAATTATAAATTCAAGAATCATGATGATGATATAAAAAATTTCTCCACGATCAAATGCAGTTTGGATAGTTGAAATCAGGAAGAGAGCAAGAATGCATTTTAGAAGAATTGAGACAGAACAAATGACGGAAAACGAACGGGGACATACGGCCCTAGCGCATTGAGTGGCGGGGGGGGGGGGGACCCAACCACTAAACTTTAAAACACCATTTCTGAAGCAATGAAGGCGCAGAGTGCCAGCCATCCTGGCGTTTCGCGCTACCCCTTCCCAAAATATTTTGATGGATTTTTCTTCTAAATTTTTCCCCCTAATTTGCCTAGCATCGGTCGATTTCTTCCTAAATCTCTTAGGTTTGTATACACAGCATAACTAAACAAAAATCTACTCAAATATCCTCATGAACAACCCCCAAACTCTAACCCTCGCCTCAAGAACTCATTAAGACTCCATACTAAAAAATGATACAACAAAACATCAAAGAATTCAATCAAGAACTCAACATAATCAATCTCATGGATGAATTGGAAATTTGGAAACTCATGATTGGAGTGTGTGTGAAAAAAACAACCACTCTTAAAGCTTACATACCTCAAAGAACTAGGTTCTTGACGAAATCTAGGAAGAACGCTTGGAATCTTGGACTTTTTACTGCTTGAATCTTCTCTCTAAAGCCCTAAACGTTTTCGGGATGAATGAAACTGATCCTAATAAGTTTAAACCCTTAATTGGGTATAATTCACCCTTTGATTTATGTGTGGGGTAAGGAGAAGACTAAAATACCCTTCCTTAGTTCGGCTGAAAAAGGCCTATCCAGAGAGGTTGCACTCAAATGGTGATATCTTCTTGATTTGAATTCAGATTTTAGAAAATTCAGTGACGTTATAAAGAGGACCCATAGATCTTCGATTTGATAACTCATGGGACACCTATGTTATATGCTCTAAAAGTTATTATCGTTTTAAGTTGATCCAAAACTTAAAAGAACTTACAAATGACTTGAATGAATTTCTTATTTTTTTGGAAGTGAAGGTGCTACATCTACCGACTTTGACACCTAAAAAAATTTAAATTTCTTGATAAAATCTTACTTATAACGAAGAATGATTCGAGTCTTAACTCAAAGTGATCTTGGTTGTTCCACAAAGTGATCACTAGTTTTGATTTGATCAACATGTGGTTCTTTGACTAAGTATTTCTCCGTTATTGGAATAGATACATGAGCAAAATTTTGACCCCCCCCCCTTATTTTTTTTTGGGGGGGGGAGGGGGTTAACAATCTGTGTTTTCGAAGATCAAGATTCATCCTTCTTTAACTTTTCAATGTTTACCTCCATCATTATTAAAGGACTATGAAGTTTTTGGGATATATTTTCAGCTCAATCAATGTCTTCATAATCAAAATCACGATCAATACTAGGTTCATTCAATTGTGTCAAATCAAAACTAAAAGATGTTGCATTTTTCATATTAACCAGTGAGTCGAAAAAAGAAAAAATTTGAAAAACAATGGATGAACAGACAGATGGAGTCTCATATTGTAATGATGAATTACATCTTATTCCTACTTTTTTTTTTTAAATCACATTAATCCCTTAAATATTTTACACATTTCGGATATATTAATTGTGACATGTTATATTTGTGGTTATTATGCTTTTTGATGAAAAAAAACTGAAAATCAAAATCAAATCCACAATTAACGCTATTTAGCTCCTCCTTACTATCAACCAAAGAAACATGAATCCTAAAATAACAAGTTTATTCAAAATTCAAAATTCAAAATCTTGTTCATCTTTGTCCCTGTTTCAACAAAGAAAATTTCGAGTGGACTTCAAATTTTTTTTTTGGTTGAAAATTGGATTGGATACAAAATGAGTATTTCGATTGGGAGACTAAGGTTAGATATGAAAGATACAAGAGTGATAGGATAGTGATTAGTGAAAATATTTCATTCATGAATCTAGTTTCAGCCATTGCAGCTGAGTTGAATATTTGATGAATTGAGATTTGATTTATTGTACAGAAAATTCATCTCCACAGATTATTAAGAATAATATAGGGGTAAATTTGTATGTTGAGGTAAAGAAACGTGAGGTTGAATTTTCTATGTATCAACTATGTATTACTACAGATAAGAATGTTGACGAGATCTAAAGTTTTGATGTATCTAATGGTGCTATTGTCTGTATTGAACGTGCAGAAAAATACACACATGCTCTAAACTTGGTGTAATAAAAAATTGGTGATTCGTGTTGTATACCAGAAATGGTTATAACGAATTACATAGAAAATACAAATTGTATGAAACTAAAGTTAAATTAATTGTACAAGGATATAAAGTCACTCTAGTGATCATAATGGCAAGATACAAAATAGAACATAACTTCAATTTTTGAGTAAAAAGATCTGATAACAATAGGTATGCAACTCACTTTTCATTCATTAATTTGTTTTTTGATATATACGTCATCAGCCGAGGGAGGATTTAAATTTTTTATAATAAAAAAACAGTTTCTCAAGAACGCACAACACTAACCGTAGGAGAATTACAACAGACGGAGTGTTCATAGATTCATGTTTCCTCTTGCTTATTTCTGTCAGGGTTTATATGTACTTGTCATATGTATCATTAAATTGTATAAGCTTTTATAGTTTTCTTTAAAACATCAATGAGATCAATGCAGAGAGAGGATGAAGGACCTTCCAATTTGATACTGTAAGTAGTAAATTTAGTTTGTATGTATTTTATATTTTTTTTATAAATGACATATTTTGTAATTAATAGGATTGTAAATTTTTTAACTTTAGACTAAACATTGTCACGAATGACCTTGGTCATTTTTTGTTGTAAAGGTCATAATTTGACAACTAATATATTTGTATCATAATTAATCACGATAATATTTATCAATGGTCTTTCTTTGATTTGAAAAAAATATTTTTTTTCTTTTACTTTTATTTTTCATAAAATACCGTCTCGATAAAATATCAAGAAGAGGCGTGACAGATTTGGATACTTCGCTAGGAAAACTTTTTAAAAAAAAGTTTACCTTTTGTATATTGACCTTAATTTGCTATTTTTATTTAATAGATACATTTTGTGTTTGCTGTTAATATGTTATTTCATAATATATTGCTTTGATATTGTGTTAGTTATTAATTTCACTAAAAAACATGCGATTTTTCTGGGAGCATAGTCGCATACAAGTCTTCTTTTTTTTTAAAAAAAAAGTTAATACACACCAAGGATCAAAATTGAGCATATGATAGCATTTAATATATTTTATTTTTTAGAAAGGACAACTTCTCAAGCACGCACAACACTAGTTGAATAAGGAGGTCAACAACCGAAGTTTTCATTGATTCTTATTACGTGTTGCTTAATTCTGTCACCAAAAATTCTATGAATTTGCTATAGGTAACATTATATTGTATACTGCACTCTAAAATGTCAACGAACTCATTAGAAAAAGGAAACGTAAAACCTTGTAGTTTGATATCTAAAGAAGTTAATTTAGTTTGTTTGTATTTGATATTTTATTTGTAAAGGTCATATTTTGTAATTAATACGGTTCTAATTACTAATTTTAGGTTAAACAATATATTTTGTTGTAAATGTTATATTTCTGTAACTAATATATTCGTACCCTAAATAATCACAACAATAGTTATGAATGATCTTTCTTTGATATGATAAAAAATATGTTTTTCTCTACTTTTATTTTTCAAAAAAGATCTTTACATCTTGAAGAATCATCAAGAAGATGTGTGATAAATCTGGCAATTTCGCTGTGGAAATTCTATTTTTAAGAATCTGAGCTTAGTATATTGACCTTCATTTGACTATTTTTATTAATTTGATACACTAAATTTACAAAAAAAAAATGATTGGCGTAGAAGTTTGATCGCAGACAAGACTTTTTAAAAAAAAAAAATTATAATAATACGCTTCAAGAATTGTAACCAAACACATGGTGACATTATAATTTTTTTTTAAAAAGGAAGTCTTGTCAAGTAGGCACAACACTCATCTAAGGAGGTCAACAACCTGAGTGTCCATGAATTTGTATACTCTTTTGCTTATTTTTATCATCGGAATCTCAATGGACTTGCCATATGTACCATTATACTGAGTGGATGGAAGATTTTTTGATTTGATATTGAAAGTAGCTAAAATTTAGTTTATTTGTATTTTTAAAGTTATTTGTAAAAGTCATATTTTGTAATTAATAGGGTTGTTAATTCTCTAACTTTAGACCAAACATAGTCAAGAATGATCTTGGTCATTTTTTGTTGTAAATGTCATATTTTTGTAAGTAATATATTTGTAACCTAACTGATCACGAAAATAGTTATTTAATTTGTGATGGAAGTGATTTTGTAATTTCATGTGTGACTTTTTGAGATAAGTCCTCCAATGTATGTTATGTGTACTTGTTGAGAAGATTACGACCTAAACAGAAGTACTTGTTGTTGACACCCAATTTTGGCCTAACATTTAAAAAATTCGTAATGTTGAAGTTTATTTATTTAATAGTTCAAAAATATATTTTTTATAATTTTTGAATAAGTTTATCGATAACTATCTTTATTTATTAGAATTTAGAATTTCTTATTAGTTAATTTTAAAATTGCATCTTTACATGTCATTAGTTACGTTCATTATATTTTTTAAAAATACATTTTATTTGTTACATTTGTTAATATTTATGTTGAATTTAGCACAGTCTAAAATTTATTCAAATACGAAAAAGAATTTAGGAATTCTATTCAGATAATTTTGGGCCACAATGCTAAGCCCATCATTTGAGCCCATTTTGTGTTTTCTTATTTAAGTTATTAACTAGGTCAATAGGGTAGTGAAAAATAATAATTTAGGGTTGGGGTTATTATTTTTTTTTCTCCAGATTTTGAAGGAGGGTCTCTTTAGAGTTCATGAGCATTTTCCGGCAACTTGCCGGAGCTCCACCCGGATCCGACATATTCACAACCCAAAAATCCCTTATATTTTCCTCCCTTTTTCCGGCCAAACCCACCGGAAACCACCCTCATTTTCCCTTTCTTCTCCAACCCTAAAAGCCTCTGGAAAACACCCAAAAATGACCAGAAATCAGGTCACTAAACCACCAAAACGTCACCCATAACCCCTCTATTTCCCACCTTTTCCGATGCAAAGCCACCAGAAACCAACAACCACCACAAACCCCTCTTCCTTTTCCCATTTTCTCGACCAAAAAGCCACCAACAAACCGCCCAAACCACGAATCAGAAATTCCACTTAAACCAGCGAACAAACACCAACGAGCTCTGAGCTCGTGAATCGAAACCCCACAAGGTAGCAGCGAAAATGACATCGAATTCGGTGGGCCTCAAAAAATTAGTGTCAACAATGGAAGAAATTGACCAGATCTCGCACCGCCAAGCTTCGATGGACAATTCGAAGCAACAACAGAAACTCCAGTCAACACAAAAACCATTGTGAGCCCCCCATTTGCTTTCCTCTTTAAGGATCCGTTCATTTCATATGGTTGTCTTATTTATTTTCCCATGTGTTCATGACTATGAATTTGTTTTGTTATACTTTATCTTACTAATTTTGTTCATATGTGATTATTTTGAATTTATTAATTAGTTGCATTCATGTTCCAGGAAGTTACAGAAATCATTGTTACTATATTAACTTTACTTAATTATTACGTTATTTTTTTTTTGTTAATTAATTTTACTTGTTTTTTTTATTCACAGTTTACTTGTCAAGTTGAATGTTATTTTATTATTATTTTTTATTTAATATGCAGTAAGTTGTTTGCTTTTAATGTTATTATTGTCATGTATTGTGTATTTTATTTTTAATTTTTTTCTTTAATATCATTACTATGTTTACTCATTTTGCTCGGGATTAATATTAGATGTTTTATGTTTTGTTAAATTGTTTCTCTTTATAGATTGCAAGTTAATTGGCCAATGATAAAATTTCTCCGTCGGTTTTGGAGGCCTTCCCATTTTAAAAGACGAAAAATTTAGTTAACTTTATATTATTTACTTGTTAAATTTGGCCAATGAAAAATCTATCCGTCGGGTTTAGAGGCCTTTCCATTTTAAAAGACGGAAATCTAATTTAAGTTCATATATGTTTATTTGTTAAATTGGCCAATGAAAAATCTCTCCGTCGATTTTGGAGGCCTCCCCATTTTAAAAAAGATGGAATTTTAATTTAAGTTTATATATTTTATATGTTGAAATTGGCCGATGAAGAAATTACTGTCGATTTCCAAGGCCTCTAATGTTAATAAGACGGATTTTTATTTTTAAGTTATTATTTCATATATTTAATTTTATTCATATTTATTTATTACTAACACTTTTACTAAGTGTGTTTACAGGTACCCAAGACTTGCTTCCTTGTAGCTATTCGAAAGGAGTTCGAATTATATTTTCAATTCAATATTTTATATATATATCGATGTTAGGCAAACCTTAGGCCGATATTATTATTTTATTTTTATTGTGTATATTGCATGTTATTATATTTGTACATTATTCTATTTTTCCTCCTCAATTTGAAAAAAAATGAACTCAATCGGAAATCGCATTTGTGGATTTCGAAGGATGCCTAATCCCTTCCCTTCGGAATAATTTGAACCCCTTACCTAGAATCAATTTGATTTCGTAGACTATTTTTTAAGTTAATTAATTAATCGGTTTCCTAGTTTTTCAAAAATTAGGTGGCGACTCTTTTTAAAACTCGTTTATTCTTAAAATTCATTAAAATTAAATCAATTAATAATTTTTTGAGTCACCGCAATATTTTGCACTATTTGAATAGAGTGGGGATGTAAACAGAATGGCGACTCCGCTGGGGACTATAGAGGTTTTAACCAATATGAATTTATTTATTTTTCAAATTGAGGAAATTTTTGTTTTATTATTATGTTATACCTTGTATTTTTATATTTCGCTGATTATTTGTATATTGTATTTATTCATTATTTATTTTATTGTGTGTATATTATCATTGCATTCATGGCATAATATTTTTCTTCAAACGACAATTATTTCATTTCCACTAAAGGACGATTATGCGAGTTCGCAGTCGTTCATTAACCAAAAAATTTCTCGGGGCACCCTGACGAGTGTAGTTGGTTACTTGATAGTCAACGATCGTTAACTGTCCCAGCCCAAGTAGTCCGTTTGGGTTACCTTTTCCACTCTAAATACAACCCACTCCTAATAAACTAGCGTAGAGCCGACCCAAATCCAAATTTAAGTAACAGCCTAAGATGACCCAACACCCAAGGCGTGTTGAGTCCATTAGAAATACCACCTTGAGTCCATAATGGCCTCTAGCCTAAAAGGACGATCATAATTGTGTGTAATTTGAAGAATGTATACGTCGTTTGACAAACCACTGTCCATCTGAATTAGAAGGTTATTTTAATAGCTTATTTTTGTTAAACTCGATTTTTCAGAAACTATCATTCCCATCCAAAAGTGTTGGCAATTGGAGATGACAAGAATTTCAAGAGGAAGACTCTTCCGCAAAGGCTTAAAATAGGATGGTGCCCCTACGTGGGATTGAATATTTATAATTTTCTCCTTCTTTCTTTTTCCCCTAACTTCATAATTCTATTTCATTTATTCATAAAATTGTACCAAGTGTTTTGGAGGACAATGGAAAGTTGTCAAAGGGCGTAATACATCCTTCAAATCGATAGGCCTACCCTAGACATAAAAGGGTCACATATTTGTATAGGATGCGCAATAATTATTTGTATGTTATGTGATATATTTTAGTTTGTCTTTAATTAAAACAACATTTATGTGTTTAATTCATTATTTGTGTGATATTTTGCATTATCCATTATGTACAGGAACTAACACTCTTACATTTTGAGTTGTTCTTCTTCACAGCGAAAAATTGATTTATGTTTGGATTCAGAAATTATTATTTGTCCGAAGTCGCAAAAGACAAGAGGATTAGCGAAATTCGAGTCCTTGTATTTCACAAGACATTAATATTAAGTCAAAACGATAAATCAGGGGAGTATTTGACTATGAGGTCGCATCCATTTATTTTTATTATTATTTTGCATGATGTTCCTGCTCTCACATATTTCTCATATTTTTGTAGGAATACCGTCCCCGACATCAGTCTGGGATGGTCATAATAATGTCTGGATCTCGTGAAAGTTGAGAGGAGACAAAGGTCCAAGAAAACATTCAAAAAGAGTACAACAAATCATTACTGTAGAAATTCGTAGGTTACATTCAACAGACAGTATAAATATTGACGATTAAGAGGCTATAAAACATATTGGTGCGGAAAAAAGAACAAAAACAAAGGGGTCAAAAAAAAAACTTTATGACTACAAATTTTAGTGGCGCTAGACCTAGAAATTTCTTTGAGTTGTCTAAATCTTTAAATTATTATATGCCATATCTGACGAACTACGCGTTACCTGATTCTCATTTTAATGAGATGCGTAGGCAACCCTTCTTGGGTTCGGTATTAACTTCTAAAAAAAAATAGTTTGTGCATATTTTCCAAGTCATATCTGACGAACTACGCTTACCTGATTCTCATTTTAATGAGATACGTAGACAACCTTTCTTGGATTCGGTATTATCTTCTAAAAAAAAATAGTTTGTGCATATTTTCCAAGTCATATCTGACGAACTACGCGTACCTGATTCTCATTTTAATGAGATACGTAGGCAACTCTTCTTGGGTTCGGTATTAGCTTCTCCAAAGGTAAAAATAAAATAAAAAAAATAAAAAAAATAAAATAGTTTGTGCATATTTTCCAAGTCATATCTGCATGAACTACCCACACCTGATTCTCATCTTAATGAGATACGTAGGCAGTCCTTCTCGGGTTCGGTAATCATTCTTTCAAAAAATAAAATTACTTGTACATACTGTAAGAGTCATGTCTTCAGCTCGGTCGGGACCTATGTAGTTAAGAGTATGTAAATATATTCGATATATTTGCGGTAAACTATAGATTCTCGTGGTACCTCTTATCTGTACTTTTGTGATGCTTGAAAATTCTCATGCATGCAATCAAGATAAGAATAAGAACTAACCTTAAATTTCATGTGCATTGTGTGGTGAGATTTTGATCAAAGTTCATATTGTGTTACACTGTTGATCTAGAACTTGACCTGAATGTTTTTCGAGGCGAAATCCTGAGTAATGTTTGGTTTGAGAAAGGATTGTAGGCCTTTTTTGACCCGATTGTGCCTTTCAAAGCCTATCAAATTACATTAATCCCTAGTTTTCCTATTTTGAGCCTGAAACCTTTCTTTGGACAACCACATCTTAACCACTACCCTTTTGAGTGCTTACAAGCACTATCCTCTCTTGGCCCAACCTTCTTGAGTGCACCAAGAATGTACAAATTATAAGAGGAGATTCATGTTTGAAATTTCCAAAAGCGAAGATATTGAGTCTCCCAAAATCAAGGAAGCAAAGACTCTAGAGAAAAAGAGAGAAAGGAAGAAAAAAAAAAGGTGGAAGAAATAAAGAAAGGTAAAAAATACCCTTAAAGGGTCAATGAAAGGTGGAAAGAAAAATACTCCAACAAAAAAAGGAAAAATTATTATAATAAAGAAGTGAATAAAAGAAAAGCTCTAAGGAATAAGGACTCAAAAGAAGAAAAAAGAGAAGAAGAGAAAAACTCCAAAAAATGAAAAAAAAAAAGAAGAAGGAAAAAGCGTTAAAAATGAGAATTCAAAAGAATTTGAGAGGGCAGAGAATAATGAAGAGGATCTAACGCCAAAGGCGTACCAATCATTAAAAGCACAAATTCTGTGTGACGCTCAAGGAGGAATTCAGTCACTTTTATCCCAAACAAATATCCTACCCATTCCTAAGCCTACGTTACAAGCCAATGACAAGCCCTATATGATCTCATTCCAAATGTTCTCACATTAGTGGAGATTTACATAAGGGTCAAGCATATGGTATCACAGTTGTGTGCATTGAACATTCTTGTGAGTGTGAGTGCACTTTGGAAAATGTCCTATAATCAAATGTTTCAAATATGTGTGAAATAGGACAAGTCTTTTTCGTAAGGGCACTTGAAACATGAGGATTGATACAATTCAAAACCTGTGTTTGAAGTAAGATGAACGAATCTTGTCGATCCTTAAGTATGTTTGAGATACCACTTGAAGCTGTAGGAATTACCTTAAATTCAAATCTTAAAAAAAAAGAAAAAAAAAAGAAAAAAAAAAGAAAGGGAATGAGAGATTTACCTGCAATCTTAACTGTTGGTAATTGTAGTGAAGGTTTGACTATCTCATCACATTATTTATTTTTCAAAATGAAAAGAAAAAGTGAGCAAACACTCATTCTTTAATATTTTAAAACCTTTTTAAGAATCTTTCAATTTTATAAAAAAAAAAAAAGAAATTGCCTTTTGAGTTGTTCATTGTAAAAAGTGTCATCGGGTTAATCTTGTATGTGTGAGAGTCCTATTTTACTTCATGGATTGTCCGTCCCAAAATGTGATATATTTTTTTTTTTTTATCTCTAGGCTTTGGATATCACATGGAATATTATTTTCCTATTTCATCATGTTCATATTATACATTTTCTACTGATGATCTTCTTTCAGATTCTTTGCAGTATTCATCATCTACAAGTTTGGAACTATATTTGACCTGATTTCTGCCTCAACAGGATATGTAGGCGCCACGACGGCTCGGTCATATACCCAGTGTGATTATTATTTCTCCTTACAATAAAAATTGGGACAGAATTTTTGAAAACATCTCAAAAATTCACAATAAAGGTGTTATCGCCAACAAGTCAAGATTGACGATCATTTTGAGATTTGCCAAAAATTCTAACTGGGACAGAATTTTTGATGAAGACCTCAAAATTCTGATAAGTACTGCGAGAAGCTTGATAGCAACTACAAAGATCATTTAGCGCTTGAAGCTCAACGTCAACGTGCAATTCTTCAGCGTCGTGATGGCAAGCCAGCAGCTCCTCGTACAAATTCTTAATAAAACTTGAGTCACGACAAACATAAAAGGGTCAAGACTAAAATGTTGATTGCTCACATGTGTTAAAGTTGTCAGGCTTTTGTACATATTCGCTTTTAAAGAATCTTTTCTCAAGGTTTCTTGACTAAGTCGCTAGCTAAGGCGATATTTTTTCTACTAATTGTTTCTTTTCAAGTACAGGAACAGGGGAAAGCATTGGGGAGATGAAACTTTCAAAACAGTTCCCGAGCCATCCACCTCGTTACAGTTGGACAATCATCGAGCCATCCACCTTGTAACAGTGAAAAATTATTAGATCATGCATCGCGAGTTAATATTTATGCATCGCGAGTTAATATTCATGCATCGCGGGAAGATATTCATGCCCCGCAGGAGATCATGCATCGCGAGTTAATATTCATGCATCACGAGTTAATATTCATGCATCGCGAGTTAATATTCATGCATCACGAGTTAATATTCATGCATCGCGAGTTAATATTCATGCATCGCGAGTTAATATTCATGCATCACGAGTTAATATTCATGCATCGCGAGTTAATATTCATGCATCGCGAGTTAATATTCATGCATTGCGAGTTAATATTCATGCATCGCGAGAAGATATTCATGTCTCGCAGAAAATTCATGCATCGCGGAAAGATGTTGATGCCCGGCAGAAGATCATGCATCGCGAGTTAATATTCATGCATCGCGGGAAGATGTTCATGCCCCGCAGAAGATCATGCATCGCGAGTTAATATTCATGCATCACGAGTTAATATTCATGCATTGCGAGTTAATATTCATGCATCGCGAGTTAATATTCATGCATCGCGAGTTAATATTCATGCATCACGAGTTAATATTCATGCATTGCGAGTTAATATCCATGCATCACGAGTTAATATTCATGCATCGCGGAAAGATGTTTATGCCCTGCAGAAGATCATGCATCGCGAGTTAATATTCATGCATCGCGGAAAGTTGTTCATGCCCCGCAGAAGATCATGCATCGCGAGTTAATATTCATGCATCGTGGGGAGATGTTCATGCCCCGCAGAAGATTATGCATCGCGAGTTAATATTCATGCATCGCGGGAAGATGTTCATGCCCCGCAGAAGATCATGCATCGTGAGTTAATATTCATGCATCACGAGTTAATATTCATGCATCGCGAGTTAATATTCATGCGTCACGAGTTAATATTCATGCATCGCGGAAGATCATGCATTGCGAGAAGATTTCACGCCTCGCAGAGATTTATACATCGCAAGAAGATTTCATACCTTGCAAAATTTTACGCATCGCGAGAAGATTTCATCCCTCGCAAAATTTTATACACCGCAAGAAGATTTCATACTTTGCGGAATTTATGCATCGCGAGAAGATTTCATCCCTCGCAAAATTTTATACACCGCAAGAAGATTTCATACCTTGTGGAATTTATGCATAGCGAGAAGATTTCATCGAAGATTCCATCCCTCGCAAAAGTTTATACATCGCAATAAGATTTCATACCTTGCGGAATTTATCCATCGCGAGAAGATTTCATCCCTCGCAAAATTTGATACACCGCAAGAAGATTTCATACCTTGCGGAATTTATGCATCACGAGAAGATTTCATCCCTCGCAAAATTTTATGCATCGCGAGAAGATTCCATCCCTCGCAAAAGTTTATACATCGCAAGAAGATTTCATACCTTGCTAAATTTATACATCGCGAGAAGATTTCATCCCACGCAAAAGTTTACATATCGCAAGAAAATTTTATACCTTGCGGAATTCATGCATCGCGAGAAGATTTCATCCCTCGCAAAATTTATGCATCGCGGGAAGATATCCATGCCCCGCAAGCAATCATGCACTGTCAGAAAAGAAATCGTGCATCTCAAAGGAAATATTTATCCCTCAACATCAACTGCATCTTTATTTGGCAAGAGGGAATAACAAGAGAATCATCAAAGACGACATCAAGATAAATATCAGCACACTGCATCTGTTTTTATTTATTTTCGACATCAAATGAAGAATACATTGAAGATTACATTGCATACATAATACATAAGCTCTATTTGCTTTACGTAAAACCGATCGAGTTGATGTTAAATGTCGAGGAGAGCAATTAAGTGTCGATACGGTAAAAGACACTGTCTCCCATTTAAATTGCATTTTTTTAGCTAACGAGTTTTATCTCAGTCTTTGTCGAGAGCATTCGAAAGGATGAATTTTCCAAAGAAAAAATAAACCACATGTCCAAACTACTTCAGCAAGAACGCAACACATCATAGAACCTTTTGGAGACAAGTCTGGGATTGACTTCCACCACATTCAACCGCACTTCTCTACAAAGGTCATGTGTTCGGTCAAAATTGGATTTGTCAATTTTCGTTGTCCATGATTTCTTTCATCAATCATACACAACGAAAGGGACAGCTGTTGACACCCAATTTTGGCCTAACATTTTAAAAAATTCGTAATGTTGAAGTTTATTTATTTAATAGTTCAAAAATATATTTTTTATAATTTTTGAATAAGTTTATCGATAACTATCTTTATTTATTAGAATTTAGAATTTCTTATTAGTTAATTTTAAAATTGCATCTTTACATGTCATTAGTTACGTTCATTATATTTTTTAAAAATTCATTTTATTTGTTACATTTGTTAATATTTATGTTGAATTTAGCACAGTCTAAAATTTATTCAAATACGAAAAAGAACTTAGGAATTCTATTCAGATAATTTTGGGCCACAATGCTAAGCCCATCATTTGAGCCCATTTTGTGTTTTCTTATTTAAGTTATTAACTAGGTCAATAGGGTGGTGAAAAAAAATAATTTAGGGTTGGGGTTATTATTTTTTTTTTCCAGATTTTGAAGGAGGGTCTCTTTAGAGTTCATGAGCATTTTCCGGCAACTTGCCGGAGCTCCGCCGGGATCCGACATATTCACAACCCAAAAATCCCTTATATTTTCCTCCCTTTTTTCGGCCAAACCCACCGGAAACCACCCTCATTTTCCCTTTCTTCTCCAACCCTAAAAGCCTCTGGAAAACACCCAAAAATGACCAGAAAGCAGGTCACTAAACCACCAAAACGTCACCCATAACCCCTCTATTTCCCACCTTTTCCGATGCAAAGCCACCAGAAACCAACAACCACCACAAACCCCTCTTCCTTTTCCCATTTTCTCGACCAAAAAGCCACCAACAAACCGCCCAAACCACGAATAAGAAATTCCACTTAAACCAGCGAACAAACACCAACGAGCTCTGAGCTCGTGAATTGAAACCCCACAAGGTAGCAGCGAAAATGACATCGAATTCGGTGGGCCTCAAAAAATTAGTGTCAACAATGGAAGAAATTGACCAGATCTCGCACCGCCAAGCTCCGATGGACAATTCGAAGCAACAACAGAAACTCCAGTCAACACAAAAACCATTGTGAGCCCCCCATTTGCTTTCCTCTTTAAGGATCCGTTCATTTCATATGGTTGTCTTATTTATTTTCCCATGTGTTCATGACTATGAATTTGTTTTGTTATACTTTATCTTACTATTTTTGTTCATATGTGATTATTTTGATTTTATTAATTAGTTGCATTCATGTTCCAGGAAGTTACAGAAATCATTGTTACTATATTAACTTTACTTAATTATTACGTTATTTATTTTTTTTGTTAATTAATTTTACTTGTTTTTTTTTATTCACAGTTTACTTGTCAAGTTGAATGTTATTTTATTATTATTTTTTATTTAATATGCAGTAAGTTGTTTGCTTTTAATGTTATTATTGTCATGTATTGTGTATTTTATTTGTATTTTTTTCTTTAATATCATTACTATGTTTACTCATTTTGCTCGGGATTAATATTAGATGTTTTATGTTTTGTTAAATTGTTTTTCTTTATAGATTGCAAGTTAATTAGCCAATGATAAAATTTCTCCGTCGGTTTTGGAGGCCTTCCCATTTTAAAAGACGGAAAATTTAGTTAACTTTATATTATTTACTTGTTAAATTTGGCCAATGAAAAATCTATCCGTCGGGTTTAGAGGCCTTTCCATTTTAAAAGACAGAAATCTAATTTAAGTTCATATATGTTTATTTGTTAAATTGGCCAATGAAAAATCTCTCCGTCGGTTTTGGAGGCCTCCCCATTTTAAAAAAGATGGAATTTTAATTTAAGTTTATATATTTTATATGTTGAAATTGGCCGATGAAGAAATTACTGTCGATTTCCAAGGCCTCTAATGTTAATAAGACGGATTTTTATTTTTAAGTTATTATTTCATATATTTAATTTTATTCATATTTATTTATTACTAACACTTTTACTAAGTGTGTTTACAGGTACCCAAGACTTGCTTCCTTGAAGCTATTCGAAAGGAGTTCGAATTATATTTTCAATTCAATATTTTGTATATATATCGATGTTAGGCAAATCTTAGGCCGATATTATTATTTTATTTTTATTGTGTATATTGCATGTTATTATATTTGTACATTATTCTATTTTTCCTCCTCAATTTGAAAAAAAATGAACTCAATCGGGAATCGCATTTGTGGATTTCGAAGGATGCCTAATCCCTTACCTTCGGAATAATTTGAACCCCTTACCTAGAATCAATTTGGTTTCTTAGACTATTTTTTAAGTTAATTAATTAATCGGTTTCCTAGTTTTCCAAAAATTAGGTGGCGACTCTTTTTAAAACTCGTTTATTCTTAAAATTCATTAAAATTGAATCAATTAATTATTTTTTGAGTCACCGCGACGTTTTGCCCTATTTGAATAGAGTGGGGATGTAAACACTTGTTACCTCCAAAAGCCTTCACTAAAAGAGCAAGTGATACCTTTAGAAGCCCTCAATTAAAGAAGCCCTCTAGAAGCACTTAATATCATAGGCCAGAAGCCCTCAATGAAAGAAGGTTTGGTGTTGTTTAAATGGAAAAATTAACTTAGAAAGAAAGAGACTTTGAGGTAATGTTAGACCAGTTTTTATATTATGATCTGCTTGTGCTTTTAGAAGTGTGTTAATATTATTCATTTCTTCAATAACATGGAATGAATTTTGGTCATACTATCCAAATGATCTACTAGGGTCGAAAGCCTAACGGTAGCGAAAATAGGTTTCTTGTGAAGCTATAGTCCAGCATGATTGGATTTTATAATCGTAGATAGCACTGTTATGGTGCAATTCTAATTCATCTATCAATAAGTCATCAACAATTTTTTCTTAGCATCAGGGTGGTCCTCTGACGATGGAACTGGGGTATCAACCCCACCCTCAACCC
This sequence comes from Solanum lycopersicoides, assembly GCA_022817965.1. Classification (NCBI taxonomy): domain Eukaryota; kingdom Viridiplantae; phylum Streptophyta; class Magnoliopsida; order Solanales; family Solanaceae; genus Solanum; species Solanum lycopersicoides. The sequence goes on along the minus strand of CM040621.1, from coordinate 78,099,985 downwards.
TTTTAGACAACAATCTAGCTTGAATTTTAGTCATACTATCCCGATGATCTACTAGGATCAAAATTTTAATGGTAAGGACAACATACTAAATCAAATATATGAATTTCAACACGTATCACTAGGAGGCAAACTGACTCTAGATTATAGTTTACTTGACATTATGATGTCAATGTTTTTCTTATGTCAACTAGTGTGTTCAACCAAAAAAAAGAGTGAAGGTGGAAAATCTCCTGTTGGGAAGATAAGTTGAAAAGGAGGATAATTTTGAAATTAGCACACCCTGTCAATAGCTAATGCATTTAATGCATCAAATTACTCATGCCCAGAAAATGCACACTTTTAGAGAAGGTAATCAACCGGTTAACATAGAATTCAAGTTTGAAAATTATATAAAAATAGATTATTTTTTTTAAAAAAATGTTAATTAAAATTCAATTCATATTATCCAATTATAGGGGAACTATAACTCAACAACATCTTATTATTTCAATTTGATAAACAACAACAATTACTGAAGTAGTTTTCCTACTGTTGACACCCAATTTTGTCTCCCACAACTTATTATAATATATTTTATGAAAATTTTTAAGGAATACGAAAAGATTATAAATTTATTATATAAATATTACTACTTACATTCTCATTTTTTCAAAATAAATGTTGTTCTTAAGAATTGAATTTTGTCCAATAGATATTTTTTCATACATTTTTTTAATTAGAAAGCTTAGATATTTAATGAGTCACTAATTTATATTAATTTAATTTTAAGAGTGACTAATTTTATAAAATAAGCTAATCTTGCAACTAATTATTATTAATTTAATAAATTATGACTATTTAATAAAGAAGATGTTATAATTTGAATGGTTTAAATTTGAGTAATTTTGGGAATTCAAGTCTCCTCTAACAGGCCAAGTCGTGTATGCCACGTAGGTGAGCACATGAATTGTGCTTCTTTAAATTAAATCTCGACCCTACGATACTATCTAATGGTCCTAGTTAATTAGTCTTTTACCTTTATTATTATTATTATTATTATTATTATTATATTATTATTATTATTATATATATATATATATATATATATATATAACATTTCCTTTTAATCCCTAATTTATCTTAATCGTCCGATCAAATGAAAAATGTTGCATTTCCATATTTATCAACGATTTAAAGAAAGAAAGAAAATTGAAAAACAATAGATGAGCACACAATTGAAGAAGAAGAGAAAGATACATATTTCACGTTGAAATTGTTTTGACAATAAAAAAAAGTTTTCGAATTTCAAACTAAAGGAACAATTAACTAAAAAGATTATGGGAACAAAGAAAGAGAGAGATTTATGGAGTGACATCAGGAAGGTATAAACAGGGGCTGGGGGAGTGGGAGTTATGTATCATGAAGTTTTGAATGAGCGCTGAAAATAGGGATTTTGGAAAAATTTAGAACGGGTAGAAATAATGAGAATTACGAAAAAAAATGTGTGTATCAAAACATACAACAACTATATTGAAATAAAGCAGAGAATTCATGAAGAAAGCCAATAGCTCTATGTTTGAATAGAATGAAAATTGGTACTCTTTCATTGATGAACCCAGCATTATATACATGTGTGTAGGACTATTTTAGAAGCATCAAAGATATGAAATATCCTAACTAACTAACCGTCTCATAACAAATTACATTCATGAATAAGAAGTTGATGAATTGTAACAAACTAACTATAATTAATTGTATTGTGTAATTGTATTGTTAATACCCCTCCTCAAGTTGGTGGTGATGATCTCACAGCCAACTTGCTCAGAACTGCAGCATGTTTGATACCAGTAAGTGCTTTAGTGAGAATGTCTGCTAGTTGTTCAGTAGTGGCAACATGGTGAAGAGAAATAAGTCCTTCTTGCAGTTTATTACGTACAAAGTGGCAATTAACTTCAATATGTTTAGTTCTTTCATGAAAGACAGGATTGTGAGCTATATGTATAGCAGTCTGACTATCACAATACACATTTATTGGAAAAGAATGTGATATAGTCAACTCAGTGACTAGTCTGTGTAACCAAACTAGTTTCCCTACCACTTCCCTAAGTGATCTGTACTCTACCTCGGCAGATGACAAAGATATTGTTTCTTGTTTCTTAGACTTCCAACTGATAGGGTTGTTTCCAATCAAAACCAAGTATCCACTCACAAATTTCCTAGAATCTGGACATGTTTTCCAGTCTAAATCACAATATGCCTTCAAAGTACAATCAGAATCATTAGACATGTAAATTCCTAGAGTAGGATCTTGCTTCAAGTACCGGAGTAGATGGAAAGCAGCCTGCAGGTGAGGAGCCCTGGGGTCTTGCATAAATTGGCTCAATTGTTGAACACTGAAAGTTATATCCAACCTAGTGTTAGTGAGGAAATTTAGCTTGCCAACAAGTTTTCTGTAATAAGTAGGATCAGGAATTGGAGCTCCTTCCTTGGCCTTGAGCTTAACAGTAGGATCAAGGGGGGATGAAAGAGATGTGTAGTTGTAACAGTCATACTCCTTCAATAAATCCAATACAAACTTCCTTTGTGAAATGAGTACCCCTCCTATTGTATCAAGTATCTCCATCCCCAAAAAACAATGTAGTTTGCCAAGATCTTTAATCTTAAAAGTCTTGTCCAGGTAAACCTTAAGCTGTGTGATTTCATTAGTATCTGTCCCTGTTAGAACAATATCATCAACATAAACTGCAACAAATACCACCAATGAATGAGACTTTTTGTAAAACAATGAATAATCATGATGTGAGTGTGTATAGCCTCTGAGAGAGAGTGTTTCAGTCAACTTGGCATACCATTGCCTGCTGTCCTGTTTAAGGCCATATAAAGACTTGTTCAATCTGTGTACTAAACCTGGTTCATTCACATTAAGACCTTGGGGTACTGTCATATATACCTCCTCATGAAGGTCACCATGTAAAAAGGCATTATTGACATCAAGCTGAAATATTTCCCAACCTTTTTTCACTGCACATGCTATCAGGGTCCTCACGGTAGTCATTTTAACAACAGGTGAATATATTTCTGTATAATCTATTCCAGCTTGCTGAGTATAGCCCTTAACCACCAATCTAGCTTTGAACCTCTCTATGCTCCCATCAGCTCTATGTTTTACTTTGTAAACCCATCTACATCCAATAGCTTTCTTCCCTGTAGGTAATTGAACCAGGTCCCAAGTTTCATTGGAATACAAAGCATCAAATTCTTGGTTCATGGCTTTTTGCCAGGCTGGGCTCAAGGCTGCTTCTTCATAAGAAGATGGTTCACTGTCACAACAAATATTCTCAACCAAAACTTGACTTTTAGATGCAATGACTTCAGGAGATATATGATTGTGTTTATTGAACAAAACATTAAGTGACAGGGTAGCTTGGGCAGTACTGGGATTAGAAGTAGTGGAAATAGAAGGTGTTTTTAATGTAGGAAGAGACAAAACATAATCCTTTAGATGGTGGGGTGTTTTAACTTCTCTATGAGATCTTCTTTGTGGCATTGCAGGAACATTAGGTTCATTGTGGATAGGTTGTATAGGTGGTGATAAAATTTGTGTAAAAATATGTATGGACTGGGAACTAGGTGACAGAGTATTGTGAGTATCAATTACTTCTGAATTAGTATTCAACAATGTATCACAATGATCAGCACAATCAGAAAAAGAAGAAGTAGAAAATATTGACTTAAGAACAGTAGAAAAAGTAGACTTTTCTGCAACCATAGCAAAAGGAAAGACATTTTCATGAAATACTACATCTCTAGAAATGTGTATTCTTTTTGTGGCAAGACTCATTACTTTGTACCCTTTAGTTCCAAAAGGATATCCTATAAAAATGTGAGGTGTGGTTCTTGGTTCTAGTTTGTCCCTGTGGACTTTAGGTACTGTGGGATAGCAAAGACATCCAAAAGACCTAAGTTGATTATATTTTGGTTTTTCTCTGTATAATACTTCATAAGGACATTTGTTTTTAAGCAAAGTGAAAGGTAATCTGTTTATGAGATATGTGGCTGTGAGAACACATTCTCCCTAGTATCTCACAGGCAGTTTGGATTGGAAAAGAAGGGCTTTAGCTGTTTCTAATAAGTACTTATGTTTTCTTTCTACTATGTTGTTTTGTTGTGGAGTATAGGGACAAATCTTCTGATGCATGATGCCTTTACTTTGAAGAAATTTGTTTGTTTCAGTATTATTGAACTCTAGTCCATTATCAGATCTGATGCACTTAATGGTTGTTAGAAACTGGTTTTCTACCATATTTGTGAAGGTCTGAATAACTGATAAGGCATTACTTTTGGTGCTCAACAAATGTGTCCATGTGGCCCTGCTATAGTCATCCACAAGAGTGATAAAGTATTTGTAATTATCATATGTAGACACATGATATGATCCCCACAGATCAACATGCAATATATCAAAAATTGCTTTGGATTGAGTGGTGCTATGATCAAAAAGTAATTTGGCTTGTCTTGCCATAGGACAAATAGTACACATGAAAGGTTTTTTGAGGAAAATTTGATTGGAATGGTAGACATATTCTTCATTTTTACAAAGGGTACATGACCAAGTCTATTGTGCCATAGTAATTCTACACTATTTTTAGGAGATGCAAAAGATATATCACTGTTTAACACAGGTGCATTATTGTAAGTAGAGGAACAAAGAAGAGAATCAGGAACTACAAAAGTATTAGACATTTGATCATAATGAGTGTAAACTTTTTGAGTGTTAATCACATCACACTTTCTAATATCTGACTCACTACAAGTTGTAACTGGAAAAGAAATACTTCTATGAGACAAACAACTACACATGAAGGCCATATTGGCAGAATCATTATTCTTCAAGCATCTTCCACAAATGTAGTAAATGCCTTCCTGATATTACCAACTACCTGAGGCCTCTTCACTGAAGGGGCCTATAATATAGACGTTGTGTCAGTGAATAAGACCATGCATTTCATTGAAGAAGATAAAGAATGAACAGAAATAAGATTGTACTTGAAAGAAGGAACATGTAATACATTGTTCAAAATAATTTTAGTTGTAATAGATGCATCACCATATTATGTCACTTTGACCTTGTATCCATTAGGGAGAGAAACAAGTATAAGGTAAGGCAGAGTTTGGATATTGGTTAGAGAGTTTCTGTTAAAAGTCATATGATTTGATGCTCTTGAGTCAATGATCCATAAATCATTATTTGATCGAAAACATTTGCATGAAGTATTACCAAAATCAATAGAAGAAGTGCACACTACCATACCTGCAAAGTTGCTAGACTCAACATTAGGCTTGGAATCTTCTCCTTCAACACCAACTTGGAATTGTTGTAGCAGATTCATGATCTGACCATATTGCTCCTGAGTGAACATTCTTCCCCATGATCAGATGTCATGCCATGTGCATTGGCTACAACTCTCCTACCCTTGAAGTTTTGGTGATTGTTCTGCCTGGACTGCTGTCCACCATTATGATTGACTTGCCTGTGATTGAGAATATTATTTCCCGGCGGATATCCATGTAATTTATAATATTTTTCTTTTGTGTGTCCTTTTTTCTTACAGAATTCACAGATTATGACATTTCTGTTATTGTTACCACCTGAGTATGATCCATTTCCTCCATAATTGTTGTTGTTACCTGAGTTGCCATTACCAGTTGAAAAATTTGTTCTATAGTTTCTACCTGTTCCTCTGTTACTATTGTTGATGGAATTCACACTTAAAGAAGTTGAATCCATAGGCATGCGAGTAGCAGGTTTAAATTCCCTTTGTTTTTCCTCCTGAATCAACAAAGAAAAAGCTTGTGCCATAGAGGGAAGAGGATTCATCATAAGTATATTACCTCTAATCACAGTATATACCTCATTTAACCCCATGAGGAACTGTATCAATCGCCTATTTTGTTTAAATTTATGCATGTTATCCTTGGCACCACAAGTACATACACAAGTGCACAAACTCTTTGCATTCAAAGTATTCAATTCTTTCCATAATTTCTTCATCCTCGTGTAGTAAACAGTGATGTCTAGAACACCCTGTGTCAAGGCATCGATCTCCTTCTGTATTTGATATAATGTTGCACCATTGGTTTGATCATATCTATCTTCCAGCTCCTTCCAAAGTTCAGTAGAATTATTGCTATACTCCACACTATCTGAGATCTCTTTGATCAGTGAATTTAGTATCCACGATGTCACCATATCGTCACACCTCTGCCATTGACGAAATTGAGGAGAAGTTTCAACTGGTTTTTCACAGCTCCCATCAATAAAATCTGACTTGTTCTTTAAAGGCAAAGCTCGTAGAACACCTCTTCTCCAGGATCTGTATCCAGTTCCATCAAATTGAACTGGAACAAGTTGGATACCTGGACAATCTGAAGGATGAACATAGAGAGGACTGCTCGTATCAATTCCAGCAGCATTCGTTACCATATGAGGAACACCAACATCACCCATGGCGATATCTTCAATCGAATCTGGAAATCACCAGATCTAGAAAGTTGATGAAGAAAAGAAACAAAGCCTTGTTGGCTCTGATACCATATCAAAACATACAACAACTCAATTGAAATGAAGCAGAGAATTCATGAAGAAAGCCAATAGTTCTGTGTTTGAATAGAATGAAAATTGGTACTGTTTCATTGATGAACCCAACATTATATACATGTGTGTAGAACTATTCTAGAAGCATCAAAGATATGAATATCCTAACTAACTAACCGTCTCATAACAAATTACATTCATGAATAAGAAGTTGATGAATTGTAATAAACTAACTATAATTAATTGTATTGTGTAATTGTATTGTTAATAGTGTGTACATACATAATTTCCCCTAAACATTTTTTATCTTAGAATTTTTCAAAGGTGAACAAATTTCAATCTTTATAAAATATTGGTGAAATGGTCAGATGGACCCTATACATGTATGTTTTTGTATTTAACCCTTCTAGTTAACACTTTGTCAACTGAACCCTTAAACTCATTAAAATACAATATTTTAAACCCTTTTCTTATTTGATTATTGTGTATGTAATCCAACTTCTTACATTTATAATTCCATGTCATTTTTTAATGACACGTAAGAAATTAAATATTAATAAAAAAAAATATTATTGGAAATTTTTGAATAGCAATGTTCTTCAACCCCCATATATGCTCATAATATGAGCACTAAATTTACGCCAAATAGATGGAATTTGATTTTATTTGACTTGAAATTTCAACTAGAAGTTCATAAACACAAAACCTACTAGCCAATTTGAATTAATTCAAAAAATTCATAAGACTTATTTGTTGTTCTTCAAGTTTTCTCAAACTTATTGATGGAGTTTTCAATTTTTTCAATACCCATCATCACTCTTTACGTTAATTCATATCAAACCTTCTCTTTAAATCCAACACAAATAATGATTTCAACTTTTAAAATAAAAAATATTAAAAATTTAGATAAAGTGGGCTGAAAAAAGAAATTAGGTGTGGTGTTTGATTTGTTGCAAAGAGAAGAGTGGATTTAAGAAGCGAAAAAAAATATGACGGGTTATTTCCAAGAAAAAAAAAGAGATCGGATGTGGTGGGTGATTTTGTTGAAGAAGAAGAGAAGAAAGCTTAGTGTTATGGAAAGAGTGGAGGAGAAGAAGATAAATTGGGGTGTGAGAGAGTTAATGAAGAAATATTTTTTTTAATTGAAAAATGATATTCTTAAATAGAAAATAGTGTAATGACGTGTTTGGAAGCGAGTGCATTTACATATTGTTCCAACTCAACAATATTTATGTCACATAAGTTTGGTCAATGGTAAGAGGGGTTTCAAATATTATGTTTTGATAAGTTTAAGAGTCCAGTTGACAAAGTATAAAATAAGGGTTCAAAATACAAACTCATACAAATATAAAGGTCTATCAGATCATTTCACCTAAAATATTTAACAAACTATCTTTTAAAATATTTAATATAACCCCCCTCCCCCCTCAACTTTGTAATTTAGATTTTGTTATATAAGTGTTTTACATATATTCTCACTCGTATAACATTTGAGTCATTTATATATATATATATATATAAAAGTTGGGGAAAATATATATATATATATATATATATATATATATATATATATATATATATATATATATATATATATATATATATATATATATATAAAAAGGAAAATTATATGGTTAAGCAAATATATATTAGTCCATTAGTCATCATAATTTTAGTTTTAGTTAATTACCATTCGCGATCAACATTAATTATAATTACATGGGCTAGAGTTTCATTATATAATTCGTATGTTTGTATAATTCGAAATTTGTATAATAAAATTTATATAACTATTTAAAGTTCAGATGTTTGTGTTTGCAGAAATTTGTTATTTCGAATTTATATCATACAAAGATACTCGCGAATTATACAAACTCACTCGTGAATTATATAAACGAGATAACTTAAATCATAGCTACATTCCATAAATATGCAAAGTATAACTATTAAACACAATTAAATTCATTATAGAGACTATTAACAAAAATTTCCCAATAAATAACGATAGAATATATGTGAGTCATATTCCTAACAAATGTTAAATCCACTCCAAATCATAAAATTGAGTAATAAAAAAGCCATATGTGTGCCAAAATGGGCCCCAAATATGTATGATATGATCCCCTTCAGTTCTTCTAAAAAAAACAACCGTTGCCCATATATCCAAATACAGCCCACAAGTTCCACATCAATCAGATAGCAAGAAATGGCAGTTTCTTCACTATCCTTTACATTACCTAAGCTTCAAACCTTCACTCCAAAACCCGCCATTGCAGCAACTTTTAAGGCTTCTTCTTCACATGAATCAACTCCTTTTATCAACAAGAAGCAAATTTTCCAAATGGGTGTTGGAATTTTGGCTGCTTCAATAGTCTCTTCAGCACCTTTAAATGCTGATGCTACCAGAATTGAATACTATGCCACTACTGCTGAACCCACTTGTGAGTTCAATTTTGTCCGTTCTGGACTTGGGTATTGTGACATTGCTGTTGGGTCTGGTGAAGAGGCTCCATATAATAAGCTCGTTAATGTAAGTTTGTATGTTTATTGAAGCTTAAACACTAGCATTTTCGTGTGTTTGCCGTTTGGCGTTGATGCATATTGTTGGAATTGCTGTACAATTTCTCCTAAAGTTCGTTTAAATTTCAAGAGCTCGTGGTGCAGAGAATGTTGCGGTCTCTTGTTATTTCATGATGTGAGTTAGAATCAATTCCTAACACTTTTGGTCTCCGTCAAATATTTCGGAACTCCACCTGTTAGATTTGTGTTTTCTTGATAAGCATGGTGTTTGAGTCTATTTGTGGGCGCAACTCAACTAATTCCATGAGATAACTTCACCTTTCACCCACAACAACTATTGGGTAACTTTATCCATCAAGATTCTGCTATTAGGTAAAAAATAAAATAAGCGGGAACTCATATTAAGTAGTACAGTTTTTGTTGTTCTACTATTTTAAATTTATTTCTAGAGTGTGGTGCAGTTTTCTAGGTGTATTTTCTATTATTTTTCTTAGTATATTTTTAGTGTCTACTGTAATTTGTTTGTGTTGCATACTTTAGGATTTGATGAGACTTTATTGGTGTTTATAGTTAAATTTTTTTGGCTCAACTTTATATTATTGATGACATGACTCTTAGATAGGAAGGAATAGAGGTTGCGTACTAGGGTCGAAGGTTTGTAAGGGTGAATTTTTGTCTTGCCATGCGTAGGTTTAGGCTTGTTAGTGCCTGTTTGTACTAGTCGTACCCTTGTAGTTCTTGTCTTATTTAGTGTATTGTGTTTCGATTATGACACTATTTTGTTGTTATTATTGTTTCTTTCTCGTAGATTTTACACTGCTTTTCTTATTAAACACTATGCTTTCTTCATTGTTTTCTTCTTCTTTTACTTGGGTTTGATGCACTTGAGTTGAGGGTCTTTCGATAACAACCTCTCTACCTCCTCGGGATAGTGATAATATTTGCATACACCCTACACTCCTCAGACCTCACTTAGTAGGATTTCATTGGGTATGTTGTAGTTCCATCAAATCTAACGGACAAAGTTAAGTAAATATTTGCAGAGAGAAACTGTTAACTTTTGACAAACTTAAAGGACCGAAATTGATAGGTGCATACTTAAGGAGCTATTTTAACCTATCCTCAAACACAAGGTGTTATTTTGTGATGCCATCTATGTATTGAAAAAACTATGTAAGAAGTAAATGCGGAATGAAGTAAATCAACAGAAGAATTTTTTTTCATGAAAAAACTCCTCTCCCAGGAGCAAAAGATTAAGACCTACCTCATAGAATTTCCCTCTCAAATTACCACCAAATTTGAGTTACAATTTTTGGTTACAACTAATCAAGGAGCTAACCACTGTACACCTATCCTTTCTACAATTCTCCCTAACTGTAGCTCACTTCTTCAACAACATCATGACACTTAATATATGAATAGATGACTGCTTCTTGTTTTTCCAACAAGGATTAGTGCATGAATACAAGATTCTAATCCAAGTTTGATTTGGTTCTTCCTTCACGCATCAACGACTGTTTTGCTCCTATTTCCAAAGCTTTTCCCATGTATCCAAATATGATAATTCTGCCATATTCTTTTCTTGTTCCTTGCTTGATTGGATTATCCGCAATCCTAATTCCTTAAGGTATCCTTCTACGCACTTGGAATCTGCTTTGCCATCGATGTACTGTCTTCTTCAAGTCTACTGTGAAGGACCTGGTTCCTTCCCTCCTAGCAGTATACTCTTGATATCATCTGTTATAGTAGACATGTTAAGGAACTGGTTCTTCACTAGTTCGTTGTCATAATCACTACCAGTCCTTTTTCGAGTCATGTATGATATATGATTCTTGCATGTGTTTGTTATGTTTTGCTATTCATTTGTTAATCATCAAAATTCCGTATTGTTAGCATAGCTCGTAGCTCTCTAGCTCACATAACTCTTCCTAGCTAATGTAACTCAACTTAAGGGATCATTTTTGTCATTTTCTCGTATCTTGATTATCCTAACAAGTTTCTTCTATGAGGTTCTAAGGTTGTAGTATTATTGTTGGAATAACAAAAGAAAACAATTATATGTACAAATATATATCTCTTCTCTGTCATGATACCGTGAAAATGAAATTCAAAACTATGTGGTTGATATGTCATTTTGAAAGTCAAAAAGAAAAAAAAAAGACTTGATTAAAGAAAAATAAAAATAAAAGAGTCAAGTTCCATGCTTTGATGATGTTAAAAATATTTAAACAATCAGGTTACCTATAAGGTAATTGCATATAAATTTTTCTGAGAAGATTAACCAGTAACTTGGTAAAATCGATAATTGACCTGTGATCACAGGTTAAATTAGACTGATGGTGTAAAAATTCTATACACGGGCGGATAAAAGGAAACAGAGTTGATTTTTGTCTTCTATTGTTCATCGAACAGAGGAGAGTAATGAGAAAGATAAATTGAAGTTATTAGAGGATTGCATCTTTAGTATTTTGTGCATAAAGACGAGATTGAGCGAAGAAAGAAGAAATGGTCATTGTTTGCTTTTTATTTTCCCCATGAGGACATACCACTGCCTCTTTAGTCACACAGGAAAAGAAAGTTTTTTTGTGTATTGAATATCTCCTCTAATTTCTCTTGAACTTGAGAAAGGTTTGTTAAGTATCCTATTTATGCAGATTCACTATACTGCAAGGTTTGGGGATGGTATTGTTTTTGACAGCAGCTATAAACGTGGTCGAGCCCTTACCATGCGCCTCGGCATGGGCAAGGTATGTTACCATTAGGGTCCGATCTAAGTTATTGTAACTGGTGGTATATAATGTGATCTGTATTACCTTCTGCAATGCTTGTCTGTCCCAGATTATAAAATTACTAATTAGGACCAGTTATTTATCAGACAGACAGTTGAAAAGGTTTTCATATATCTTTAGTTCAATATATTATGTGCATCAAAACATCATAAACAATGTATGAAGCTGGATGAATATCTATGTACTGACAAAACTAAATATGCTCGCAGTTTGAAGAGAACAATGTAAAAGACACTGTCATTGGATTTAGCAACTGTAGTATCATCAATTTTCATTTCGACTGTTTTCTTGACTAACTTAAATTCTTGAAGTTGAAAGTAGTTGTACTTTTGATACAATTTCTTACTTTACAAAAGCGAGTCTCTGTCAAGCACTACCATCGTCCAACTACACTAGACTTTTCGGCTCTATTAGGCTAGTCTTACCCTCTATTAACATCTTCCCTATTCCTCTGCGCTCTCAATTCATAATTTTTGCTACCAAGATCTTTTATCCATGCTTATCAAAAAATAGAAAAAAAATTGTTTAGCCTCACAAAAGAGAAGGAAAAGGAATGAATAATAAGAGAAGCTCGCATAAAGGAAACAACCATGTTTTGGGGTATCAAATGGAGTAGAATGGAATAAGTTTATTTCCATGTAGCGTCAACAACCTCATTTGATTATTGACTAAAGGAAGACAGAAATAATGTGCTGATAACCAATTCTTTCAGTAAGCCGTCACTTTTTTCGGTTATGGGATCTCTTTTATATATGCTGATAACCAATTTACACCTCAAATTGCAATTAAGATGGCATCCAAGAGCTTTATCTGAGGCTCATATAGAAGGTATACATGAATAAGAAACATAAACAAGAAACTAAATAAAGAATATAGTTTAATTTTTTGCAATATCTTATCTACAATTTGTGAACTCCGGAGCATGTTGTTGACAGGTGATCAAGGGATTAGATCAGGGAATCTTGGGAGGTGAAGGGGTACCACCAATGCTAGTTGGTAAGATTTTAAAGCTAATTAGAGCCTACTGTGGATCTTTTGCTTGTTTCTTTTTAGTATTCCAGTATAGTTCACTTTAGAAGTTTTAATACATAGGTGGCAAACGTAAGCTTCAGATTCCTCCACATTTGGCATATGGACCAGAACCAGCAGGCTGCTTTTCAGGTGTGTTTTTGATATGTTTTAAATGCATTATATTGTTTGGTTCCTTGAGACAAGTATCATCTCACACATCAGATGATAAGGCTTATTCTTTAATTTCTTTCTCTCGAAACAAGCTAGCAGAAACGAGTTGTATTTTTTTTCCCTTTGGTTAACTGGTGACATCAGAATGTATCAAAACTATTAGAGAAGAAAACTTGCATTTTTGTTGGAATATATAAAACACTTAATTGCAAGTAGCATCTTAAAAAACTTTGCTTACTATATTCTGAAGGATGGATGTGAATAGGTATGCAATTTCTCTTCATAATCTTAATCAATGTATATTCCTCATTTACATGGTCTAGGCTACCATTGGCCTTGGGAGGCTGTGAAGGACTCATATACTCAGTTTCATTGTGTTACTCATCTAACCTTTTTCATCGCTGTAAATAAAAAGAAGATATTCAGTTTGTTGCTATAGCAGTTATTTACACATTAATAAAGATAATGTTTTTTAATCTGTGTAGGAGATTGCAATATTCCTGGAAATGCAACACTTGTATATGACATCAAATTCGTTGAATTATACTCGGGAAACAGGAAAATGTGATGTGATGAGAAATCTGAAGCTCAAGCACAACTAGTGAGTTCCTAAGACACCTTGTGATTAAGGTTTTCTTCCTTACTTGTTTTGTTATATCATGGTGTCACACTTGCTTTTGTACTCCCTCCTCCTTCCCAATCTGGATGTCCCTATTAAGTGTTACTATATGAGAGACTTGCCTATATGAGATTCAGGATGATAGTTAAAAACTTAAAATGTATATATAATGGAGTGTCAAAGAAATATCACACCTACTTAAAAGTTGTAAAAGAATTTGAGCATGTGGTTATTTAGTCTGTATCTGCAAAAAAAAAATAAAAAAATCACCCTTTGGGGTGGCCCAGTGGTTTGGGTTTGGGACTTCCATGTTAGACGTCTAAAGTTTGAAACCCCTTGGCGGCAAAAGCAATGGGTTTGCCGTTTGGGTCGAGCTCATCGCACCGGGCTTGGCTAGTGCGGGTTACCTCTCTTGTATGGTTTGCGAGCTATTGTATAGGAGTGGGGTTTTTATCCTATGCGCACCCAAAAGGTAGCGGTGCCGGTTTCCCTCTTCATAAAAAAAAAAAAAAAACTGACAAGAATAAAAGGTATATATTTATATATGAACTACACCTAATTCCCAAACTAGTTGGGTTAACTGTATGAGTCCTCAAATTAGTTTGACTATATTTACGCTAACCTTCATCGTTCTGTACATCTCCTTTATCTAGGCTTGTGACCTGTTTTGCTTTGCACATATGCGGGATTTGTATGTTTACATTTTTAGTTAGAATTATCATATTAGGGATTTCCATTCCAAAAGAAGGTCAAGTAGCTTGGGGATAAGGAAAAAAAAGTAGGTCTTATAAAATAAAGGGGTCGGGAAGAAGTAGCTGATTAACTGGGAGTCTGGGACAGATAAAGTAGCACTCAACGTTTTTCTTCCGGGTGGCTTATCATACCATGTTTATAATTGATGAACTAAGCAAAAGTTAATTGCACATATGGAAAAGAGAAGACTAAAAGGAAGAATGAGTTACTGTTTCTGATTACTAGAAGACTGATAGCTCTCTTAATTATTGTGCCTAGAGAGAGTTTCCAACAAAACTAGATATTCAACATAGTTATTCACCAGAAGAGTAAAGCCTTAAACTTTTGGAACAAAGCTCCTACATCATTGTACAAAAGGAGTGTGTTCATTTTCTAAGCAGGAAATGCCATATAACCAGATATCAGGGAAGTCAAAGAAAGACTGATGAGTGAATTCCAGGTTTACCCAGTCCCTTATTTCATTCTAATAAATGAACTCAGGATGACTCGATATAAATATTCTATCTTCTGAACTCTAGCTGGCTTTGGTGATGTTTGCTCAAGAAAGACAGCAAAGTAAAATCCCTCTCCTGCTGGGTCTGTGACACTTCTTAAAGAAATTGAATAAAGTACAATTTTCCAGATAAGTTGTCTGTAATAAGCTCAATATAAAGGTAGAACAACCTGTTATTGTTCCTGTTTACCACAACCTTTTTTCATCAGTAAAGGGTAGATTTTTTGAATAAACGCTGTACCAAGCTAGTACTGAGCTACGTATGAAACATTTCTAAGGAATGCCCGAAAGCTGAAAGCATTCCAAAAAGTTCAGATTACAATAATATCAGTAGCAAAATCAGCAGTATTTGATTTATTTTTAACTCTGGATAAATCTTTTTTTCCACAGTGAAGAATTCTTCTCCTTCCCCTCGAAGCATTTGCAGTTTTTCTCAATACAATACTTGTTAAGAGAATGGACATTGAGCCAAACTCAACCTCAAAAGCTAGCTCATGAGGTGAGGATTCTATTGTCTATCCCCGAACATTGTTGGGACTACTTACAAACCCTGCATGCCAGGCTTATTGATTGGAGCATGGACAACATAAAATGGAGGCCCAACATCAATAAATTTAAAATTTGGGATTGTCTGGCTCCGATACATATTAAGAAAATGGACTTTGGTCTAAATCAACCCTAAAAGCTAGCTCATGAAGCGACTATTGCCCAATTGCCCACCCCACAAACAATGTGGGACTACTACGAATACTCCACATCATGCAAAATGGAATGGTCTTCCAGTCTTCTCTGTGTCTTTCCTCATTTTCTGGCTTTGCCAATTGTATAGGACTTGCTTTACATTTGTTGGCGTAACCCATTGGACTCCAGAAAGGTTGAGAAACACGCACCAGAGTTAGTATCCAAAGATCATGCCACCACCTATGGAAACGTCAAAAGGAGATATTGGTTGGACGTACAATCTGCCTTGACTCTATTGCACTCTGGTCTAGCTAGCACCTCTAGTTGAAATGCTGACCCATCCACAATATCCACTGTAGTTAACGATAACCATCGTTGTTAGTGAACATGAGATGCCACTTTCAAGTATTCACCTGTGTAAATTTATGGTGAATTTCTTCGAGTATTGGACTCGGCTATGCCAAAATGTTTTGTATGTTGTGGATGTATAGGAAATCATGGTGACTGTTGCCTACAATGATAATATTGATAAAAATCTAGAGTGATTTTAGATAGAGAGATTTGCTTTCGTAACTTTTGGCACCATAATTGGTTAGATCATGGCAGCATGTGAGGAAACTATATTCCAGTAGAGCAACCGTATTCATATCGTACCCTCTGTTAGGAACATTAATTTTCATTTGAATGGCATAGTAAGCACTCATCCTTCTGTGTGTTCCCTCTCATTTGGCATGATATATATGTTTAGAGCTACTTGAACTCTGTGGGCTTACAGGGTAAGAAGTTTCAATATCCTATAGGTTGCATAACTAATACTTTTAAGATCTTATGCATATTGACTTCTCATTTCTTCAATGATGTTGGTGCTTGTTTAATATACTGACATATTGTTGATCTCCTGACATAGGATCCACCCAGAATTAGTTTGAATGAAGATCTAGAGCAAAAGGTGACAGAATATTTTTCTAGAGCGAATAAAAGTAAGTCAAGAAACAGATTTATTTTTCCATACAAGATGCAACTTACCTAATGGTGAGGAATGCTTGCAGGTGCCAACTTTCTGGGATCATTTTTGAGCTGGTAATCTAAGTTCCTAACATTGTGTATAATTGACTGTTGTACTTGATTTAAGTATATGCAAACTAGAGTTTTATGTTCAAAATACTTGAAAATCTTGTATAATTATTTTATGTATACTTTGTGACAGATACTTGAAAATCGTGTATAGTTATATCATCTGTATTTTGTGACGAATACATTTTGAAATTAAATGTAAGTTGTTAGCTCAATTGCAAGAATCAGTGAAGATTCTTGGATTGAGATGAACTGATGAAGAACAACTTAAGAACAATTAGAAGGGAAGAGAAGAATTAAAGAAGAAGAGAGATTTAGAGAAAAGAACAATGATTTGTATATTGATTGATCTGAAGTGTACATACGAGATGTGTTTATATACAACTGTAGTAGTGAGTTATTTAGCCTAATTCACAACTAACTTCTTGATCGACTAACCAACTCTATGAGCAGTAGTTCAATGGAACAATAATTGTAACTAACTGTCAGTTAAAACAGAATCTACTGACATTATCAATGCTAAGTCTAATTAGCTGATTAGTGTAACAATACTCCCCTCCTAAAAGAGATCCAGGTACCTTCAATGCCTGATAGAATTCCCAAGTAGCATCATCAGCAGACAAACCTTCCCATTTGACCAATACTTGTGCCATATCCTTGCCATCCTTCTTGACCATTCGCTTCTGAAGAATACTCTCAGAATTGGGACAAAGTGGATGGGCAATGTCAATGACAGGAGGTAATGAGACATGAGCAGGCAATGCAAAACACCTCTTCAATAATGAGACATGCACAATGGGTGGGGTGGATTTTGACAAAATCAAGAAAACAAAGAGTATAAGCCACTGGTCCCACCTTCCTCAAAATCTGAAATAGACCATAATACTTGGCTGCCAGCTTATGAAAAGAGTGGCCAGAAACAGTACTCTGCTTATAGGGATGGATCTTGTAGTATACCCAATCACCAACCACAATAACCCTGTCACTTTTGTGTGAATCAGCCTGTTGTTTCATTCTCAAATGGGCCCTCCTCAAATGGGGTTTCAAGAGCTCCAACTTCATCTCCATGTGAAGTAATGTAGCATCAACTTCAGTAGAAGCAGAAGCTGATTCACCTAGAAGATATGACAAGTATAGTGGAGGGGGCCTCCCATAAAGTGCCTCATAGGGAGTCATTTGAATAGCACTATCTATGAAAGCAAGTGTTTTACCAATACTCGGCCATAGCTAGGCAAGAGAACCAAGTATTAGGTTCTTCACTACAAAAACACCTTAAGTAAGTTTCCAAGCTTCTATTCAGCACCTCAGTTTGACCATCAGACTGAGGATGGTATGCTGAAGAAGTGTTCAATTGGACCCCTTGTAGGTTGAACAATTCTTGCCAAAAGTTATTAAGAAAGACAACATCTCTGTCACTAGTGATTGTATCAAGCAACCCATGCAATTTAACTATTGTGTCCATGAAAACCGCAGCTAGTGACTGAGCAGTGTAAGAGTGTTTCAAAGGAAGAAAATTAGCATATTTACTTAGTCGATCCACAACTACCAAGATGACCTCATAACCCTTGGATTTGGGAAGACCGTCAATGAAATGCATGCTAATTTGAGACCAGACCACTTCAGGAATAGGTAGTGGTTGTAATAAACTTGGATAGGTAGCTAGATCAGATTTATTTTCTAGCAGGTGTCACACTTCTGAACAAATAACTTCACATCAGTTCTGATAGCCTTCCAGTAAAATAGAGTCATGAGCCTCTTAAGAGTAGCTTCTACACCTGAATGCCCTCTCTGAGCAGAAGAGTGCCAAAAGGAGATGATATCAGATCTTAACTCATGCACCTTACCAACTACTAATTTCCCCTTTCTTCTAAGCAAGTTATTTTGCCAAGTTAATTGTTTATGGCAATTTGGATTAGCTACCCATTCTGTAATGAGAGTCCTCAATTCAGGATCTGCATCCCAGCTAGATGCTATATCTTGAGGAAGATCAGAAGAAGTATCAAGGTCATTAACTCAGCACCGTGCACCTTGGACAAAGCATCAACCACTTTGTTTTCTACCCCCTTTTTTTGTACTCAATGACATAGTCAAATGGCATGAGCTTAGTGAGCCATAACAACTGTGAGTTAGTGTGTAATTTTTGTTTCAACAGATACTTCATAGCATTTTGATCAGTTCTGATAACAAATTTTTGGTTTAACAAATTAATGTGACCACTTGGTCACAGCATGCACAATAGCCAACAGTTCCCTATCATACATCGAGAGTGTTGCATGCCTAGGTTAAAGCCCTTTACTAATGAAAGCAATAGGGTGACCCTCCTGCATTAGTACAACACCAATCCCAAATCCACTAGCATCAGTTTCCACAATAAACAACTTATTCATGTTAGGTAATGTTGGTGCCTTAGTCAATGCATCCTTAAGTTGTGCTAGTGCCATTGAAGCTTCCTCATTCCACCGGAACTTGTCCTTCTTCAGAAGATCATTCAATAGTCTTGATATAGTACCAAATCGTTGGATAAATCTTCTATAGTATCCAGCTAATCCCAGAAAACCCCTCAACTATGTAAGGGTAGTTGGAGTAGGCCAATCCCTTATAGCAACAATCTTCAAGAGATCTGTAGACACCCTTTCTTGGGTGATGAAATGACCTAGATATTCAATCCTCCTCACTCCAAAGAAGCATTTAGATTGCTTAGCAAATAGTTGGTGGTGCTGCATAACCTCAAAGACAGTCCTTAAGTGTTTCAGATGCTCATTAAGAGTTCTGTTGTAGATAAGAATATCATCAAAGAAAACAAGAACATGTTTCCTAAAAAGGCCTGAAAGACATAGTTCATCAGTCCTTGAAATGTGGCAGGTGCATTTGACAGGCCAAATGTCATAACAACATATTCAAAGTGCCCATAATGAGTTCGAAAGGCTGTTTTAGGTACATCTTCAATTGCCATCCTTAGTTAGTGGTAACCAGATCTAAGATCAATCTTAGAAAAGATTATAGACCCCCTCAACTCATCCAATAGGTCCTCAACAACTGGAATACGAAATTTATTCTTGATAGTGTGTTTATTCAAATCTCTATAATCTACACACAACCTCCATCTACCATCTTTCTAGCCCACCAACACCACTAAAGCAGCAAATGGACTTCAACTAGGTTGTACCACCCTTCATCTAAAATTTGTTGAACCAACCGTTCAATAATGTCCTTCTTGACTAAAGATATCTGTAAGGTATTATATTTATAGGTTCGGTATTGTTGTGCAACACTATTCTATAATCAAAAACTCCTCTAAATGGAGGTAATTGTTGGGGTTCCTCAAATAAAATCGTGTACTCTTGTATTAGACTTAGTAGTCTAGGGTCCTTCTCAAAGTTCTCCTGAGCTTCAATCGAATGCGACTAGTCTTTGTTACACTTAGATGACATTACTTGAATTATACATAGTTGGGAATTGTTACCTGACATTTTAGCTAACTTTACAGCTCATGTAGTTCTGATTTGTTTGCTTTCTCCCCTGAGAAGATGCTTTCTCCCTTTATACCAAAACTCCATGGTGAGTTCCCTGAAATTCCTCTTGATATCTGCAACGATCCGAAAGTACCCCCTAGAAGAAGGGAGAACCCTTAGGTCGGAAACAATTGTGTACTTGACCTTTCGTAGGTCTCGTACAAGCCTTAGCTATCATTCATTACATAAAACATGAAAAGTAGTGCGGAAATAAAACTTTTCACAAATAAATTAATAAAGAAACCCTCTTTCATAAAAGCTAAGGATTGATCTCGTCTTCACAAGCCAACTTAAGACACGACATAATATCTTATGGACACGACCATTTACATTGAAAGAAATACATAATAAGTCTTAATAACAAAAACTAAGAAACATAGACTATGTCCTCGAATATATGAGGACATACCAAGTCTTGAGAGAGTAGATTTCCCAAGCTTTGCCCTCTAGACTTCTCCTTGCTTCCAAACCTATACTTATAAAGTATAGAAAAATATGTGGTTAGTACAAACAATGTACTAAGTATGACATATGCAAAAACATGCAAAAAATGACATTTTAGTATAAATAAACTTTCATGCCAAATAAGTGAAACCTTCATGAATATAGAAGTAAAACAACATAAGAATCATCATTTAACATTTAGAGAAGGATTTCCATGATTTTAACAAAATGAACCATTTACAGTAAAACATAGTACCATTAGAGTGAACTTAAACAAACTTACAGTGAACCCTTTTTGTTCCTAAAACAGTGAACTCCCAAAGTCAAGCCAAGAGGAAGTGAACTCATTTCCATAAGAGTTTTCCTAACCAAGGTTATGCTAAGACTCACAAAGATAAGACATGAAGGAAACACCCATACACCTCCTTCAATACACACCTAGGTGATCCCCAAGACTATCCATCCTAGGCTTACTCCACTCGGGATAACAAGTCCCCACTCAATAACAAGACATTAGAAGAACACTCAAACACTTCACAGAACACACCAAGACTTCCCTTTCGGAATGCCTACTTAGTGCAATGAATAGATGGCGTCTCATTCCACCACCTATCCTAAGTAGTACATTCTTTTAGAAGACTTAACTCACTCAATTCATATAAGACTCACCAAGACTTCCCTTTCGGAATGCCTACCTAGTGCAATGAATAGATAGCGTCTCATTCCACCACATATCCTAAGTAGTACACTCTTTTAGAAAACTTAGTACTTTCATTACTTTTGTGGGGGTTAGCTTAACCGACATAGATCATGAGAGCTAGACATGAAATCTCGATATTAACCCTTATCGGATGAGGAATTCTCACTTGCCTAGAGTAAGGTCATTCTCTTAGCTTTTACATGGCTTTCCCAATAGCTACACCTATGCGGGCGCATAGTTAAGGGATAAGGAGATTGCTCCTAAGTAACTCATTCTCTACTAACGAGGAGTACTCATCTCAAGAGGTACATTGGAATACAACATCTCAAATCACGAAGTGTAACCACCCCTTCTTCATATCCTCTCAGTGCTAAGCATAACTCCCCACGGATTCTCAACATTATATACTATAGGTTAAGGATAACTAGTGAACACCACATCTCAACTCACGTAGGGCATTCATCCTCCGACCTATCTTAGAAAGCTCTTAGGATGTAGTGAGGTTTCTACTAAACACTTCATCTCAACTCACGAAGAGTGTTCACCCCAAAACTCCCCTGTTGACTTAACTTAGCTTCATTCATTCATTCAAGTGTGTGTACATGTGAACACACCTTGCATATAAGCATCATTTCATTTACATTAACTTCTATACATGCTTAGACCTTCATTCATCACATTACACATTGTAACATGCTCAACATATGCACTTACTTCATTTAGGCATAATCTAAGCAAAACATGCAATTCAAGCTTCATAATACACATTACAAGAACCATCTTCATTATCACTTCATTTCACACATTAGGCCTTCAAAGCCACACTTACAATACATACCAAGTATATCTAATTCATCAAGTAAACACCGCCACAAGGTGGATCATACCACTCAAGAGCATTTCATAAAGAGAGTTAACAATGAAACCAACTTACCATTCTTCCAAAGCTTTCACACCTATTTACAATTTACTCAACAATTCATCATAAAATAGCCCTTAGGGAATTAGCTAAACAACAATATCAACATAAGGAAATCAAAGCTCAAAGACTACAAAACCATGCTCATTTAACCCATTCCTTAAGCCAAAATTTGATAAAAAGCTTTAACATGTTTTCATGGAAGTTTTAGCATTAAAATCACCAACTAACATTAGAAACATCATATTTGAATCATTTAAAATATTTTCATGCAAGACTCATATTTAGAGTTAAAGATAGAAGAAGTTATGGTTGAAAACCCTTTTTGAAAATCTATTAGAAATGACTCTTTGAATGGAAGAGAGTTCAAGGATGACTACCATACCTTACATAGAAGAAACCCCACTAATTTTTTATGAAGAAATCGACCACCAACAGCCCTCCTAGCTCTTTCTTGACTTCTAGCTTCTATGGAGGTTTGGGAGAGTTTTCTTGAGGAAAGGGTTTTGGGTTTTAGAAAATGATGTCTAAAATTAGGTCTTAGGGTTTGAAACACCTTAATATACCTAAAAGAATCTAAAAATATCTTCTAAGGTTCGTAAAAGACTTGGGGTGAATTTACAAACACCCCAAGCCAAAACAGAATTTTGACAGCTTTTGGCAGCAGCACCAACAACTCCAACCAACGGACCGTTTGTCAAACGACGCCCCGTTGGTGGGGGTTCGTTGGTTGGGTCTACAACCTCCAAATCCTGCAGACCTGTAGGTTCAATCGAAGGACCAAGTCGACGAGCCGTCGATTGGTCAATTGGCCGTCGACTGGTTTCGTTGGTGGACACTGCCTAGGCAGTTTTGGGTCCTAGTCTTGGGCCCCTCGTGGGTCCTGAGTGGGGTCGTACTCAGACTTTAAACCCCTAAACATAGTCTTCTAGGTCTTAGGAACATCCCACATCAATTTCGATTAAAACGAACACGTAAAACTCACTAAAACACATGAAGACACACAAGCACAATCTTAAACATATCTTTCGAATGTCATGGACGTTCTTGGACGTTTGACCTCCAAATGTCACCAAACTTCACACACTGTCTAAGGACATCATTATAACTCATTTTAACACAAAATTAACTCAAGAAACATTCATGAATCTCTAGTTCACCTTAGTTCGTTTTAGGGTGTTACAATATCTCCTAGTGTTAACAACCATTGAATCCTCAAAACTACACCACAAGATCCTAATGGCAACAAAAGAAATTCTGCTGAAAACTCCACACCTTGTAACAACCAAGAAATATTGCACATTTGGCTCATCTGCAGATCATTACCATTAGTTGTTGTTACTGCCTGAGGCGTAGTAGATGTAACTTATCATCCCAAACCCTTCACCACTTCATGATCAATGAAATTATGTGAACTTCTTGTGTCTACCAAGATGTGAAGAGGTTTCTTGGAATGGTAACCAGTGACCCTTAATGTTCTGAAACCCAATGAGCTATTAAGTGCATGAACAGGGATTTCCATCTATTCTAATGGCCCAATTAATAATATCTCCTGGTCCTCCAGAGTTGCTTATTTTTCCTGTTCACTCTTCACTTCTTCAAGTTCCTCCACCTCTATCATGTATAACTGTTTCAAGTTCTTGCACTTGTGGCCAAACACATACTTCTCATCACAGAAATAGCACAGTTCCTTGGACCTCTTTTCATTCATTTCTTCTGCACGCAATGTTCTTCTATTGGTCCCTCTAGTTGTTGTTGTACTTGTATAACTACTTGGTGTGGGTAATAAGAGAGGTTTACTGTGAAAAATCTGATCACTATACCTTCTTGGTTGATTTGAATTCTGAACAGGTTGTCTCACAGCTTCTAAGTATGCCTCCAGCATTCTTGCCGACTTATAAGCTTGAGACAATGTGAGAGGGTTTGTTATTTTTACTGTCATGTTCAACTCCTTCTTCAGACCTCCTACGAAGCAACTGATTGCATTTTCTTGTGATAGATTAACCTGGTTAGATTCCTCTAAAAAATAGCCTGGTAATCTTTCACAACCATTCCTCTCAAAAATAGCCTGGTAATTTTTCACTGCTCCTGTTTATATCACTTTTTTTTATCTCTTCCATCGGGTCATCATAATCTGCCCCAAATTTTTCTACTAGAGTCATAACATACTCACTCTTTGTTGGTGGCTGTAAATACTGTAAGTATTGTCTATACTTCATGAATGACAAATGTCATTGAACAGCCTCACCGTCAAACTGTAAAGACGCAATTCCTATCCTTTCCTCCATCGAAATATTGTCCATACTAAAAAATTATTCGATCCTGAATAACTAAGATCTGAGATCTTCTCTATAGATCTCAAGAATTCCATCCTCGGACATCGAGAGAATTGAGAATGGTGATTGGTGAAACTACTTGCACTCTTTTTCCTCTGGAACCTTTCACCGAATAGTTTTTGTGCATCTGGCAATCCCCCTCTTTCAAGATGAATTACAGGTGATTTTTCCCCTTGATTTCCTCCAGTAGTTGCAGGTGATTTATATATGCGGTTTCCTCCAAAAGTAGCCAATTGATCATTCAATTCCAACATAACTTGATCCAATCTCTTAAGATTCGACACTTCCCCTGCAAGAGTCCCCATCTCTGATAACATTTTCTGCACCATCTCACGCAATTCCCCCACTTCATTGTTAGAAGATCCATCATTTGCTCTTGTATTTTTTGTAATTGCTGCGAAGGAAAGATCAGCTCTGATACCAATGTTATCTTAATTGCAAGAATCAGTGAAGATTCTTGGATTGAGATGAACTACTGAAGAACAGCTTAAGAACAATTAGAAGAGGAGAGAAAAATTAGAGAAGAAGAGAGATTTAGAGAAAAGAACAATGATTTGTATATTGATTGATATGAAGTGTACATATGAGATGTGTTTATATACAACTGTAGTAGTGACTTATTTAGCATAATTCTCAACTAACTTCCTGATCGACTAACCAACTCTATGAGCAGTAGTTCAATGGAATAATAGTCAACAGTAATTGTAACTAACTAACTGTCAATTAAAACATAATCTGCTGACATGACCAATACTAAGTCTAATTAGCTGATTAGTGTAACATAAGTTCATCGTTCACCTATATAACATGAAGTCGAAAAGAGTCAGAACAACTCCATTTGTCCTCTTTTCCTTTCTTTTCAATAATAATGGTGTCTGGGCTAGTTTTGCCTCATCTCAACTTTTTAATTGGTTATACGTTACCTCTCATCAATGCAGGGCAACTTTTCCCTTCAAGGCATAGATAGATGGGAAGAAATCGCCTAGCATTTTTGTTTTTGTAACAAAGTAATTGAACCATGGTCTCTCAAATTTTGACCAATCATTGACTGTTAAGCCATTCCCTTGAAAATATTTATATTATTTCTGATTATGAGTGACTCGAGTCCAATATGAGCTTACAGTCCGGCAGTTGTGTGTTGAATCAGGTACACGACGGTACGGAACATAGACACCTAAGATCCTCTATAGATTAGTTTGGCAAGATAAAAGTACTGATAGAATTCACTGTCATTAGACATATTAATAGTTTTCTATTCTAAGTAGAAAGAAAGTTAAATTTGTCAGAGTACTAGACATAAGGAAGTGGAAGATAAACGTAAAAAGAAAAAGTCTCTTCTCTATTCTAATTAAGCGACAAACTTACTTCGGGCTTAGGAATAATCAAGCTTATTCCGGTGAAGTTTCAAATTAGAAGAACTCAAGAAATTTTAATTGAATCATACAATGATAAATAAAAAAAAAAAGAGTTAGCATATGTGTTAGAGATAAGTGACTGTATGGTAATAGACGAGACTGATGAGATACAGAAGTTATAAAGTTGTGAATCATTGTGGATATAATTCCATGATTGTGTGTGACTACTTATTATTGCAAAGGTTTGCGATAACTTCTATATATGTTTTTTGTGACATATATGTCTAGTGATGTTTATATGATGTTGACTACTCTTATTGTTGAGTTATTGATTACGTATTGTAGTACATGTCTACCTATTTTGTTGAGTTATATATATAAATACTTGTTATTGATTTGAGTTGAATTATGATGTCTATCAGTACATAGTGTTTGTATTCATGTTACTCATTTACGAGCGTAACTGGTTGGTCGATCTAAGGGAGCTATTCCTAGCTAGGCTATCACATATCTTCGATCGATGTCTATTTTTTTCGGACATTGTTTTACTTATTTAGTTTTTAACTACTTTTAGACATTGTTAGTTAGAGTCGTGAAACGACAACTTTCGAATTTTACGAATTGTAACAGTTAGATTATGCACTTTATTTTATTTATATTTAGAACTCTTATTTCATATCTTAATGCTTACAAATATGTTAGATGAATTAATTATGTCATTGTTTAGTTGGCAAGATATGGTTTATTTCTTTGAGTATTAGTTGCGTGTTAAACTATTAATCATGGCGATTTGAATCATAACAAAATCACTTAATATGATGATTGGAATTTTTACTTATTTGACAAAATTGTTTTTATCTTTCTAAGCTCTTAAATATTAGGATTGAATCTCTAAAAAAAATTAAAATATTATTTAAACATTTTATATAATGAAAAAAATGAAAACTCTACACGCAAATAATATTGGGAAAATTTTCAAAATGTCATTATTTTGTTATTTAAGAGGACTCATTGTCAATACTTTTATTATTTAGTAAAAATATCACAATTTTAGTTTATTATGTATCTTTTTAATCTATTTTCTAATTGTTTAAATTGAAAGAAGACAAATATTTAAAACAGAAAGGAGAAATTAAGGGGAGAGAAAAAAAAACTAAAGATGGAAGTATTGCTTAAAACTCTCATCAGTTACAAAAAATCAAAAAATTCAAAAAAACAACCGACACTCCCAAACTCTGATGAATTCTCTCAACTTTTGATTTTCAAGATTTCCATACAAATTCGACGAGATAATTGCTTCTTCCTTATTCTTTTTCTAATTGTGTATAATTGATATAATTGTTAATCATATTCTGTTTTCATATATTTGAAATTGATATAGTACGAAAAAAATTTGAAAGTGTAATTGAAAATAATTGTAAAGCGTAGTATTCAGGTTTCGTATAATTTTAAAAAAGTAGTCTGTTTCCGTCCGTTTTTATTTTTCCGTATTCTGTTTGGTTGTAAATTGTATGAATTATGGATAACGTATAACTATTTGAATAAGTTGTATTCCTTAACGAAACAAATATGATCAATGTATGTATGTTGTAAGCGTTTGTTCTTAAATGGATACATTTTCAATATTCGTTTTGTATATGTATATGTTAAGGGACTTTTATGAAATATGAAGAATTACTATTGTGAATACAAAATGAATTTATGGATATATACTGACAGAATACAGAATACAATATACAATTTCAAATCTATGGATACAAAAATACAATAAAACTATGAAATACAAAAATATATACTGACTAAAACATCAACAAAATTCAATATACACTTCCAAATCTATGAATACAAAAAAAATTAAAACTATAAAATACAAAAATAAATAATAACTACAACAGAATGAAAATTCCATATACACTTACCAATCTATTCGATAATAGTAAATACACAATCAAACTTATAAAATGTGTTACATTGACATAACTTACACACAAAAAAAAAATAGAACACAAAATACAATAAACATATTAAATACAAAAATACATGCTAACTATAACAGTGAATACAAAAAACATTAAAACTATGAAAATACAAAAATAAATAATAACTATAACAGGATGAAAATTCCATATACACTTACAAATGTATTCGATAATAGTAAATACACAATCAAGCTCATAAAATGTATTACATTGACAACTAACACACACAAAAAAAAAAAATAACACAAAATACAATAAATATATGACATTTTAAAAAAATTCCCAATACAAAAATACATAGTAACTATAACAGACTAAAATATATGACATTTTAAAAAATTTCCCAATACAAAAATACATAGTAACTATAACAGACTAAAAATTTCATATACACTTTCAAACGCATTGTAACATTTATTTTTTTGAATCTTAAAAATTACTAAACAAATTAAACTAAACATGCAATACACACCACATGCAAAAAAAAAATACCTCTTCTCCAAAAAATTGGTCTTCTTCAACTTCATGGTTACGAATTTGTGTGGGATTTTGCACAACTACGGATTCAGGCATTTTTCCCCGTCGTATATCCTCCTTAGATTTAGAAGCGGAACCTACATTGTTGTTTATTTCTTGAGTGAAAAAAAAATTAAACGATGAGAACTCAGAAGAACTTAGATTATTTTGTCCAATACATCTAGTAACTCTCTTGAAAGCGTCCATTGAAGAGATAATTTTGTATTATGAAACCCTAAAAATTATTTTAAGAACAACAACAAAATAAAAAAAAATAAAAAAAAACACTAAAATCAGTAAGTAAATCAATAAGGAATATGAAGAACATAATACCCAAATCAATGTGAATCTTCAAATCAAACCTTTAAACGAAATTAATTGAGAATGATAGAAAATAGGAAAATTCAAGAATCTGTGGAATTGATTTTGGAAGAATGTTAGAGAGAGAAAATAAAAAGAAGCTTAAGAAAAGAGAGAATAAATCTGGGGAGTTGATTATGAATAAATATAGAGAGAGAAATTGATAAGGTTAATAAAAGAGAGATGAGAGAGAAATTGATAAGGTTAATAAAAGAGAGATAAAATTTAAAATATCATTAATATCTATCCAATTACATAAAAATAGGAAAATGTGTAATCTATGAGAGAGGAAAAAAAAGGTGTAAATAATGAGAGAGAAAATATTAATAATATCAGAATAATTATTTATTTTTAAAATAATGACATTTTTGACATGTTTACTAATATTATTAAAGTATGGATATTATCACTAAATAAGTTGGTTTTTTTGACTAGTTAGCTAAATTTCCCAATAATATTTTATCTAACCAAGTAAATTTTAAAATAATTTTAAAATGAAAATGAACTAAAATTTATATATAACAATATCTTATTATTGGATAAAACTACAAGTAATTTACAAAATAAGTTAACACATCTTCTTGTTAAAAAGTTGTTTGTGTTTAGTTTTCTATTTATTAAGTTTGAACAATACATATTTCAAGAATGTTTACCCTCTTTTTGATTCAAAGGTGAAACTAACTTTTTAAACAAAAATATGTATCTTATCTTCTTCTTAAAATTTCAAAATAAATACATATTTTTTTTAAAAAATAATTATTATATTGTACTAATAAGTTTTACTAAGATATACCTCATAAGAAGGGTAAGTATGGGATTTTTACGGTCATGTGTTTAATTTTAAATATAAAAAATATATTTAAAATTAAATGATATGAAAAAAGCGTCTAGTATAAGTAATTCGACATATCATGTAGTCATTTCTGTTTCAAAAAGTTTGAAAGATACGTATTTTAAAAAAAAATTTATTCTATTTTTTAATCAAAGATTTCACCAAAAAATGTTTCTCCACTTAAATCAATAAAGAATAAGTATATAGGAACATTTAACTTGTAGTTTTAATCATTTTCTATATTTTAGTGATCATGTATTTAATTTACTTAATTATGAATATACCTCATGTTTTTTTCCCCATAAAATTAAACACTTAATATTTTATATTGAAAAGGAAACATTATGCAAACAAATACTTGTGTAAAATTTTCATGATATAATAGTGATGGTCAAATTGATCTATAAATACTTTTGATTTCTATATGTATTTTTATTTATACACTACTATTTTATTTATATAATTAGTTTCAATACTTGATTTCTTTTCATATATAATGAGTTGATTACAATTAGCCCTAAATGGGTCCTTAATATGTAGTTGAATCTGTTATAAAACTTAAGAATAAACGAACAATAATATAAAGATGAAGACAAGAAGAATATAAGGCAAGAGGAATAATGTGAGATAACTTTCTTTCTTTCAAGTATTTACCAAATCTTCAAGTGTATACAATATGAACCCTTATGTCTCTATTTATAGTGTAACATAGAGGCATACAAAAGGTTAGTTATAAACATGACATTAACATGAATATAATGGGAAGGTTATGAAAGTGAAAGGTTACAAGAATAATGGTTATAAAGATGGAGATTATGGTTATCTTCATAATGGAGGAAAGTAATGGAGATAATGGGTGTTGGTATTGCATATTAATATTAATAAAGAAGTGCATATTGACATTGTCAACCAATCCGTTAGTGGAAGATCCATACATTAGAATTTACAATTCTTTCTTATGTAACATTTTCATTCTTGGTCATTAAGGTTAATTGCTCTCATTCATTTGAGATAAATTCCTCACTTTATTTTCACTCTTTAATCCTCCATTATTCTTTGTAACCTATGTAACATATGTAACCTCTAGGCTATTTATCTTCACTATTTACTACACCATTTATCTTCCTATTCATTGCTAGGATGACTTCTTGTAGTATAAATAGTGGTGGTATTCCTTTGGTTTAGATACACAACACAAGAGAAAAATATAGAGTGAAAGAGTTAGACAAAAAAAGAGTTCTTATTAGTTGAAGGGGGGTGTTCTTTTTTGTGGAGCTTTGGACTCAACTCTTGTCCAGAATTGTTGAGTTATACTTTGTGAAGGCTGTTATATCCTGGAGAGGACAAGTCAAAGAGGACTACTGCTGAACCGGTGAAAATATTTGCTGCAGTGGGCTTGAATCTCCTTAAAGAGAGCGAGATATCCGCGCCTCAGCCTGAAGAGATTTTATTTCTTCATTTCATTTTCAGTTGTAATCTTGTATTTTTGTTATCTTGTAAGTTTTTCACTATCAATGGGTGAGTAACTTCTTGGTGTAGTGGACATCCACACTATAATATTTCATAACACTCCTCCTCGGATGTCCATAGATAATGTGACTCGTTAAAACCTTACTAGAAAAAAACCCTGTGGAAAAAATCCTAGTGAAGAAAAAAGAGTACACATATCTTTTAATACGCTTGAATGTTGCCTCGTTAAAAACCTTTCCAGGAAACCCATTTGGGACAAAACCATGGTTAAGGAAAAGAGTACAACACGTATTTTTCTCCCTCTGATAAAACCTTTACTTGATATCTCGGAGACTCATTCCAATCTTATATTACAACTTCTCAAATATTGATGTTGGAAATCCTTAGTGAATAAGTTTACAAGATCATCACTTGAATGAGCCTTTGAACGTCTATCTCACCATTTTGTTGAAGATCATGTGTGAAAAAGACTTTTGGTGAAATATTCTTTGTCCTATATTTTTTTGATTGTATCCTCCCTTGAATTGAGTTATATATTATTTTCGTATATGGTGGCTGGAATATCCTCCGTCAAAGAAAAATCACATATTTTCTGAATATGATAGATCATGATTCCAACAAACACACCTCCGACTTACTTCATAGATCAATATTATTTCTACATAATTTGAAGAAGTTGTTATCAATGTTTGTTGAATACCAAGATATTATTGTGCCTCCATATGTAAGCAAATAGTTCAATTGTGATCAAGCTTTATGTAGATCAAATAAATATTTTACATCTACATAATTAAATCATCTCTGACACATGAGAGATTGATCAATTTTATTGAAGCTCGTCTTTTCTTCTCAAAGAAAATCACACATCGTTTAGCATCTGCATAATCAACAATCTGTAAGTGCACCAATTGCACTAATACATGACATTTTAAATCATTTTCATGAGGTTGAAAAGATTTTTTCTTTGTGATAAAGCAATCTCAAAACCATTGGGTACTCAATGGTATTATTTTAAGACCTTTTAAATTCTTCAAGGTTTTTCATATAACATTCATCGTCTAGTTAGACGTAATCATCAATCATTATGCATATTTAAGTATTTTATCTATTGTTAGACTGAAACAAGTCTTATTGCATCTACCACTAGAGAATATATCTCCATTTAATAATGTCAGGAATTCTGTGAAAATTCTTTATGTCCCGAGGCACGAACCACACTTTATATCTTACGGTTATACTTTCGCACAATGATTTATTTGTATCCTCACTAACATATATTTTTATCTATGAACTATATGTTTAAAATTATCACTTTTCTAAGTGAAACAAAATATACTTGAATAGTGTCAATCATTTATCTGTCCACACTATATGACAGATTTGAATTTAAGATCCTCGTAACCATTTATAGCATTGAGTGTTACATCATATCAAATATACCATCGAAGGTCATTTTGATATCGATTCCAATACGACATAACTTATCGATATCTCTTCATTTTTCATCATTTTCAGGTACCTGAACCTTTGCCAAGGTTTTATGAAATGTTATGTCATAGTGCTCTTTCAAAGCGCTTGCCTCATTAGCAATAACCATTTTGATAATTTGCTCCTATCTTTTATCAAGGAGTTTTACATGTGGAATCGGTTGGTCTATCACGCTTCTAGCGTACCATAGACTCTGTCCTTCAAGGACTATTTATTGAAACATTTGCAGCTTAATTAAAATATTGGGTTAGCAAATACATCTGACAAATTACTTGCAACATTTTGGAATGAATTATCTCTTGAACTTCAAGTTCACAATTTTTTTAATGAGGATCTAGATAATTCACCCTACACATAATTTTCAGCTGCTACACATATCTCCCCCTAATGTTAGGAAATCTAACATTCACCCTCAACCTCAATTGGGGATCCATCTTTGTGCATGGTGGAGCAATAAAATCATATGTGCACACGTCAAATTTTTAGATGGAAACTATTTGGTTCCTGACAATGAACCAATTGTGATGAGAGAACCTTGTTGGATTGATGCATACATGTTAAATAAACTCATCTCATATCAATTTTTATTTGAGAGATTTGTTCTCATAATCAATGGTCTAGCTATAATTGGAGGCAAACAATTTCTGCTAAACCAACCAACATTATCAACATGACTTTATAGTTTGAAACTGTACTCGTAATTTAATAATTCGAGCAAAAAAATCAATTTGTAAGTTGATACAAATGCACATGTGACCATACCATAGAAGCATCTATTAAATCATAATAGTAAACGGTCCACATGGTAGGTGAACGGGTCCATATTCATCTTTTTATATGTTTCAATTAATTTTAGGGGATACACTTCCAACCTTAGTTAGTATAATGATCATTTTATCACGAGAACAAACAACACATGAGAATTCTTGGAGAATCTTTTATTTCTTCAACATATAACCACATAATTCTCAATTCTTGTGCATCATATTTGAACCGAAACGGTCAACCGGTTATGCCAACTGATATTTATTCTACTAACTTCTAGTTTACTTTTGCATGCGATTCTATCATCATGCCTATATTTGTATACAACAAACAAGAGAAAGGTAGGTAACCTTTTATGTAAATATTCATAACCCGCTTTGATTGTAGTAATCTGATGATATTTCATCTTTCAATAATTTACAGTCTCAATGTAATAATTATTTTCAATTCCTCTGAAAATTAAAAAGTTTCTTTTGAGACTTACTACAATCCCAATATTGTGAACAATTTCATTCCTCCGGATAGTAACAAATTAGCTCTTTCGGAACTATCAATTAATTTTGTGTACTATCACAAATTTTACTACGCCATTTTTATGGTGACCATCTCCTTCAAGAAGAAAATTATTATTATTGTCATGGTTAAAATTATCACATGCAAGCTTATTTCTTGACAATCAATGACAAATATGTGTTGTCACACAACAATATTTATTTTTGGTCACCACAACCTTTATAGAAAAAAATTATTTCTTTCTTTTGTTTTCCAATAGTTCATAATAAAACATGTCACAATATTGTGTAGTACTCAAAGTATATGACCAAAATGACCATTATGTCACATTATTTTTTTCAATCTCTCAAACCTCCTATAAAAGGTAAGACATAATATTTATCCAACAATACATGAACATGTTCTTATCCATACGAACACAAGTCACATTTTCTTCAAGAAATGGACCATAACCATTTTGTACATGCTCCATAAGTTTTTATTAGAAATTCATTGTCATGCTTTGATATTATCAAATTTATGTGACTCACCTCAACATCACTTTAAGAGGTCAAATGTACAAAATGTATTACCACTTTGTATTCCTTTATTTTGATGGAGGATTTTCAAAACTTTTCAAATTGGGTTGCACCAACAAAAATGCGGTCAATAACTTTTCATACCATTTTGATGATGAAAATTACCTTCACATTTGAAGGATCATCTTAAGAAACAATGTGCCAAATAACCTTTCACACCACTTTGATGGACAAATTACCTTACATTTGAAGAATCATCTTAAGAACCCATAATGTTCCTCCTTTTAATTACAACAATGATGATCATTAACATTTTACCATACTCATATTCATACATTCAACCACTTGTCATTTTTCAGACATATCATGCACTGCTACCACATTCACATAAAAGAATGGAGCAAATTTTATAACCTTCAGTCAAAAGTATACAACTTTATATTAGCCATCATTATATCATCATTATAGTGCATCGAGACTTAAACCCAATGTCTTACCCATATAAAGACGCCTCTGGTCATGAGTCAATGAGACTTGAACCCAACTTCTTATTATCATGGTGCACCGAGACTTTAACTCGATGTCTTACTCACTTAATGCAGTGAAACATGAATTCACCGTCTTACCCTCAACCAATGTCTTAATAAACCAAATGTAATACCAAAAATAAATATTGAATATCATAAATATAATTTGAATTAGACTTAAAATTAAATAAAGTAAATAAAATTAATTAATTAGAATAACATGTTAG
Source organism: Solanum lycopersicoides (assembly GCA_022817965.1). NCBI lineage: Eukaryota > Viridiplantae > Streptophyta > Magnoliopsida > Solanales > Solanaceae > Solanum > Solanum lycopersicoides. The sequence continues at coordinate 78,064,839 of CM040621.1, read as the reverse complement.
AACCACAAATCTCAAGTAAAATAAATTTAAACATTGTACCTCACAATATTGTTATGAAGATTATCATAATTTACTAACCATTTTAAATAACCACAAATCAAGCTTTGTTAGTACAAATAATATATAAGATATGAAATATACCTTGCAGCCGAAGAATTACTAGAATATTTCATAAAAATCAAGAAATACCTACCATTGATTCTTGACGGAGAATTAACTACTCGTGCTGATAACATGTTGTGAAACTAAAGCACAAAGAACAATATAAAGATAAAAACAAGAAGAATATAAGACAAGAGGAACAATATGAGATAACTTTCTTTCTTTCAAGTATTCACTAAATCTTCAAGTGTATACAGTATGAACCCTTATGCCTCTATTTATAATGTAACATAGAGACATACAAAAGGTTAGTTATAAACATGACATTAACATGAATATAATGGGGAGGTTATGAAAGTGAAAGGTTACAAGAATAATGGTTATAAAGATGGAGGTTATGGTTATCTTCATAATGGAGGAAAGTAATGGAGATAATGGGTGAGTAACTTCTTAGTGTAGTGGATATCCACACTATAATATTTTATAACATAATCATAATAATACTATTATAAAGTAATTTATGAGAAGTCGTATCGAATTCTGGTTATTTTTTTCATTTTATTAGTGTGTGTTTGGACATATTTTTTAGTGACATTTGAATAAAGTAAAAAAAATTTAAGTGAATGATATTTGAAAATTAGAATGGTGTTTGCCTATGAATATAAATCAATTTTTTTTTTTTGAATAATTTAACATGAAAAGACCTTAATTTTTTTTTTCAAATTTTGAAATTCAATTTCAAATTAAATTCCGAAACTTAATAACCAAATGCATTTTTCCAAAAGCTCCCAATAAAATTAAAAAAATTCACCAAACGTGTCCTTAATATAATACATATTGAAGATGAAAGAAAAATAAAAAACACAATACATATACATAATACAGATAAACCCTAAACCCTGAAAACGCCTCAACTGAACTGAACTGAATTGAATTGCTCTAAAAAATTTAATTCTTCAGCCAGTTGTTGAAAAATATGGCATACTGTCGACAAAGAGATTTTATGTTCTGTGAAATGTGTGGAACAGTGCTTGCTTTTGATTCACCCAAGTATGCTCGATGTCCCTTATGCAAATTCAAGAAACGTGTCAAAGGTTTAATCTTTTTTTCTTAAACTTTACTTTTCTCTGTAATTGAAGCAGTTCTGAAGCGTTTTACTCTAAATTCTTGCGCTAACATGTTAATTGGCTAAGTAAATGTAGCATATGCCTTGTTTTTAACTTTCTTGCCCATGTTTTATTTGCTTAGTTAGTCCATGTTTGAAGGAATGACACTGGAAAACTGTGGCTAGACATTGATTTTAGAGTAAGGGTGTGTTTGGTATGACGAAAAATGTATTCTTGAGTTTTTTTAGGAAAATAAGTTCGTTTCTTAGTTATTATCTTGTGTTATGTAGGTGAACAGAACATGTTATTCTGAAAGCATTTGTGTATTATCTAGGCAAATATTGTGAGACGCGGGTGTGGTGGGGATGGGGGCTATAGGTGAGGGTGGGTATGAGGTGTTTTATTTGCTTAGTTAGTCCATATTTGGGGCATGACACTGTCAACTGTGGCTAGACATTGATGTTAGAGTAAGGGTGTGTTCGGCATGACGAAAAATGTATTCTTGAGTTTTTTAGGAAAATAAGTTGGTTTCTTAGTTATTATCTTGTGTTATGTAGGTAAACAAAATATGATATTCTAAAAATACTTGTATGTAATCTTGACAAATATTATGAGAGGCGGGGTGATGGGGATGGGGGCTATATGGGTGAGGGTGGATATGAGGTGTGTTGGGTGGGGAGGATACAATCAAAGTATCAATGTGGAATGCTATTTATGGAACTTATTTCCCTTACTTCCATTAGATTAGTGTTTTCAAATTTTTTAAACCAACCCGAACACACCGTAGATCTTTTATGTCCTTCACTATGAGGAAAAGAAGCACTGTATATTAAACCTGAGAAATTGTTAATAGCATCTTTTAATAGACAGTGGCAGGTCTGCCATAGTTTGTTGAAGAAGACTAAAGAGGCAAAGAAGCAGTGTTAATCCCCGCGCTACAGATGTTTCTTGTATCAAGGGTGTTAAATAGCATTAATACACCCAGTCACACACATTTTTAATCATGTTCTTTACTTCTGTAAAAACTGAAATTTTCTGCAAGGGAATCTAATTAAACTCCGTTCTTACCATGTAAATCCACCAAATGGACTGTGGTGTGTGGATCAGGTTATGCCACACCTTGCCTAATTCCATCGAATAGCTTGTTACAGCCCACAAGAAATAGGTGTCAAGTAAACCCGTCCTACATGGATGGGGGTCTCATACCGACTGTTGTAGTGTAGGTCAGAACCTGGGAGCTCCATTATTTTACTCCTAGACCTCATCCACTCAGGCATCTCTTTGGTACTAGTAAAAAGCATGTTATTTGTCTGTAGTTTGAGGGTGTCTCTAGAGAGGCCAGTACAATGAACTTGATACCTTTAGGGTAAAAATGGTTTGTCCAAGGTTCTTTTTGTTTTCTATTGCAGCTGGTACAGGTGCCTACAAGTTGTTCCCCGCTATAATTGTAAAATTTAAGGTTAGTTTTGCCATGATCTATTGAAAGACACATAATGCTTTCATAATGATTATGAATCATCTTTCTATTTGTTCAAAATGAAGAATTTGTGAGATTGACTCATTGTATGTTTGTCATCCAAAACACCGACTCATCTTATGTCTTCTGTTTCTTTTAACTGGAATTAAATGTTCTTTTGTTGACAACAATTGTTTCTCTTGTTTGATTTTTCTAGAGATTGCTGGAAACGAGATACAGTATACCGTTTCTGCTGAGGTATGCTTTAATTAGTGAATGTATTGAGCTTTAATTAATGCATGTATTGAGATGAAAATGAGAAAGCTGAATGTAATACAAAAGTCGCTAAAGAAGCTGTTTGAAAAGTTTTTAATCCAATGATATTCTGGTGTTTAGAGTTCAGGAAATGTTTGTTTTGTCTTTTTCTTTTCTTCAGAAATAAGTTCTACGCAACTAAGAAGGCATATAGTGGAAAGTCCATATCATACTAAGCATAGCCATGTAGTAGTTCAAGTTTTCCATTTGATGTTAAGGGTTGATGAAGTATGATGTGGAATTGATTGTCTGATCATCTCCACCAACAGCAGTTTAAGTTAAAATTTTGACAAGAATGGTGCTTGTCTGTTTGAGGATATGGAAAACTGCCTTCACGTATTACTTGTAATAATTTACCCATCAGAATCTCTGTTTTAGTTTGTATTTAACCTCTACTCACCAGGTGCCAAGTGATTGAGATTACTTTTTGGGTCAATGTTAGCAAAGTAACATAATCACGTGCCTGTGCCCTGTCTATAATAGCTACCCAAAGTTTTAAACTCCTAAGAAAATCATCCAAATGTGGGAGGTGACAGCCTGACAAGTATCCCATGGAATTAGTTGAGGTGCGCGAAAGCTGGCACAGACACCACGATCATCCAGAAAAAACTAGAAAATCATCCAAAAGTTAAAAGAAAATGTGTAAAAAAATGATCAACTTACTCACCTTAGCTTGACTTTCTGTTGTCTAAGAAGGCATTTGCTCTTCTGTTGACTTTCATAGTCTTTGCAACACTGTTCTCGTGTCCCTTGTTCTTCCCGTCTAGTTGTGTGATATGTCACTTCAATTTGTATAAATAATTTGGGTACACGTAACTTGCCTTCTATCTCATCATGTTTTCTCTAAGAGTTGTTTCCCATGTTCTTTCCTTCAATTATTGTTGCTTAATGTTGAAATATTGTATGGTCTTTTGTAGTACTAAACATGTTTTCTTAAACAGAGATGTATTTTTTGTTAGTCTTTTTGTGTTTTATCTGGGTATTGAACATTATGTTGATGGAATGCTTAGACATAAAAGAAGGATTGCACAACCTGTAATTATGCCTGATGCACTGGCTTAGTAAATATATTTATAAAAACATTAATCACTATTAAAAAAAGTCCCCTATAGATTGGCAAAAGCTGGTTCAAAGTTACAAGGAATGCCAATTAGGATCCAAGTTTCTTCGACCTTTCCATTTCCATATATGTTCTAGTTGTAGTTCTAAACTTTAGTGTTTCATTTTCTGTGCTTCTGTGGGTACAGTGGTGATTGTACTACTGATGGTTGATTTGTCATTTGAGTCCTTAAAAAAAAAGAGAGTTGATTCGAGTTTTGACTTTTGAGTGCTTGTTACTGCGGTCAGTCAATTCTTTTGCTAGGGACGTTCATTTCCTCACTGTTGGTTTAAGATGTCCAGTTTCAGCTCATGCAAACTCATTTTGCATCCTAGTAATAGTAATGGTTTTGGAATCTTGCTAAACAAATTCATGCTACTCCAGTTTGAGGAATGAACATTTAACATGTGTTCTGCATTAGCAGTTAGTAGTGAATAACAAGCTACATAGCATTACTACTCTTCTAGTTTCTTTTCATTTTTACTTATTTAAAGGCATTGAATTCCCTGGAAACTGATGGGGAGCCCTTAAATTGTAAAAGGGTTGTTAGAGGAAGGAGGTTTCAGAGTTCACCTGCTGAATAATTGCTGGCGGATCAGGAGTGCATTTGAATATTTTCCCAATGGCAGCATGAGAGGAGAGAAGTTGAGGTGAGAGTAGATGGGATTGCAGTGCCAAAATGTAAATAACTTGGATATTTAGGCTTGTTTTTCTAAGAGAATAGAATGATAGATGAAGATGTTAGTCATAGGATTAAAACTGGATGGTTGAAATGGAGAAGTGCTACCGGGGTGCTAATGTGACAGTGCTACAATGTTACCTACCGAAGTGAAAGGTAAGTCTATACAACAGCTATAAAACTAGAAATGTTATATGATAGTGAATGTTGGGCTGCTAAAGTCCAACATATCCACACGATGAGTGTTGTTGAGATGTGGATGCTAGATGGATGTGCGGTGATACCAGATTAGTTCAGATTAGAAATGACCTCATTCTTTGAAGGCAAGTAGCAAATATTACGGATAAAATGCGAGAAGCTCGCTTGAGATGGGTTGGACATGTTCTGAGTCGACCTATAGATGCACCGGTTCTAAGGTGTGGAACAACGATAAGTGAAGATGTTACAAGGGAACGGGGTAGACCTAAAATTAAATGGAAGGAAGTGGTCTCGAAAGACCTGCAATTGCTTAGTAACAATATAGACTTAGCTAAAGATACATCACAATGGAAGAAAAAGGTCCATATAGGTGATAGGCTGATAGCTAATAGTTGTGGATAGGTTTTTAGACTCTAATGGAACTTTTATTATTATCCTTATCGTTATTATATATTTTAACGTGTTTTTCACTTTTACTTTATTTATTACCAAATAGCCTTCATCTATCATTGCATGGATTAAGAATAAATTTTGATCTGATATAGAAGAAAGAAAATGGTGAAATTGGAGAATGGGAAATATTAGGAGGATGGTAAAGAATGCAAAATACATAGAGCAACACTATATTAGACTTTAGACTATTTTTGACTAATGCCTTGGGAATTATTCTAGATGGCAGGAAGCTTGTCTATTTTATTTGTCATTGTTGTGCTAACGTGTCTTTTCTGAGCATATATTAGTTGTTTTTGTAGGCTATTAAAAGGGAATTGGGCATATCTTCATTTGATGATCTTGAAGAAGAGAAAGAACTAAAGCAAATGGTTAGTACAGTTTGCAGTATTCAATAACATGCCTTGTGTTCACACGCTCTTTTGTTAAAATGGCTGTTCTTATGGTTTACAGGATTATAATGCAAAATGTAAAGGTTGTCAGCATTTAGGCATGTCATACATAGCCAGACAGGTAAATCTTTCTTTGCATTTGTTCATAGTCTTCCTGGATCTTTGCCTTTTGCTGCTTAGCCTTTCATGTTAACCTATTCCAACACTTTTTGGCTTCTCTGAACAGATTAGATCTGCTGACGAAGGGCAAACTATCTTCTATACATGCCTTGTTTGTGGAAATAAACAAACTGAGAACTCATGAAAACACAGCTCTGCAGGTTTCCATGGTGAATGGAAGCTGTTTTTAGTGTATGCCCATCCTTCAAATTTTGCTAGAGTTCATACCATATTATTGCCTGTATCTTTTTGCATGGAAACACTTGTAAAAATCCTACATTGTCTATGAGTTCTGGAAATAGGATCTTAGTTTTCCCAGCTTGAACCGAAGTGAAAGGACATGCATATAATTCTTTCATGAAATGCTCTTGGCAAAGCTTCAAAAATGCCTCAAACCTACATGTCTAGCATTTATTGTACACCCTGAAACCTGATTGATTGCTGCATCTTGTAGCTTGGTGTTGGGGCCTTGGCGCCCCCAAATGGCTCGCACTATTGCATTGGTAATATGTACGGATAGTGTAAAAATGTTACCCCTACTATAAGGTTCTATTTAAAGTTCCCGTACTGTATTGTGTTAAATGGTGCAATGCAAGTGGCCGACACTTGTATTTACCACTTAAAATCTTTTTTCTACCTACTTCCTTTCTTTGTTCTTTCCTTCATCCACTATGAAACCACTGAAAAACTACCATTGCAGCTTCTATTCTCTCTTTCTCCCTTCATGTATGCAAAACACATTCCGTTCATCCTTTTCTTCTCCATTAAAACGCGGAGAGGGTGGTACATACTCCCCTTTATATGTTGTCTCTAGAGAAGATTACCATGCAATAATTTTATATATGTTAACGTTTAGAGAGTTCTCCAACTCTAACAATATGGTAATCAATTTTTGTGAGGTATGACTTAAATTAGATAGTATTACTTGTAATTCATATGATAAAGTCAGTATATTTTACCCCCAGAATTAGTTTGAGTGAGAAAAAAGTGACAGATTTCTATCTCTAGAGGGAATAAATGTAAAGTCAATATTCATATGGGTTTCATCATACAATATGCAACTTTCCATACATGGTGCCAACTTTCTGGGTTCATTTTTTGAGCTGATACTCTAAAAGTTGCTAACACTGTATAATTGACTGTACTATAGTTGACCCCACTATGCAACATGTAGTCAAAAACAAGTCTGGGCCATTCCATTGTAATAATAGTTGTGTCCAAGCTCAGTTTTCACTGGATACCTGCTATAGCTACCGCGTCACTTCACGGGGCAGATCTAGCCCTTGAGATATGAGGTTACAGGAATCCAGTGACTTTTGTACATTCCCTCTCAAAATATTTTAAATGGTCTATTGTGAACCTGGTTATTATTTTATGTTACTGTGGGAACGACTCACAAACTTCAAAACATGGGTTCGCCTCTGGTAACTTTGTTGGCCACCCTAGCTCTCTTTCATGATACTAATTCACCATTTTTTATTGATTGTTATGACATACCCTCGAGTGTATTCCACTTGGCCTCTTTTTCACTGTCATATATATCTCACTCAATAATGTATATATGATATAATATTGTGCAAGCATATTCTTTACGATTCTAAGTGTGAAGATATATATGTATACATGCCCACTGAATTTGCAAGTTGGGTGATGCTTCTGAATCTTGAGGTCGATTTTCTTATGTAATTGCTTGGTGAATCATCTTTTTGTGACCTGCTCTACTAGTATCAATTATTGGGTAATGTTTTATATGGAAAAATATTACTCCAGCCTGGTTGGTTAATGATAAAATTAAGTTGAAATTTGTTTACCCTAAACATGGTACATTCATATGAGGTCAAGCCTCTCCCTTTAACCCTTGTTTTTAGTTTGTTTACCATCGAGAGGTTTCCCTTAGCTCTGAGGATGCCTTGAAGCTGATAATGAACTAATAAGTAAAGCAAAAGAAGAAAATATATTTTTACCTTTCTTCAAGAAAAAGTGGATTCTCTTTTTTGCTTTTACCTTATAGGTAATTCATTTCCCCCTTAACAACTTAGGGAAAAAGGCTATATATACTTGATGCTTCCTTTTCAGTTTCAAAGTTTTGGCAGTGCTTTACTATATTTGTGAACATACTTTTGCCTATGATGAAGTATGGTTGTAGACTTACGCTTATGCATCCATCGTGAGTAAAGGAGGAGGATCGTAGTAAGTTGACGACTAGCATAAAAGTTAATCTAACTATCACAAATATACCGGAGTAATGGAATAGGTTGTTGATGAATTATATAGTTCGTTAAGAAATTTAATATGTCTGATATCATATTAAAGAAATGACTTAACCCAAAAGCTAGCTCAGGGATTGACGATTGGACAAGTCATATAAAGAAAATCACTATCACCTAATAACAAGTTAAGATTATCTTAGTTAGTGCTACTAACAAAATGCTTCTTGAAAGCATCTTATATAAACAATATTTTTTTATAATAAAAAGGAGAAAACTAAGAGACATTTCTTCCATTTGTCTCCTTCAATCTTTTGGATGATGCATGCATTTGATTTAGTCAAAGACATTAATCCTAATCTTATTAAAATTATTGAACTCAAATTTGAAAAATAAGTTGTTAGAACATCCTAATCCAAAGTTTAAAAGCTTATCAAATAAGTTTTTGAATTTAAGTTGTCCTAGACATGCAATTTTTTTTTCTAATAAGGAGTACATTCCCTTAAATAGTGGGTCCTACACCATGTGAATTAAAATTATCTGAGCAAATAGATTTTGAATACTAGATGATTATATAAAGTATTTGTTTCAATACTTTTATCATTGTCCTTTTAAGCATATGAAAGGAACCCATGAAGCTTAATTGTCTTGATTCTTGGGACATATTTCCCGAGGGAAATTGAAGGTGTGATCATTTTAGAAACATTGTGTCTCTAATTTATTTAGGTTAGGGTTAAGCGTTTATCATGTCAAAAGTTATAGATGATAGTAAAGTCGTAATTTATTTCTTAATTAAGTCCACATCAGTAAGTGTCATGTTCGATCATGACTCTGATTCGATCTACCTAGCCCCTCGTGGGCTTTGCTGTAGGCAGGATTTGACATTACGCCCAACAATTCCCGTAACAAGGCTCAAGACCTGGTTCAAGCGTTTACTATCATGCCAAAAGGTATTAGCTAATAGCAAAGGTGCAACTATATTTCTTAAATAAGTTCACCAAGCAAGCGTCATGTTCAACTATGACTTTAACCAACAATCCTACCTCTGGTAGGTCTCGTCATAGACAAGATGTTGACATTATCCAACAATTCATCTCCCAACACCTGTCTTATGCAGAATGATCTCTTAGGGCTACACTTACAAATTGAATAACAATATTTTCATATATGTTACATGTAAAAATGAAAAATCTATTATAAAAAAAAAATAAAAAACTAATAACAAATTTGTAAAAGAGTACAAAACCATTTGTCATTCAAAGATTATGTTACTTCTTTTTTATATATTTTCTAATTATCATAGGTGTTGGCCCCAATTATATTTGTGTAACAAATAGTAGACGGTGAACCTTAACAACTAGCTTTGCTGTGATCTCAATGTTACAGCTGTGTACACAACCACCAGAGGAAAATATTCATCATCCTACCTGGTCTACATTAATTCATTTTAAAAAGAATAAAAACCATTATAACATGTTGATGTATTTTAATTTTTGACCTTGTACCAGCAGCTTGTCTTTTATTCAAGTTATTAATTTGATTTTTTGTTATAGATAATCAGATAAAATTATCTTTTAGACTATGTAATCGATCGATTAGGCATAATTTTATTATATAAATTTATCTATGAATAATTAATTATTATTATTTTAAAGAAGAACACTCAAGTATATTAAAATTCAATAACTACAAGTACTAGTAGTTTTACTACACAAAATTCCTGAGACTGCTTAATGACTCTAAGAAAACCCATGCAAAACTTACAATACAACAATTAACTTTTCAACCCCATATATCCCCACCCGATCCGAATAATAACAACATATTCAGTGTGATTTTATTAGTGGGATCCGAAGCTATTTCTGATAGACCCATCTCGGCTCAAGAACTTGTGTTTTCTCGTTCCATCTTTTAGTAGCTTTCTCGTACCTTAATAAGTTACATGATGGAACAAGCATTAGGATTGTCATCACTAAACATGTTGACATAGGAAGGATCCTCATATCTCGCAACAATACCCGTGGTTGGGTACTGATCGACCCTCCTGACGAAGCCAGGAGGCGCCTTTTTGTCATAAGCTTGAGCAGCATATGGTTGAGATACCAAATTGTATGGGACATAAGGCCATATCTCTGCTTTTTTTCCAGTTGACTTTGCCTTCTTTAACACTTTGTTTGGTTCCACATAGCCTGTTACTGTCACCTTCTGTTGTTTCCTGTTTATCTCCACTGATTTCACTCCTAAATATTTAACCAAAAAATAAATAAATATTTGACCTTAAATAAGTCATAATATACTTTTTTTTATCCCAATTTATGTAGCGTTTAGAATATTCAAAAGTTGTATGAAAGATATTATGAGTTGCAGTTCTTCTCATATCAATATGACGAAAAAATAAATTAAACGTTAAAATATTGATCAAAGTTTATACCGTTTGAATCTCGAAAAATAAAGTACATCAACATAAACTAGGATAGAAGGGTACATCTTGCCATACTATTAAGAGTAATAAACTAAGAAATTTGAAGTTAGATTGTTTCAAAATAAATATTTGAAGATAAAATTTTAAAATGTATGACGTAACGCTAGCTAATTATGAGAAAACTTACCACTCATGGAAGATAATGTATTTTTGACTTTCATTTCACAGCCCTCACAATCCATTCTAACTTTAAGTTCCACTGTATTAAACTGCTTCTTCTTCTTCTTTGGCTTATCAATACTCATCATTTCTGATATATACTCTAATGTTCCTCCAACACCCATTATTCTTTAATTTAGAGGAATTAATTAAGAAAATGGTGTAATTATGAGTTAATTTATAGTAGCTAGCTAATTGAAATGTGGGGAGTTTGTAAGAAACTTCCCTTTGGATTCTTGTTTAACACACAAATTAAATTAGCTTAATTAATTAAGAACAAAAGGGAGAAATAAAAGCAAAAGGGCTACTAAACTTTTCTTTTATTTTTACACTTGCCTGCCTACCTCTTTTATAGACGTTTTTTTAGTACATTTTTCTAAACAGGTTCAAAAAGACTAGGGTGGCCCCCTGGCCCCGGTTAGACAACACATAGAATACTGTTCGATAGGAAGAAAAATATTTTCCAAAGTATTAATCAAGGATAAATCTAAATACATTTTGTATATTAAGGCAAATTTGGACTTTTACCAAAAATTTTTTTTAGAGAAAAGTATTGAAAATACTCACAAATTCAACGCTAATTATTAGTTTCATTTCTAAATTGTTGACAGCTTTTAAAACACTTTTTTAATTGACTAAGTGATGATCTTGTAACATGAGTAAAATACACTTCTAAATTCTCGTCAAATTTAGGGGTGTTTACCATACTTTTCTTATTTTTTTATTAAGAGATTTATATTTTTACAAGAGTTTGAGACTGCTTACTATGTCATGTTACATATCGAAGGTGTATTTAAACTTAGTTAACCATATATATGATGTTTTTAAAAGTGATCAATAGTTTTAAAACGAAATTAAATAATTTGCATCAAGTTCGAGTTTTATATATAATATATATATATTAGAGGTAGTGAGGAAGGGGGGAGAAAGTGTGGGCCACGTTAAACCACCAATAATAGAGAGAGTAGCTGTTACGTGTTTTTCTTTTGAAATACAACGGTCAATGTTAGAGATCAGAGGGAGCTGTCTTCATTTTATTTTATTTTGGGAAAAGGCTTAAAAATGCCCTTAACCTATTAGAAATGATTCAAAAATGCCCTCCTTTCATTTATTGGTTTAGAAATGCCCTTAACGTTTTCTTTAGGTTCAAAAATGCCTTTTAGTTAACAGAAATATGACATGGAATTGTACTAGACAAGTGACCACTTTTCATTGGTCCACAATTCTTTTATCAAATAAAAAGACCCACCCAACCCAAACCTAACCCGTTTTCACATAAACACTTAATTTGGTACTTGTTTTCTGGCAAAAATTAAGAGGTAAATCATCCGCAAATAAATCGCTTCAACTTTGATTTCGACGATCTAAAGTTCTTTTCATCCTTTGATTACATTGGAAATACAATTTTTGAATCTTAGAGTCATCAAATTCAAAACCCACTTTCTTAATTTAGCTAATTTTAACACAGGCCTCGTTTTTGCTACATAAATGTCGTGTAGATGCATTTAATTTTTTAATTGTAAATAGCATTTGTGGTGATGGACAGCAATTATTCGGCTGTTTCCAAAGAATCTTTTGTTGAATTACAAGTTAAAAGATGATAATTTAGCTATATATACATATGGAAACTTAATTTTGGTACTTGCTTTCTGGCAAAAAATGGGTTAGGTTTGGATTGGATTGGTCTTTTTATTTGATAAAAGAATTGTGGACCAATGAAAAGTGGCCACTTGTTTAGTACAATTCCATATCACATTTTCTGTTAACTAAAGGGCATTTTTGAACCTAAGAAAAACGTTAAGGGCATTTCTAAACCAATAGATGGAAGGAGGGCATTTTTGAACCATTTCTAATAGGTTAAGGGCATTTTTAAGCCTTTTCCCTTTTATTTTCGTCCAAAAGATTTGAATTTCATTAGAAAATTTTATAATAAAGTTCAATTAAATTTTGATTCATGTCAAAAAATGTTACTTTGAGGTAAAACTCTTCATAATAAAAATGATTTTGTATTCAGGAAGATTTAAAATAGACATCTCTAATTAAGAATAACAAAGTACTTACTACTTCATCACCGTCTGTCCTCATTGGTGTTTCATTTTCTTTTTTTGGTTTGAAATAAAGGAGTAGTTAGGAGTTGATTTTGACGTGTTTGTGTGAGTTGATTTTTTGGCTTTATTTTAGGCGCCTTCTTCATGTTTAAACATTTTACTTTCCCAACGACCCTCTAAGTTTGTTACCTAAGGGTGTGTTCGATTTGAAATATTTGATTAATCAAAATATTTATACGAAAGTTATCTTTCTTTTCTATACTAGGACTATATATTGGGAGGATCATATGATTAATTATGCTTAACAGTTTTATTTATCGAATATAATATCTCATTCCACATATTCTACATATATAATTTTAAAATTTTGTAGCATTTGCTTTTATGGTCTTACTCTTGTGATAATTGATAAAGCTTTATTTTTCTTGATATAATTGTATAAATCACTTCCACAAATGTGGATAAAGATAAGTTGATAACTATAAACACGAAGTTTAATTTGCTAATTAGTTGTCGACTTGAGTAGTTATCTTTTAACAAAGACATTTTAGTTAATTTAAGTATATAAGATATTTTATATGATAAGTAAACATAGTGGTTACTTAAATCCAAAGTAGTCCTTTATCATAGTTAATAACTCATCTTTATCAACCTTCATGTAGAAGGAATAGTTTATTAAAAAATATATATATTTCATGACATTTCACTGATGGAAAGAGCTCCATTTAAAACTTATTTTAATTAATATTAAGTATTTCTACGTTTACTTATATTTCGTCAGTTTAAACTTTGTATATTTCTTACAAAATTATAATTGATATGAGTATTTATGTTTAGCACGTTCTATTGATACGTACTTTCATCATCAATCAAGTGAAGGAACCCATTGGATATATTTAAGAAAAGAACCAATCATAATATGCTCATCAAATATAGATAAAATTATTTCTCAAGGAAATTGGTCAAATATAAATTATTTTTCTGTAAAATGAAAAAAAATATTTTAACAAAAATATTATTTAAAGTAAAATAATTTTTGAAACTTGACCGTAATTTCATCTCCAATTATTTGAAGGAGCGGATAGGAAATTGATTGACAAGATGTTCGTTTATTTTCAAAATAACAACGTGCTTTTTAATTACACTTACCTTCCCTTGTCTTGTCATAGTTGCAACACTAGACTAAAAATATCTTTAGCAATAATTAATGATGAAAATAATTTAATTATTGGTAAATATATTTTTTTTAATGGCAATTAATACTTATTATAAATATTTCTAAAATATTTAGAGATATTAGATGTAGTGACAATTAATAAGTATTGATAAATATTGAATTTAACATTTTTATTAATACACATATTTATTACTGTTAAAAGCTATTTTAATAACTGTGGAAAGAGATCAATATTAGCTTCAAGATTTCATCTTTGCTTGAATAGCACCAAAATGTTTGCTTATAACATCTACTTTTTGTTTCGTCTCTTCAATCTGTTTATCTCACTAATATATGCAATATAAATTTATAAATAGGGTCTAGAGCTGATAAGATATATATAAATCATGTTACTATTTTTGTAGGATAGTGAGTCGTTTTTAATAGACTATCGATTCAAAAGAAAATTTACAAAATTTATTACAAGAAAAAGATACGACAACAACAATCCAATACACAAAGCAAATGAAGTGACAAATACTAATACACATTGATTAATAAAAAATTATGTAGTTACTAAATAATATTACTAAGATTAGTTGTCCCCAATACACACGCAAGTGTACATGGTCGCACAAGTAATATAAATTCTTTTTAGAAACGAGTTATCGTTCCCAAGAGACTTATAATCAATTTATATTTAACACTTAATTCTACAGCTGAAAGTAAAAGCTAAGTAACTGATTTAAGAGTTGATGATTGATTATTAACTATAATTACTTTAGCAATGAATAAAAGTAACCAAGATTGAACGACTTAAAGATGGTGTTTCAAGCTACAAAAAGACAACTCCAAGGCTGCAACATATGTTGAATCTCATGCATCATAGTATTGACTTCGAACTAATTTTGGTTGTCAAGTTGCTGGTTTATAGGGTTAACTATATGAGTCGGGCTACACATCTCTCGTCGCCTACCCCAATTAGATACCTAACTACATCGTTGAGCGGGGATAAGTAAGCTAATTGGCGAGCATTTATATTTAATCCTTTTTCATAACCAAGCAAGTTGTTCGTTCGGGCATCAGTCCTGAACACAAATCACCTCAATCTAATGGGTCGATCGAGCTCTCTATATCTTCTGGTCTATCTAATCCCTCCTATCTCGATTTTAGATTAGACACTAAGTTTATCTTATGGTGATCAAGCATAAAATAATAAAACAAAAATATAGAAGTAACTTGTGTTGACAATCAAGAATTAACTCAAAAACCAATAATATTCAACATTCGATTCGTAGCTACAGCCCCAGAACTAGTGAGATTAGCCACTTATACTATTCAAAAACCACTAAAGACAATTCTTTATGTGATTTTCGAAAAATAAAAGAGTTAGAAGATTCAAACCTATTACAAACTTGAATTCTTGCCTTGCACACCAATCAAAAAGTCGAACCCTCACAATGAGGCCCTAAGGGTCTATTTATAGTAATTAGCAAAATAGAGTCGAATTCTACTTCAACTAGAAGTCCTTTTAACTTCTACTTTCTTCAAAACCTTCGCACAGGGCTGGATCGCCGCGCCAGAATCGCACCTGGAAGGCTGGGCCAGCTCTGCCAGTGTGCCTGAAATCAACCTCAAACAAGTTTGGCCTGGCGCGTCACGTTCTTGCTGCGTCAGGGTTGCTGGGGCGCCGCGCCAGTGTCGCGCCTGACTGCATCTTGTCGCCTTCAACTCCTTTTTCTTTCAATACTTGATCATTTTCCTTAGTAACCTGAAAAATCACTAATCATGTATATTAGTGTGCAATCATCGCAATCTTGAGCCAAAACATGCTAGTTAGATCAGATAATATCCTAAACTAACGTTAAAATGGGTAGTAATTGGGCATATAAATATGCCCAAGATCAATTAGCAATTACTAAATAATATTACTAAGATTAGGCCTCTCCCTCTCACACATAAAATGTGATAATATTTGTCTTCCTATTAACCTTCTATCTTAATTCTTGACATATGCAAAGGCTAACCCAGAATTTGAAGATAGGGGCACCACTAAGAGTGGCTCAAGGATGAGGTTAGGAGTGACTTAATGGTAAGGTTAGCAAAGCACCTTGTTTAGGCCACAAAACTTTTTAATAATGAATTTTTCAATAGATATTCTTTCTCTAGGATTTGGTTCAAGTGATTGTAAATTAAACACATCTATGAAACGCAAAGAAATTGTCTCTAAAACTAGCATTTGTTTGAGAAGAATTATGTTTCGTCAAAAATCTATTCATTTCAAATCACAAGAATCAACAACAAATTTTACAAAAAAAAAAAAATTACTTATAAATAAGAACTTACCAATTTATGCAAGATAATGGAAGTAGGACTTCAATTATGCAATGAAGAGTACTTGTAAGTTGTATATTTTCTAACAGTCTTATATTTTATTTAGAATTGTGTTAGAATTTTTATATATCTTTAATTTCAATTAAGAAAAGAATGAAGCCAAATGAGATGGCAAAAAAAAGGTGGTTAAGAAAGGAGATGGGGCAATGAGGTGGGAAAAACTAATTTTAATATAAAACATTTTTAAAAAGGTTAATTGAAAAAAAAAAAAAACTGGTTTTAAGGTTAAAAAAAAGGGAAACTTACATGAATGTATTATATTTAAAAAACTTTATCATTTATAATAATAATTTTTTTTTCCACTTGATGACTTTAATACATTTATAATACACTTTAATACATATTATAAAGAACAATTTATTATTCACATATAATACAAATTCTATTGATGGATAATCATTTGCCACACATTTTAATACACTTGTAATACAATTTGTCAATTTCCTATCGAACAAACATAATATATTTTAAAAGACAGTTATAATACATGTACATTGCATACATAATTCACTTTTAATACATATTGCATATTTAACATAATATTACTATAAATGGTAATATATAAAAAATATCGCTAAAATCTATAATTATTTATTAAAAGGCACTCATCCAAGTAAATTTTTTCCAAAAAAAAAAATAGCCTTTTGGGGGATTGAAACACACGCATCAATGGTTCAATATGGCGCCTTCGGTGCACCCATGCGTCCTTTTGTTATAATAGTGCACTATTATATATATTACCGTTTTATGAACTATCTATACATATATATACGATTTTTTTAAGAAGTTATCAGGTGCAAGTGGGTCCGCGCTTTGGACTTATGTACCTTTCTTTCTAGGGTCATGTGTTCAATAAGCTAAAGTGGTGTCATGTCTTGTGTAATCACTTTGTGCCCCCTTGTTCTTCTTCGGCCTACCTCTACCTCTCCTAACTCCTGTATACACCTCTGTAGTGGCGCATCCATGACCTCCTTCTTCACATGATTGAACCATCTCATTCTCGCTTCCCTTATATTATCTGTCATAGAGGCCACTCACACCTTGTTCCATATAACTTAATTTGTTCTTAGTCATAACTCTCATAGTATGGTTACACATCGATATGAGGTCCCTCATCTACGCTACATTCGTCGTTTGAATGAGTGCATTCTTGAAAGGATAAAACTATCACATACAACAATATGTGCTCTAAGAAGTACTGCCCTATAGAATTTACGTTTGAGTCTTGATGATACCTTCTTATTGCAATATATTCTGGATGTGAACATTTATTTCACTCATCTTGCTTCAATACAATATGTAACATCATCAGCAACCTTCCAATCTCCTTAAATTTTGGACTCAAGATACTTGAAACTTTCTTTCTTTCGTATCATGACTTGTATTGAATTTGCAATTCAGATACTTTGTTTTGACTCTAAGGTAAGTGATCTCCATACTTCAAGATTATATATTGGTAACCACGCGTCTTATCAATAACATACATCACAGTACCTTATCTTGAATTGAAAATGATCTAAAGATTGATCCCTAATACAATTTTATCACGTTCGAAAAGTGTCGCGAGTCACCTCGCACTGTCTTAACCTGGATTACTACAACTAGTGCATGATTCAAAGCTTACTATAAAATTTCAACAATTTCAAGTTACAAACACTTTAATTATAATTATACTCACAATCGTGTATTCATATTTAAATCTTTTATAAATACTTAAAATCTAAATAAAAGTTATTGAAGTCACATCAATTATTGATTAATACACAGTAAATTTGGCCCGAAAAGTAAAAATTGAACTCATGACCCTACAATTTGAATAATAGCATATTTACCACTAAACTCTTGGAGATATAGGGTGTGTTTGGTATGGAGGAAAATGTTTTCCATGGAAATGTTTTCCTAGAAAATGTTTTCCTAGAAAACAAGTAGATTTTGGACTTATTTTCTCATGTTTGGTTCGTGAGTAGAAAATATTTTCCGAAAATAATTTTTACTGTTTGATTTATGAATGAAAAATATTTTTGAGAGACATCTTTTATTTTTACTAGAATAAAAAATAATTTATGAAATTGAAAATATTTTTAAAATCAAAATTATTATTTTTTTGGGATGGTGGTGGGGGTGGTGTGGGGGGTAGTGGGTGGGGGCGGGGGATAGGAGTGAAAAAATAAAAATTTGAAGTTGATAGTATTTTTAAAAAACAAAATTAATTTTTTTGAGGGTTGAGGGTGGGTGGTGGCTGATCCGGGGGGGAGGGGGGATAGGAGCTTAAAGATAAAATTTGAAGTTGAAAATATTTTTAAAAAACAAAATTAATTTTTTGGAGAGGGGGTGGTTGTGGGGGGCTGGCCGGTGGTGGGTGGGTGGGGTCAGGGATCGGGTGAAAAAATAAAATTTTGAAATTGAAAATATTTTTTTAAAATTGATGTTTTTTAAAAAAAAAATGTAATATGAAATTTGGGGGAGTTTTGGAAAATATTTTCCTTAATTTTTGAAGGGAAGTCATTTTCCTTAATTTTGAGGAAAATGAGTTGATTTGGAAAACATTTTCCAAAACTTTGTCCCAACCAAACATGAGAAAATTGAAAACATTTTCCAGAAAATGTTTTCCTTCATACCAAACACACTCATAATTTTTAATAATAGACCTACCAACATATATTATGAAATAAAATTAAAGTATTCATCGTCTTTTATTATTTTATATATTAGGCAGATGGGAACTCTAAACTAAACACAATTTAGCATCATCCTATAAACTTGGCAGATACTAGGAACACAAAAGGAAAGGAAGGACAAAGTAGCTAAAAGACCAAAAATTAATGAGGTTAGGTTATAATATTATGGAATAATATATAAATGTGTCCTATAGTTTGATTTTATTTTATATTTACTCTCTTTTAACTTATAGTGTTCACAATTATGCATTTAAACTTGTATAAAATTAAACAAGTAGACATATGTGTCCTACTGACATAATACATGTTCGATAGAATGTCACGTAGTCCGCATATGTTTTTTTAAACTTTATACAAATTTATGCGTCTGTTTGTGCGTACATGGACATAGCTATAAATTACGATCAAAAATTAAAAGACATATTTATGTAATATTTGAAAAGTTTTTTGAAAATGAAAGGTGGAGCCCTAAAGTCAATCATGCACTCCATTAGGCCCCCAATAATTCCATATTTTTTACAAAAACATCCCTTTTTCTTCATTGTCTTCTTTCACATATGCCCATCCATTAGTCCAAAAACTAACAAACCCACCCATTGATTAGAAATAATATCAAATAAAGTGTTGCTAGATTTGATAATTATATTTACCTTTCTAAAAAGTTCATGCACACGTAGCTATAAAAATACGTGTGAAGCAAGAATTTTATAATAAAAATATATATATATAGACAGTACGCCTTGGAAATAATTTATGAAGCCAATTTGGCACTTGTAATATTTAACTAATGAAAAAGTTAAGAAAAAAGAAAAAAAAAAGTTATCTACCATTGTTTGCTAAGATAGAAGACTAGGATTTTCTTTTTAAAACAAAAACATACTAATCAAATATGAAACCCCTCAATAATACATGAATATTATGTCCATATAATTAGTTCAAAGGGGATAAAAAAAAGCCTATACGTTACAATCATGTAAGCAATTCTTACTTAAGTACTATATTTAAATTTTAAGAAAAAAAATATATTAATTAAAGAAGGAAAATGCCAAGTACTTTCTTGTGTTGATAATCTATTACTATGACTTTATGAGTGATGAAGATAAAATAGTTTAATTCATATAAAGAATTGAGCAATTACATGTCCATATAAGATCCCAAAACAAACACTATCTAAAATATACTAACTCTAATAAAAAAAATCACTAAAAGTATTCTACAATTATTTTGGCCCATACAGATATTTTAAGTAAATTAATGTTTTTATATGAAAAAAATAGAAAGTTTTTCACTATTTTAGTGAAAATTTATTTCTATCGTGTATATTTCTAATATGTTGAAAAAAATTAATAGAAAAATCATATTCCATAACACAATTCATACTTGACAACATTTATTTTTTTAAAAAATATAAAGAGGAAAAGTTCCAAGTACTTTCCTGTGTAGATAATCTAATACTATGACTCTATGAGCTAGTGATGATGCCAATATAGTTAAATTAATTCCTAAACAATTTGAGGTATTAGATGTCTATATATCTATGGACCCAATTATTAAAACAAAACATTATGTAATTAAATACTAAAGTACAGAAACTGAAGTAGGGCCCTTGTTGTTTGTTGCTAGGAGAAAAAATAGAAAGCAATTATTTGCAAGGGTGAGACTTTTTGGCATCTATACGAATATCAAAAATTGATTTGAAATTGAGTAAAGAAGTCATATCTGAGCTAATTATAAGTAAATTATCCGCTTATTGTTTTTTTTCGATGCACTCGCTTTATTTCTCCGGTACACACAATATATTACACAAAACTTACTGAAATGGTTTGTTGATTAACACTATGATTGCATTAATTAACAATGTATATTATATCTTAAAGTAGCTAGCTCCCATTAAAAGGATTATTACATTTAACAAGATTATACAATTGTCTACCTAATTGCAGAATAATCCTAAGAAGAACCAAAGCTGTCTTTTTGGGCTTATTCTAATACAAACAATGTTTATAATGTCTGGAAATAACAACAGTACTAATGACACTATTTATTATAGAAAGAATAAATAAAATAAATACTTGCAATCAATTAATTAAGGTTGTTTGGTTATGGAATCTTCTTGGATTTCCTAGATGGACATCTCTAAGACACTGATAATTTTTTTAATTTTTTTTTGATACACGTAGTACAAAATAAGTGTTACATATACGGGGCAGAATTCACTTTTCATCAGTAACAGATAAAACTCTAAAATAAAATAAAAAATGCTCAGCCACTATAGTTAAAAATATCTAGTACTATGAAATCCTAAGTAGCCCTTGTTTCTTTAACTAATATTCCAAGTTTCAATTTATTTATCTGATTTTAATTTGAAAATTTTATACAAATTTATAGTGCTAAAAGCTAATAACATTATATCTCTACTCGTTTTCAAATTACAAAAATCTTTAAAATTGATAAAATTCGAATACATCCCAAAACGTCTCGATACATTATGTCCCAATTTCAAATATGTCCCTCAACGTTCCAATACATCGCATAACGATTTCAGATATATCACTCAACATACTAAATACACCACATAGGTCTCAATACATAGCATGAAGTTGTATATCCAAGAATAGGAGAGAGTAGAAATTTATGTATTTTTTTCAATTAGTAGAAATTTTTAGAGAATATAAGAATATAAGTTGTGTATTCAGATAATTTTTCCTTTTAATTAAATTTTGTGATTTGAAACTAAAGATGGTATTGAATGTACCATAAATACACAACTTATAGATGTCATTTAAAAACAAAAACAAAAAAAAAAGATGTTCCAACAATATATGTCCAACGGAAAAAGTGAAAATTGGAAATTGTTCCATTTTTGGGGCTAAATAGACAAACTTAATAGAATCATATGAATGGAATTCAACAGTATGCATTACATATGTATGTATAACAGTGTCTGATAAGGGAACACGAAACTGAACATCCCAAGTCAGAAGATGCATAAAACAAGCTCTTCATCTAGGAGCCCCATCCTATCTAATGGCTAATATCTCAAAATAACAATAAACCCGAAAAAGGCGGGGGGATGGGGAATAAGAAAACAAAAACGGCTCCAAAAGACGGAGACATGATTTACAGGGGAAACTACACATCTATAATACTATGAACCTATAGGGGATGCCATTATCAAGCTTAAAAGGTAAATGTATGTAAGGACCATCGGAAGTTACTTGATACAAGCAGTAACTGAAACAGCAACTTTGTTAAGCATAACTTGGATGGCATCCCCAGACTAGTTGGTGCTGCAGAATTTGAGGGTGTCCTCCCGGCAACAGCAGGGGCAACTCCTGAGCTATTAGGGGTATTCTGCTGTTCTGCTGGCAGTGAGTTTGGCGAGCTACCATCTGCTGGAGCCAATGGCAGTCTATTATTATCAGTAAGGTCTTCACCTGACAAGTAGAAACTCTTATCAGAAAGACATCCAAACACTCTTATTAGAACAAAGTATCATTTGTTGAGAAGGAACATCTGTCACTTAAAATGGAAGTCCCTGACCAAAGGAATGTAAAAGAGAATCTACAGTTGGCTAAAGCTTCCCTTGCCTCTGCTACCCAAAATATCTTCCCCTCCTTCACTTTCCGGACAAGTAAACAATGGAAATAAGCTAAGGTAGAAAAGCAAATTAGTTGCAAGCCGTTGTCATCCGAATCCAGATGACGGATATAGTGTAGTTAATAGTTCCTTATAATTAACAAAGTTTTTTTCAACACTAGAGGATGCCAATCAGTAAGATCTTGCAAACACCTTCCTTAATTACCATGTGGCCTAACACAACAAGCGACAACGCCTAATAGATTACAAAGAGACCGAAGGGTAGAGATAAGTGGTTTGAGATGAGCTTAAGAAGCAACTGAAGGAGAAAGCAACGTAGAGGCTAACATGACAGACAAAACTTCCACTCATATGTTCGACTAATAAAGTCAATAGTATCCGGAAGACCATAGTTCATGTACAACATAATCTGTTGGACTTAAAATATTTTGATGATTGACAAATGGTTTGGGTCGAAGGAGTTGAGCTGGACCAATAAATAACTTAGAACAGGTGCTAAACTAAATGAACCAGGTAAAGCAGTTTCATGTTCCATTCAAGAAATATTTTGATGGTTGACAAATGATTTGGATCATATGAGTTGGGCCGGGCCAAATAAATAACATATAATAGGTGCTAAACTGAATGAAGCAGGTACAACAGTTTCATATTCCATTCAAGAGTTTGACTGTAGGTAAAACTCTATGAATGGAGTCACAGATAGGAATAAAGGATAAGAAGAATATGGGAGTCTTTGAGAAGATCTTGCATAATCTTTCGTAAAATAGAACTCCTAAATGTTTGCACAAGTCTGGCTGTGTAAACTGTAAACCAAGGCGTTTGTCTCAAACTCAAACACTTCAAGTAATACTTTTTTTCTAAATGTATCTGTTGTTTAACTAACTTGCTATATTGAAAAGACTCACACATATACTGAGAGAAATAGTACAATCAAAGCATAAAATGAAGAACATTCATAAATTCGTGTCTAACCATTTAAGGTGTGTGCTGATACGAAGGAACAAAATGAAGGAACACCTTCCACGTATATGTGTCACAGTGTCTTCAATTCTAGTTTATTGTATTAGGATTGTTATTGAGTTGTACCTATTTTCACCTTTCTTTGCAGCATTGTTCAGGTATCTTTTATCGGGAAAAATTAGCTTCAATTTAGGGTTAACTTCATGATTGTTGTAAGAGGGATTAGAGTTGGTTCCTAGGTTGTAATTGTTTTGCAATCTAGCGACATTCTAATGATTGTAGGGGCAAAGGATTAAAAGTAGTCCCTTAAGTTGCAAGTGTTTGTAATCTGAATTCTATAGAGGCTCATGGTTTTAGTGAAGTTTGGGTTAAACCCTGCATAGGTGTAGGCCGTGGCTTTTTCACCCTCGTTTGCTGGGTGTTTCCAACTTCCATGTAAAAAACGTGTGTTGTCACTGTTCTGCTTACTTCATTCCACAAACTACTCATAAGAAACAGATAAAGTAACCTGGTCCATCACATCGGTATAACCCAATTCAAGCCCCCTTTTGTGCAATTAGATCATGCAAATATATAATAATCTTTTGGTGAAACTGCGAAACAAGCTTGTGTAGCACATTAACTCTTGTTGGGTGTAGAAAGGCAATTCAACTTCTCAATACACAAGAAAAGGTTGTAAGAATTAAAATTAAGAAAATGAACTCCTTTTAAGTTAATCACTCATGGCTACAAACAATAAAGAGAGAATAGCTAAATCCAGATCAGACGAAGAAATTATTAATCAGAAGTTGGTACTCACAGTCAGAGCGTGACCAGCCCAGTTTCAGGTTCTCTCTATCAAACACCATGCGATATCCCGACATGAAGTTCTCTGTAGAGGAAAATGATTATTAGCACTTCCAAAAAATTGAGAGAGGAAATTGCAACACACTTCCGCATTCAGAAACTTTTTCCGCTTTCATCCCCTACTTTAGCAGGTGGAGGTTATTTGCAGTTGTAAGTATAGAGAGACGAAACCATAAGGAAAAGAGGATCAGGCTTACGTCCAATCGTTCCAATATCTATGCCTGAAGGCTCCACAGCTAAACAAAATCCAACAGCACCCTACATCGATATTGAATATATTCAAACATGACCAACATAGAAATACCTGACAGGCTATTAATACAGTACTGGTGAATGAGTCAAAATGATCAGAAGCGAAGGACCACAAGCTGGCATGATAAAATAACCAAGAGTAGGAAACATAGGATGCCTCACAGATTATGTAATTGAAAGAACCAGAATGTTCATCTGTGAGATGCAAAAGCAGGTGGTGTACATTCAAGCACTTACTTGACTGCCATAAATCATAAATACGGGATCCTGGACTATAAAGCTGCTATTCATCGTGAACTTCAGAGTAAATGAAGGGATCTTCGGTAAACCTTCAGAACTGTCTAGGTTCAAATACTCATTCAGTACATATGCACAGAAACAAGAAAGTAAATCTTTCTTTATCTTATATGTCATTACCTGGATTTGTAGCAATATTGCCAAGGATATCCTTCAAAGCTAGCTTTTGTAGCATTCACCTTTCTGTCAAACTGTAACAGGAAAAGGACAATTAAAATACTGCACTTTATAGTACAATAAGCAGCAAGTAGGTGTAAGCTTACCTCTTTAACAACTCTATCGTAAATTTGATCTGGGAGAAATGTAAATGAGGTCCCACTATCCACAATGGCTTTGAAGCTCGTCTGCTCAATACAGGAGCTCTCAAAACAACATGATTCCACGCCAACAACATAAGTAACACTGGACCATGAATTACTCATAATGTGAGTCAACACAGAGTATAACAACCCATGCATGCAAGACAACAGCAGAGGTAAACAGACAAATACAGCACACAAACTAATCAATTCTCTAAAATTCGCAAGTGTTCTTTTTTATAAGGTAAGATGAAGTCTCTAAAATTCATAAGCTGACATACAATTGTCCTTCTGAAGGCAGAAAAGAAGTTGTCTGCTGGCCAGCAGGCCCTTGGTCTCCAAAGAAAATCCTTCCTGAATCATCTTCCTTAAAACAAAGAGAAAAAGAGTTTCGGACCAATCCAGCTTTGGCAAGACGACTGGGAACTGAGAGCTCTCCAGGTCCCAAACCCATAAGGCCATCAGGTGCAACTCCATTTAGGTAACCACCAGTTTGCTTACTGCCACATCTGACATGAAAAAGAATTAAGACCTGTTTAATATAGTCTTGGCATACAGAACCACGTGAAAATGGTCCCATGCACGAAATTCTTATTTGAACTTGAGATACAAGCAGCAATTCAATGACACACACCCAAAAGTGACTGGAGCCCTGGCAGAGCCGTTGGCTGCCATACGGCTGCCTGATGCAAGGTGCAAGATATCTTCCACGAGCACTCCAGATGTGGATGTATCTTCTGATACATAATTCACAGTGTACGGACAGGGTTGCTTAGGGTTTTTGCAATTTGAGCCCAATTCACACAACTGATGGCTGCACGACAGGAACTTACTTGTGCTTGAGCCAGATGGATTGTACTCATTTAGATCTTTATCCTGCATAATAGATGCCCCAAATACCAGGGAGCACCTGCCAATCAATCATCTGATATAAGTGCTAAACCTGTAGGCAGTATTAGCAAAGACTCCGCATCTACATCGAGTACAAATATTTATATAAAGGAAATGAGAACGGTAATTTTATTAGGACAGCCAGCAACTCCAAGAAAACTATTCTCACTTCCCATGATGTAACAAGACAGTTCACAAATGATATTGAATAAAATGTAGAAATTTCTGAAGCTCCCAACATAATTTATGAACTGTGTTGTTTTCAGTTGTCCAAATACAATGTAGAAAGATGAGATGACGTAAAAATCCATGAAGACATAATAGTCACAGGTTTGTTTACCTGACGCTTATTCTGTTGGAACCTTCTTCCTTTTTGTATTCAGTTTTTAAATTAACTTGTTTCTCTGGTGGCTTAATGTATTATAGAGGTGTCCAATTAGGCCAATATTAACGTAACCTGGCCAATTGAGACTAAAGTATTGATGGGTCAATCTAGACAGGTGGGGTCCAGACCAATTGTTTCGCTTAAACTGATCCAACCTATCTTTGACCAAAACAGCCATTGTGGGTTGGTCATGGCCCGTTTAGTTCACTCACCCCACTTCAACCCCTCCAAGTTGCCCAAACCTCCCCGTTAACAATCTAGTATAATCAGCTCCCCGATGATCTCTGTCTACTATAGGCATAAATTATAACTAACATAAGGATCATACCAATGGCATAGTGATACTAAACGTATCTGAAATGGCCTTAGACCTTTCTGTTATTCTATACTCAAAAGTAAAATTTCAGTTTTTTTAGGGAAGTTATTTTTAGATGGCTCAAAGTGGTATCACACTACTTGTTTAGTGGCATAAAACAGTCCGAGGAATCATGATCAGTTATCAACTAAAACTAAAAGAAGAAGATATTATAAGACAAATGGTAGAAACAGAAACCAAATAAAGAATAGGACAAGACTTGAACAAGTTTATAGACGGGGACGGGGTACTTGGACCGTTTGGGTTGACTTATTTTAGGTGTTTTTAAGCTAAAATAGCTTTTAATCACTTTTGAAGTGTTTGGATAAGATTAAAAAGTGCTTATAATCGCTTACAATTCTAACTTATGGCTTTTGGCTTATAAGCCAAAAGCAATAAGCCAATCCAAACAGGCTCTTAACCAGTAAAGGCCCAATTTTAGTTTCCCCAACTCCAATATAATTTTAGAAATTCAGAATAAACAAGAAACATTCTGAATGCAGTATGAGACCTTGTCTACCTGATAAATGAAAGTGTCTAGTGATTAAGGCTTCTTCTTTCCTTCTCATGTAATTGACATCAAAACTTGGAAAAAAAAATTAACTGCTCGTTAGCAGTATGTAATTAATATAATTCCTAAAGCATTAGAAAAAATCAGAAGTCAACAAAGAACCTCGTGGACGTGATCTCTCTCAACTGAAGGTTAAGAATTGACCTTTTGTATGTGCCAATGAAAATATTGCAACCTTCCAAATAATTCACCTCTTTTAAAATTTAAATGAGAATAGAAAGGTATGGTGTCTGGCTTCAAAGTCAGGTCACAACTCACTACTAACTACCATACCTATCCTTCTATAGCAGTCTAAATGTCAACTATAAAGAAAATATTTTTTTGAGAAGAAACTATAGAGGTAAAGATAAAGATAGTGTGCCGTATTTATTTGATAAATAACTTTGCAGCGTGATTTGGATGTCGAACTGCTCAACTGAAACCAGCAAAGGCAAATGTCATCTACGAGCCTAACCCATTTGCAGTCACTCCCAGCAAGAAGCTAGCAACAAACATTTAGAATAGTGATATAACATTCTTGATTAATAATGCATACCAGGCTGCTATAATAACTGGCTGAAAGAGGAGCACATTGTACACAGTCACATGGAACCCACAGCAAGTCACTTCCAGCATCTAGTGCAACGAGAAAAGAAACATTTGGCGTTCCTATATCAACCCACATGTAATGTAACCTGAGAAAAAGTGCATAATATGGATTAGGATCATCCTATAACCCAGAATGCCAACTCTTCAACATAAAACACGGAAAAAATAATAATTTAAGCCTCAATTTAGAAGTTGCATCAAATTTTACAGATCAAAAAAATGTAATCCACATACAACATTAACCTTCCTTTGATAAACCCCTAACCATGTTTTAAAATTTAAGTCAAGCAAAACTGCTAGTTTCAGAAAGGTTTTCAGTAACATCCTACATTTCACACACACACACACACACCAAGGAGAACAATAATACATTAATCAAATCCCATAATCCTTCTGTTCACTGGTACATGCATCAGTCCTCCATATCACTCCACTCTGATTCCAGTATGTTCCATTTTTAGCATATGCTAATCTAGTGTATTCAATGGATAATCTACAAGGCAAACTTAATTACGGAGTAGCTTGTAGTTACAATAATTATGGGATAATTTATAACATACCATTGTCTTGGGACTTAGCCACCATCCACATTTGATGTTCTTTAAAAAACCATTGACTTTTCATAAATGTTTTCAGAACTCAATTTTTTGTTTCTATTTAACAACAAACTATAAATTGCTCAGACAGGCAAAAGCCAAAAATCAATGAAGTCCTAATTGCACTTACATCCACTTGAAACTAAAAAATATCCCAAAGCTTCCAAACAAGAAAAAATGTCACATCATCATCCCAAAAATAGAACTTTGACAAAAACACCAAATTTAGACCATACAATTAGAAGATAAATTTGTCCCTATTATTTAATGACCCATTCACTTTTTCATTAATGCTTCCAAAACCCATATTTTAAAATTCCCAATTAGCAACATATATTATAATAAACATGTTGGATATATAAACAAGAAATCCTTAACTATACACACAGTGATTAAAAGTCACTCCTAACAACAATCACAACTCTTTTTTCAGAAAGTTGGATTCATTAACCCCTCAAACAGTCTATCGAAAACATTCTCTCCACCCCTAAGATAGTGGTATATCAAACTTTGCTCAAAAAAGGATATTTATTTAGAAGGATAAACAAAGGAGAAACTAACCATCCAAAATCATTTCCCAACGGCATCGTTTTGCTACCCTGAGAAGGAAAAAGTAGCTGAAACTGAGGACCAAGCTTCATTTTTTGCCGCTGCAAATCACTGTTCATCAACTTCCCATAATACTCGAAGCTCCTATGTTGCGGCCACACAACACCCACTTCCCCATTCCTTGAAACCCTAACTTTCCTCACTTCATCAGAGAATCTATGAACTAATTTTGACGAATACATATCCGATACCCCACATTCAACCAGTATACCTAAACCCAACACCATCGCTACAAAACCCACTTTCCAAATCTCCATTTGAATTACAACAACTCCTCAACACACACACACACACACTTACCCAAGATCTAGTTTAACAAAGTCTTCCTCATCATAAGATACAGCAAATAAATGTGTATATAGATAGGTCTCTCTCTATTTACAGAGTGAAATAATACAGTAAGATGGGATAAAATTAATGGCTATGGGGTAGGTGGGTGATTGTTTATATATATATATATATACACTCTATATGTATAGGTGATAGAGAAAGAAGAATTTTGGGGCAAAGTGAAAGAGAAGAAAGTAGAAAGGGTGAGGAGTAAGAAAGAAGACGAAGATGGAGATCACGCGTGTCACTAAGCATTGGGGTGGGAATCTATATAATGCACATACACCTTTCCACTTTGAAATTCGTATTGAAATATTGATTTAATTTAAATTTTATTATAAATTCATTTAGATATTATATTTAAATTTAAAATTTCTAATTAAAAATAAAATAATTAACCACTATTTTATATAATCAAGCCACTCGAAGAGTTGAAAGATAGAATGTACCCACAATCATTATTTTGAATGTAATTATTATCTTGTGAAGGTACTAATAAGATTCTCAATATAAATGCAACAAATCCAAAGTACAAAAAATAAAATAATGCAAAATATATAGCAATTAATAAGGTGCAAGATAATTTTATAAAAAGTAAAAATAAATAATAAATAATAAATGATGATAAATTTCACAATTCAAAATTGCAAAATTTACTTTCTCCGTTTCAAAAACTATCTAACCTTTTTTCTTCTTGCTCTTTTAAAAAATATTTAATTGGAAGAGTTCTTACACTATTTTATTTTATTTTAAATTTCAAATTGTTTATGCTAAAATGGAGAGTGATAGACTGGTTATGAATGAGGTTAATTGATATAAGAAATAAACAATTCTTTTTGACGGAATAAAGTTAGAAAAATAAGGTTGAGATTGTTAGATAAATAATAAGAGTATTGAACAGACATAACTAAAAAAGATATGACAAAATTTCAAATAACTCGAAGATATAATCTTAAGTTAAAAACATGAAAAACGCATATTCTTTATTTTTAGTTGGAATGGAGAGAGTAGTTGTTAGTAGTACTAATATGTATACCCAACGGTCTCTCATGTTTTATCTATTTAACTATTTAAATATTCGTGATTCGACATTCAAAATTCAATAATAAAGTGCACAACAATTAAAATGTGATTTTTAAAAAAAAAAGAGAAGTATATGGGTATGTTTGGTATGAAGGAAAATGTTTTCCATGGAAAATGTTTTTCCAGAAAATATTTTTCTGAAAAAAAGTAGATTTTGAACTTATTTTCTCATATTTGGTTGGTGAGTAAAAGATATTTTTCGGAAATGATTTTTAGTTTTGATTTATGTATGAAAAATATTTTTGAGAGACATCTTTTATTTTTACTAGAGTAAAAAATAATTTATGAAATTAAAAATATTTTTTAAAAACAAAATTATTATTTTTGGGGTGGGGGTGGGGTGGGGGTGGGGGGAGGGGTAGGAGTGAAAAATAAAAATTTGAATTGATAGTATTTTTAAAAAATAAAATTATTTTTTGGTGGTTGGGGGTGGATGGGGGAGCTGGTAGGGGGGGGGTAGGAGTTTAAAAATAAAAATTTGAAGTTGAAAATATTTTTAAAAAGCAAAATTAATTTTTTTATTTAAAAAATTAGTGACGTGGCGGATTTATAATTGGCCACGTGTCCAAAATGGTTTTGCAAGATCACCGTTAAAAAATAATCGCATAAATGAGTCTTTTCTTTAACGGTAATGGCATAAATGAGCCAAACTTTTAACTGATGGCATAAATAAGCCTTTTCTGAAAGTTTGATGACATATTTGAGCATTTTCCCATAAATTAAAAGGAAATTCTAGTTTGTGATGGTGCCTCGTAGATGGGCGTAGAGTTCTATATATAGAGAGAGAACTTCACACTTATCTATGTGACACCATCACAAATTAAAATTTATATATATATATATATAATATATATAATACTAGTAAAGTTGGCATGAAAAAATTAGTAAAAGAACTCTCTTCATTTTTCAAAATAAACAAATAAAATAAAATATTCTAGTAGTATAGAAATCAAATAAAATGGATACGACTATAGTTGAAGCTATAAATGTAGGTTTAAATATATGGAGTACATAAGTATTGTTAATTCATGGAGTATTATATTGGATTATTATTTTAAATATGATATTTGTTAGTTCGTTACATAAAAATTTATTATATTGTATTGCTAATTCTATTGTTATGTAGTAATAATAAAGTCTTATTATTATGAATTATTAATAACGGTGATATCGAATTGTTACCTTATTTTTAAAATTTAATTTTTTCCTTAATAATATTTAGTAATTTCATTTTATTATTTAGCCTGTTATTTTTTTTTTAATGATCTCCACTCCTTTTACTTGTTTATATCTTCTTCTCTCTTTTTTCTTTAGTTATTATATTTCAAATCTATCGAATATTTCTATCTTCACAAGGGTAGGAGTAAGACTATATAGTATACCACAGATTTTTTATATTTTTTTATGACTGTAGTATCTAGATCAATTTTCGCACACTTCAACTAATTTTATAAAATACCTATCACCTTCCACACATTTGCAGTATGTGTATGAGCATGAAAATAATGTCATTCAATTACTCCAAGACATAAAATTGTGTGCATTGCATTCATAATTTGTGATAGTTAAAGCTCAATGTTTGGTTTCAAATAACTATCCAAACTCCGACATTTTAACCAAATTAACTCCAAACTACAAAACAAAAATTGCCTTGAAAAGATAAAGCGTTGAGCAAGTAAAAGAGATAAAGTCCTAAATAAAATATATATATCACGTCTCAAAATATTTATCGTATTTTTGAGATGTTTGATTATTTTACTCTTTTATATATCTTAAAATAAAATACAATTTATCTTTATTGAATATTCATTTTATTTATGTGTCATAATTGATGTGTTTGCAGTTTGTAGTCTTCGGGAATAGTTACTATACTAAGAATAAAATGAAAAACAAAATTGATTTTGTTCTGAACTTTTAAAATGACAATTATATTGAGATAAATATTTAAATAAGAACGATAAGTATTTTGAAACGAAGGGAATAGTTGTATAGTTAAGTTTTTGATTGAGTTATATGTAGCTAAATATTCTAATGAATATAATACGATTTTATTTGATCTTCATTGTCCCAAACCTTATTTTACCAGGCAAGTTACATATTAACTAGTAGATTAAAAAAATTATATTTGCTTGTAAATAACATTTCAGTATAGTTTCATTAAGTAAGGTTTGAGAAGTGTAAAGTGTACACACTATACAAATCTATTTCTATCTTAAAGATTGATAGGTTATTTCAAACAATAATATATAAAAAAGAAATATATACTAATATACAAATGTATATTTTATGTATATTACATATTAATATACAAATAATATATATATTTGACTATTATTTTGATTAACTACTATTACTTCAATTTTTCTAGAGTTGAAAATTAAATTGTAGTTCCCTCATTTTCCGATTACGGCAACTTTGACAATTTTGATTATTATTTTTCCTTTTAAAGATGTTATTACATTATAATAAAGTCTCACGGTTATAATTTGAGTTAGTATAGGATAATAAATATGAGTATTAGTGAAGTAGTGTGACTGCCTCATTCATATTCAGAGATCTCGGATTCACACCTTTGGTATGAAGAAAATTTTGTTGGAAGCGCCACCTTCGAATAGGTCATGCAATGCGTAATTTTAATTTAATTGGGACTCTAATGTAGGCCCTGAACATAGAAAACAAAAAAAACAAAAACATAATCAACAAATTTTCTCATATATTATTTGTCTTACAAAAGAAATTTACATGGTGATATCTTACCTAAATATACCAATCAAAAGAGAATTAATTAAGTTACAATCAACAAGAAAGAGAAGTTGTTTTCATTGTTATTTGAAGAATTAACTTGGTACTTTACTTTAAGCAAAATCATGTGCTCCCACTTAATTAAAATGATAATTAGTCTTAAAAAGCTTGAGAGATTTGACATCATATTTTATGATATAGACTCTATTTAATTAGTCTTAATTATATTGACTAGGGGTTAATGTTAACATCACCAAAGATGAATATTACTGGTTAGGAGATTAATTTGAGGATGAGGTTTTGACACATAAAATGATTAATGAGTACATAATTATCCATATAACACACAAAGTTACTCCAATTGTACCACTTTAAGTGGCCTAGCTCCACCTTTAATTTTGTTTTAAAAAAAGAAAGAAAGAAGAATTAAGAAAAAACTTGTGTACTCAATAATTTAGGTTCACACAAATAAGAGATAAGTAATACTTGCTTTAGTGATTGAGTATCTCTATCATTAAATTATCAGTTAATCACTATAAATAAGAATCACAATCTCAACAATAGTAATTAATATTGACATAATAGAAGTAAGTGGATCGATTAAGTAATTGATATCCAAAAAAAATCATTATTATTTTACATTAATATGATGTTTAGAGAAGGGTCACATTTAAGAGGATACAATTCACAGAAATAATTTTACGGGTGTTCTAAGTCTTCCCCTTAGTCTAATTTCACTTTCTATAGAATAAACTAATTTTAAGAGTAATATTTGAGCTTGATTAGTCAAATTATTAAATAGATATATAATAGGTACTTATTAAAATAGTATAAAATAACTCTGCTAAAATGATTAAGTCCTTGTTCGAAAAGATTACACACATTAACTATTCCAATAGCCAAATTCCATAATTTTGACAATTTAGGATTTGGATTAACAGTAAAGTTGCTTCGTTATAATTTATATGTCATAAATTCGAGTCGTGAAATTAGTCATGCATGTATTAGGATAGACTGTCTACATCACATCTAAGAGAGTGTGACCCTTCATATATCTCGCATAAATGCATAATATTTTGTGCATCAAACTGCCTTCGATAACAGAAGTAAACTATGAACAATTATAGATATAACACTTTTTCTATTATATTGTTTCTATTCTCTTGATT
The DNA here is from genome assembly GCA_022817965.1 of Solanum lycopersicoides. NCBI lineage: Eukaryota > Viridiplantae > Streptophyta > Magnoliopsida > Solanales > Solanaceae > Solanum > Solanum lycopersicoides. The sequence continues at coordinate 78,030,186 of CM040621.1, read as the reverse complement.
AAGGCAAGAAGAAAGGATAAAGCTTCTAAATAATGCAATATACCTACTCATAGTAACTTGTACAAGTAATTTATTGCAACTATCATAAACCAAGGAGCTTATATTAAAAGATATGGTGTAAATTAATAGGTCTTTCACTTCTAATTTGGACTAATAATGGCAAGGAACACATCAAACTTTGCTTAAGTGACAAGTAGAATTAATGATAGAGAAAAGTGAAAGCTAAAAAAAAAAAAGGATTAATCAACAAAAACAATAATTGAAGGCTCTTTCACTTTGTATTCTTAAAAGGACAAAAGTTTCAAGATTTTTAAGGCCTTTGGTAGCTCAAGTGTCCTAAATCACTTCTGTTGGTTTTGTAGCTGGAGGATGTGACACCAACCTTTTTTTTCAATAATTATGAGAGAATTTTCATGTGGCTACTTAAAACCTCTTAAGAAAATTGCTATTTTTTGGGCCCCCCACACCTAAAAAAAAGGAAAAAAGAATATCTTTGTTCATATAATGTGGTTAGGGTTTTGGTATACAACTCTATTTGAACAAGTTCTAATCAATTATATAATTTTCGTCTGTCCCAATTCAATATTCAGCATTGGATCTCCCTAAAAAAAGGAAAACTAAGAGAATATTTTTTGTTCATAGCATGTGGTTAGGGTTTTGGTATACAACTCCGCTTGAACAAATTTGGATTGGTTATATGGATTTTTATGATATAGGTTACCTTTTTTAAAATTTATGTCAATTTGATATTCAGCGCTATAAGTTCTCTACATTTTCTATTGGCATAGATGCTCATCAAATATATGGGTCTAAAGCAAAAGTAATAACAATACAAGTCTTTCTTGTTCTATTGATGTGAGTGATGGGACACCATAGGACCATACACTGTTTATGATATATTAGCAACTTGACTAAGATCAAGTGTACTGAATTGACAATTTGGGAATTTTTGTGTTGTTGCCCATGTGAGATGATTTGCTTGTTCGTTTTGTCTTTTTTTTTCCAGTCGATGTCAGGTATCCACATTAGAGTCTGATTAAATCCGAATTCGCGCCAGAAAATCTCTCATTGGGTAAATTGATCTTCAACAAAGCCGACTCAGTACCAAGTATGCTCGAACCCGAAATTTCTGATTAAAGATGAAGGAATACTTGTCACTCCACCACAAGTCTGATCGTTTTCTCACTTTGTTTTGCTTTCTTGTTAATAATGTTGTCATGTTGGAAATCAAAGGGGTATATCATGATGTCACTGGAACAAAAGTGAGCCATGTTAGAGGGACTCACTTTTGTCTCCTTTTTCACAAGGTCCATGCCAATGTGAATTTTATTTCTATGGATTGACCCTAAAAATATTTCAATTAAGACTTTTTCGGGGTCTATTTTTTTGGAAAAATAACATTAGTTGCCACAAATTTTAATAGCTTAACTTTATAGCATTTGACTCGAATATACTTTAAGCTCAAAATATTACTCCGTATGTCTCAATTCTTATAACTTATTTTTTTTTTAGTCAATCTCAAATGATTTAACGTTAAAATGTTCATTTTTGTCTTAATGAAATAATTCATCCACACAAATTTCTAATCATTCATTTTAGACCACAAGTTTTAACCGTCTTCGTTTCTTTCTTAAAATTCGTGTCAAGTCAAACTACGTCACATAAAATGAGACGGAGACTAGTTATAACGCAATCCACAAAATTTAGAGAGGATGTAAGATGTAGAAAACAATGGTTACGGTCAAAGAAGATATATATTCTGGTCAAGTTTGTCAGTTGTTCTTGATTTATACATTGTGTAACTGGTGTACAGTAACTGTATTACATGCGTATACATTATATACTATGTATATTGCTCATAGATTTATCACACAAATTATATATATTTTTAAAAATGGCCGTGAAGAATTACAGTGGATACACTAGGTACTGATAAAATGTATATAATCTGTATATCTTATATAACATTGTAGGAAAAATTACATGAATTGGTACATTTTAATAAATAATTACTGATTTTAGCAATACTTTTTATTTATTACCATTTATAGCAATACTATGTTAAATCTGCAATATGTATTAAAAGTGAATTATGTATGCAATATATATGAATTATAATTGTTTTTAAAGTATATTATGTTTGTTTGGTAAAAATTTGACACATTGAATTATAAGGGTATTAAAATGTGTGATAAATGAATTATTTATCATTAAATTTGTATTATATGTGAATAAAAAATTATTCGTTGTAATATGAATTAAACTTATATTATAAATGAATTAAAAGTGATCAAGTGAAAAAAAAATTATTGCTATAAATGGTAAATATTTTTTTATTATAGTATATTTATGTAAGTTTCCCAAAATTGTATCTACAAAAATCACAGTCGTCTTTTGTTGGGTTCTCCCAAATTCTATGATAAACTTACTCCTTCCTTCACTATGCCACTGTCCCTATATGAAGCATCAGAGGATCATTTTCACAGGCAAAGGAGTTCACTCTAATTTTATTTTATTTATTAGTTAAGAGGACAACTAAATGAAGCCAATCTTTTTTCTTTTTCACCAATGTCCGTACCCACATTAAAGCACAACTAAATTCAGATTTACGTAAAAAAAGTTCCCACATTAGAGATAAAACGCTCCCTTACAAAGATAACTTCGTAGTAAAAGACTCAAACACAAGACCCTCTAGTCAAGAAACAAGAAATATTTACCGCTCCACTACAACCTTCGTTGGTAAATGAAGCCACTTATTTATCTCAAATTTTGCTGTCTAAATTAGTGTCCTTGATTTTATAACATCTGCTGTTTCTTGATCAAATTATTTCTGAACTTGTAACATCTTTCTAAGTAAGAATTCAACAACTATAGTCCAAATTTCATTCTAAAAATTGGTAACATAAACAACAATATACAGTTATCTTTTAAGGAAGAAGAGGTGATTGATATTAAAAACAGTGCATACAACAGACTGAATTCTCACATAATAATGGGAAGTTATTAATCACAAATTCACAATACACATCCTCTACTAAGGCAGTCCAAACCAAAAACACTGTTTTCTTTCATCAAACAACATATGAATACAAAAAATACAAAGGAAGCAAACCATGAATCCATGTCCCTTCCTTAATGATACTAAAGTGACTCAAGTTACAAAAGAATACATTGACAACAGCCGTTACAACAACTAAATATGATCGAAACGTAGTAACACCTATACCAGACACTATATACATTCACCTTACAATTAAACAGGAAGAAAGGAAACAGAAAACCGAAAAAAGTTTCAAACATTTGTTCCTATACCCCTAATATGCAGTTTGAGTAACAACCTTATTCCATTTGCTGCTTATTGGACCATTGGAATTCTATTTCTAAATTCCTTGAGGGTCCGCTTTTGCTCTCGGGCAACAAGGTGTACTCCCCAGCGACTGCACCCAGCATAACTACGCGGTCAATCTGGATCGTGACCTTCCCGAATGAACTCTGTCATTAAATTGGAATGAATTTAGCAGAAGTCAAGAAGCATATTTTAGCAAAATGTTCAGTGTGTCCCGTTAATTGTAATAGTAACAGGAGAAAAGCTTGTATCCTCTTACCTTCCCCATTTTGCTCTTATTCTTGCATGAAATATGGAGCTTCTGGCCTTTAGGAGGACTTTCAAAGGACCATGAAAAGCTCTCATCGAACTCTGGATTAGGACCAGTTGAAACAACCTGACAGGAGAAAGCAAGGAATTGTGAACCATATGAGGGTAAGATCTATGCATATTGAGTGTACCAAAGAAGTTCAACTTAATTATTTTGTTGTTGGTGAAGTACAAGTCTTGATTACCAATCACTGTTGAATCAAGCATAACCAGATTTTCCAATGCATTAATTGAAGTAGACAAGGTAAACTCAACCCCCCACTTCCCAGGCGCCAAGAATGGCCCTTTCCCACTTTGCTCTCTTGGTAACTCGAACCCCAATCTCTTCCTTTAGTAAAACAGATCCCTACTTTGTTTTCTAGAGCCATCTTGTTCTACTAATTTACAAGTTTGCAATTTAGAGTGCCTAACTCCCTCCGCCCCGCCCCAGCACACAAAGTAAAGTTCTTTATAAATTAGAGTTTGGTCAACACTGCACAAAACAGGTTCAACCCCACATAGCAATGAGAAATAGTACTGTACTTGAAATGAAAATGGGAAGTACCTTCGTTTGGCGAGGTGGAGTATTTCCAAGGGTAAGCTTGCAAAAAACGCTTGGATTTCCAACCGATTGTCTCATGTTGTTCCCTCGCTTTATTATTACCACCAGAGTCCCAGGCAAACATTGCAGTAAAAATTCTGACTTCTCCTGAAACCGAGGGGGGCCAGATTGTATCAGATACTGCAACAATGGAATGGCATCTGCAGCAGCAATTGATTGTGCCCGAGAAACTTCAGCAGGACATGCTGACCAAGCTTGGCGGAGAAAAAACAGAGCATCCAAAGCAGCTTCTTGAGTTGCCTCGGAACCAGTCTTCAGGGATGTCACTAAATGTGGAATACTCAGGGTTGCAGGTTCAGTAGCCCTTAGACGGGGGAAGTTTCCAAATAGTGCATTCAGAGCCTTGAGGTACTCCTCATTTACAGTTCCCGAGGCCCATAAATCTTTCTCAATTGCAGCTACAAAGACAGGATATCAATTAAATTTATAAGCTATTAGCACTAACAAGAAATGACTCCATTTGCACATAAACTTTTAATAGTAAAGCTAATTAACTTTTTGGACACAGTAACACACCATCTAAACTGTTCGTTAATATTAACCAACCTGGATTAAAAATAATGGGGAGAATCCGCCATCATTTTACGAAAGCTTCTATTTTGGAGATACTAATTTTAATATATGAAATGTAAAAGAAAATATAGTTAGCCATGTATATTACACTCGTACAAGTTCCAGACAGATCGTATCTTGTAAATTAGAAATGATTTCTTTTGTTTTTTTAATCCAACAATTGGATTTCTTAGTCAAATAATGAGAACTAGCCAATTTATCTTTTTCCAGTCAGTTTTTATCTCATTTGTCTTCTGTAGTTTCAATACAGATAACTCTGTAACAATAGATTACGGAGAAAGGAAAGTTTACCAGTGATGGCCCTGACAGTTTCACTTGAAGCATACTCTTGAATGGTGTTATTGGAAAAGAGAAGCTTGACGAACATTGCTGCCTGTACTGATGTATCTGTCTCACTTGAACCAATCAGATCTAACACAACCTGGACACCACCAGCTTCCGCAACTGCTCTCTTATTTGATCTGCTATACATAACAAGGTTCTGTAAGGCACATATAGCGACAACTTTCATTTCTTCAGTAGGTTGATCTTCAAGCAGATTCACCAATGCCCGGCAAGCTGAAACAGCATCACTGCTTCGAGCAAGAGCCTCATTCTGGAATAGGTCACCAAGAGCAAGAGTTGCCAGTAATCTTGCTTGTTGCCCTTGTGTCTGCGGATCCAAAAGATACTGTGATAAGGGCACAATTGCTGACTTGGTGGCTTTTGTTTCTCTAATCTTCACATTGTTCAGCAAAACCTCAAGGAGTCTTGCAGCAGTTTCCTCACAAAGGTGGCATCTGAGAAGTTCTAACAGAGACTCGATCGCCCCACTTTCAGCCATAGCTCCAGCACTGGTGGAGTCATCAGTCTCCAACACAAGAAGAGCATTTAATGCACCAAGAACTGTGCCTTCAGAGCCAGAGCGAAGCAATCTTACCAACACTACAACAGGTACTTCCAGAAAAAATTCAGAGCTAAATTGTAGAATACTAGATAATACTACAGCAGCTGACTCCCACAAGGCATGAGGAAGTGAAGGGTCAGCATTCATTATTACTTTAGACAGTTCATTAACGCCGCCTTCTTTTGCAATTTCATTTGGCCAAGTAAGTGCAATACAGACCAACGCCTTCACAGCTCTCTGCTGCAAAATGGGTATACCAGAACCAAGGACCCGTACCAGGGGACCAATCACTTGCTGGATAACTGGGTCCTTCTGCAGGTGCTCTTCCAAAAGCAGGTGAGACAGAAGCTCAGCAGCCAGTTGTTGCACGGCAGAAGCGGGAGAATCAAGTAAGGGAATAAGAGGTTCTATAGCTTGGTGTGATGTCAAGGTATAATCAGATCGGCACTGCGGATGCTCTAGGATATTCACAAGGACCTGAAGCGTGCTGTGTTGCCCATCAGGTCCAAACTCTGGCCTCATCAGCAATACAAAAAGTGGCTCTACCACCTTTGCAGCAGATGGTCCCTTAGCAATGGTAGCATTATTTGTCAGTATTCTGAGCAATTCAGCAAATGCAGCACAAAGGAAATCTGGTGCTTCATGCAGAATGTCAAGCACACTCTCAATAACCCCAGCCTTGACCATTTCCATCTTACAGGAAGGCCTGTCTTTCCCCAACTTCACAAGAGCTCTAGAAATAGCTTCATGAAGTAAATAATTTCGTCCATATAGAAGGCCAACAAGGGGAATGACTGCACCATGTGCTGCAACTAGTTCAGCGAGCTGTTCGTCGTCCACAAGTTTATCTAATGCACGAACAACAGAATGATGAGCAGGACTAAATTCAGTAACAAGAAGAGAAACCAAAGGCTCCACACATCTAGCTGCAGCCATTGTAGACCTTATTCTTGTATTTCCAAACAAAACAGAACACAACTCAGCTGCATCACCCTTCAGCTCCATTGAGCAGCTTGATGCAAGAATTCGGCAAAGAACATCCACTGCATTCATCTCAACATCTGCAACCGCAAGAGCTTTTGAAGGATTCTCACTGAGAAGCCTAACTAATGCAGCAATGGCTGCATGCTGCTCCCTCTCCAGACCAGTATTCAGAATCTCAACCAAAGGCTGAACAGACTGTCTAGCTGATTCTGCATTCCTGATGTGATCTGCTGAGAACAGGTTTTCCAAGGCTTTGGCAGCACTATACCTTGCCCCTCTTCCACCAAGACGTAAAACTGCAATTAGCTGACCAACAGCACCAAAAGCAGATTCGTGTCTGCATATTTCAGCAGTAGTAAATAGGATACCTAACAAATCAGTGGCAGCCTCCTCAGTTGCATCTTGTGGACCAAGTGAAAGGTATTTAGTCAGTGCTTCCAGAGCCCCAGATTCAACCATAACAATCTTATTTGAAGGACAATCTCTGGCAAGCTGAATCAGAAGTCCAAGAGCTAGAAAAGGTGCACCAGGACGATCAGGGATAGGTTTTAGCAAGTCAACAAGGGCTGGTATAGCTTTCCTAGAAGTTGCACCAACCCTAATATCATCCACCCTAAACAACCTTTCAAGTGCAACTTCATCTGGGTTACGGACCAACACAAATTCTTCTGATAGTGCCACAAGGTCCTTTATATCCTCATCAGCACAACCAAGCAACGTTATGAGTCCGGATGGTGCTCCTGAATTTGCAACAGACAGCAGAGTTCCCCTGCTACCATTACAGACAAGGCTTGCTACAGCTTGTGCAGCAAAATACCTGTTTGCTGACTCTTCTGACTTCAGCAGATTAGCTAACACAGGTATGGCTTTCATTGTTCCGTTTGCTCGTATGATGTCTCTATCTTGAAATAAGATAGCCAGAAGCAATCCACATATCCATATGCTGCTATCCTCCTTGAAATCAATCTGTAAACGTTAATTACAAAGGTCATATACTACTGCGGCACAAGAGATATAATAGAACAAAATCAAGAGTCTTGGGTTAGATGTGGTTCCATCACAGAAAGGGAACACTTAAAAGTGCTTACCTGTGTAAACTGTGTAAAAGATTGAGAGATTCTCTCAGTAAGAACTTCAATTGCACCAGCCTCCATAATCTCAGCTTTACTTGTCTCATCATGACTGGCAAGAGCAGAAAGTAGCCATATAGCTATATTGACCCCCGAAACAACCAAAGTACTTTTCTTCACCTCATCCTTTCTTGATGCTTCTTCGGCATTCCTGGAGATGCTTATTGCAATCTTATCCCCCTGGTCTTCCAAATGTAGAGACTCTGAAGCATTTAGCATCCCAACAAAAGATTGAATGAGTGGAACACAAGACTTTGATTCATTTAGATCTTCCACCACTCTCTGATGATTCACTTTTGCAGCGCAAACAAGAAGTGCACTTCCTCCTATTTTAACCATAGCATTGGACGAACAGATTACCCTTCTTGCAACTGAAGAAATGCATCCATAGGCACAAGCGATAGCATCGCCAAGAACAGTGGGCTGCGCTTGGCAGAGTCTAGACAATATTTCAATAGCTTTGTCTTGCAACACCGATGAGGCATCAGCAATGCATGAAACCACAGGACTTATGCTATTTGGATATTCAGCTAGAACTGCCCATGCAGGTTTGATACCACTAGCTCCTTCCAGCCTTGAGAGGAAACAAAGTGCATCTAAAGCTTCTGATATAGCAACAGAGTCGCTTCCAGTTGATTCCAGGAAAGAAATTAATGCAAGAACTGTTCCACAACGGTTAACGCAATCAGTTAAGGCAGGATTAACCTCACTAAATTGAAGAAGACGAGCAATTGCTGCTGCGGCATGGGTCCTTCCACCAGTTGTGCCTTCACGAAGAACTCTAGTAGCAGGCAAGATAATTTCTTCAGGAACTGCTTTCTCAGACACCTCGGGATCCAAAAGAAGATTGGCCAAAGCACATACTGCTTGTTCTGCAACTTGTAAAACTGAGGACTTTGCAAGCACCATTAATGAAGGCAATGCATCTCTGGCAATTGCTGCAATGTCACGGCTTTCTCTAATAGAGAGAAATATTGCAGCAAGGCAGCGCGACGTGTCCACTAAGATGGATTCAGGTTCAGCATTCAGAAGCTTCACAAGTGACCACAAAGTCTTAACAGCAAGGGTACTTTCTCGCAGGTCCTTCCTGAGATGAAAAATTGCAGCAAGAGCTGAAGCAGACTTAGCCTGAGTCTCTTCCTTGGTAGAGCTTAATATCTTTATCATCGTCTCAACTGCATCATTTGCTGCACTGCCTTCACGCAACATATCGCTCAGAGAGGCCACAGAGAGCAAACTTTTCAATGCATCTAAGACATAAATTTTGGACTCCGGAAGATCACTAGTTAATAGTGCAGTGAGTTGACTAATTGTTGCAGTATCTGATTTGTGAATCAAATGGTTCAGTGTCTTTGCAGCAATTTCCTTCCCGTTGGAGCTACCATTCTTCAGAAGCCACAATAAAGCAGGAACAGCATCTGCACTTTCAACACAAGCACGGATATCTTCACTGTGATTACAGAGGTTTCCAAGGATAGTTGCTGCATCTTCCTTAGCTTTGGCAGACCCAGTTTCCAGAATTTGAACAAGTGGAGGTATGCCACCAGCTGCTGTAATGGCCCACTTACTTTCATCATTTTCATTGGATAGAAGACAAAGAAGAGCAACAGCACACTCCTGTTGCTGCTCTGATGAGAGTCCAAGAAGAGAGATTAATAGCTGAATTCCCTCACGACCTTGTAGTGCATGCCATAAGCTACCTTCATTTTTGCATAGAAAGAGAAGTGACCTTATCAACTCATCCTGAACTTCATTTGTGGCCATTGTGATCAAACCAACCAATAGGCGTTTTGCATCAGAATTCACAAGTTTGCTAGACAGTACAGAATTCCCATACAAACTGGCAAGTGCTTCAATAGTACGCTCCTGCACTAGAAAGGGTAAGCGGGCCTTAAATTGCCTAACCAGTGTTTCTTCCACTTCCAAAGGATCTGATGCTCTTGAATTTTCTGCTTTGCTATCATATATCATGAGAGCTGAAGCTAAAGCCCCCAATGTATCAGCTACTTGTGCAGGTGAGGTGCAAGATTCAAGGCTTTGACCAAGACTTGAAATGACATATGACAAACCACCAGAAATATTTGCAAGCGCACACATTGCATGCTCCTGCAAAGCTTGGGCGTACTCACCCTGCATGAATTCTTTTGAAGGAGCTATGGTAGCATTTATCAAAGCAGGTATACCATTAGAATTTGCTATTTCCTTCCTGGAATCTTTGCTTTGGGCAGAAAGAGATTTAAGAGCGCCTGCAGCTTCTGCTCTAACTGAGGCTTCATTGCCAGGTCCAAGTAGTTTAAGAAGTTGCTTGGTGGCCTCTGCAGCTAAGACTCTTGAACAAACAGAAGAATCCTCCATCATCATACAAGCAAGGAGAAAGCAGACATTTGCCTGAGTACTTGGTTGTCCATTATTCAGTAGTTTAACAAGTATATCCACTCCTCCAGCATGTACTGTTGCAGACCAGAAGCCCTCAGTGCTGGTTGAGAGGTTTTTTAAAGCTCCTGTTAGTAAGTCGTCAACTATATTTCCAGCTTTTAGTCCCTTTTTTAATTGCTCCCATAATACTGGCACAACTCCTTCAGTTGAAAATATTTTTGAGCCAACATGATCTTTTGCACCACCTTGAGACACAGCATATATAGTTTTTGCTGATGCAATTTGACTTTCGGCTGAGCTTGACTTGAGAAGACCAAGGAGAGGCGGAATGCAGCCTCCTAGTAGCACTTTCACTCGCAGTTCATTCTCTTTACACAGAGAACCCAAAACTGTAGCAGCCTGCATCTTTACCCCAAGTGATCCAGAACGAAGTAAAGAAACAAGTACTGGAACAGCTTGTGAATGTGAGCCAACAGCACTAAATGCGTTTTCTCGTGTATCAATGAGCTCCAGCAATTGCTTAAGTGAATTTTCTTTTTCTTGCATGGATGAGGAATTCTGCCGTAATTGCTCAATGCATTGAGCAACACTTGCTAATGTCCCATCTGGATCCTCCATGCTACTACGATCTCTGCACAATTTCACAGCAAAACGTCCTTTCAGGATTTGTTTGTAGTCTAAACCAGCCATGAATATCATGACATAAAATGCTAATGCAGGCCACATCAAGTTAGAAAAGACTGCATCATTTTAAATGATACTCTCTCTATCCCAAAATAATGTCACCTTAGCAATAAGCACATCCATTAAGAAATCAACAAATACAATGTGTAGTTTACTAGATCAATCCTATTCAATAAATGTCTCTTGAAAATTGAACACTATTAAGAAGATGAAGTATAAGGATAAAGTTACTTACTATTTTTCGTCTTGAATTCCTAAAATGACGCTTATTTTGGAGTAAAAATATTTTTGCTTAAGTGAGATTTATTTTGGGATAGAGGGAGTGTTACAAATTTTGTTTTATTTCTTCTTACTGGTAACAACTTCCATCAAATTAGTGTCTTACAACAGAAAAAAAAGGACAGGATATGGTCAACTGCAGTTTGAATATTTCCAGTTTTAAAAGACAGCAGCAAAGACCAGCAATGTCCAAAGCAGAACGTAATCCACATTCCCCATACTGATTATTACGTGAATCTAGTTTGCATCTTGGAGAATCTACGCTATCTCTGGACGAAAGGTGAATACAACAGAAGCTTATGCATGATTTATGTTTTGTGCAATCGATGCATGTCGGAGTTGCAAAATAAGATACTATATTGAGACAAAATATTGGACCCTTTCAAACAAAAAGAAAGAATCTCTAAGATGAATTTAATTGAGGACTCGTGAGGTATAAGAAACTGTATCAGCATTTGCAGATACAGATTCGAGAAGAGAGGAGAGCAACAGTAAGAGCTTTGCAAGGATAAGTCTGTTTTCATTATCCTCATGGAGCCATGCTTATAGCACAAAAAAAAAAAAAAAAAAATCACCTGACTATAGAACTAAAATGCTTCTCATCGATTAAAACACAAACCATACATCAGATCATTATGAGCTCCTAGACTGAAAGTTTTGATGTTTAGACTAACCTCGAAGATGTTTTCATAAATGAATGCGGAGTTGGAGGCTCCATATCATGAGGTTTAGCATCCCCATTTCTGTCCTGTTACAAGAAAAGAATTGATAATATTGGTGAGGAATGAGCAACAGTCTAGAAAATCACAGCATCCATTGGTGTCATTCAAGAAGGAAAATGGCACGAATATGATGTTAAAATTAACCATCAACAGCACAAGCCAGTTTTGACATGATCAAAAAACAAAGTATGTAAAATATAATTTTTTCTCAGTCATGGGAGCACAGCAATATACAATAGAGATGCAGCATTGAGTGAGTGATGCAACCCTTTTTAATTTAAAATGCTGACATGATACGGATGGCTTCTCCGATAAAAAGAAATGCAAAAATAACCTATTCCTTTCCCATTCCACGAGGTTTCCTATTTTCAAAGGAAAAAAGAATTGGAACAATGGCAATCACCTGGATTTAGCTACAGAGTAATACTTAGAACACGTAAACTCGAGAATAAACTGCATTACAGTTTCAAAGAAAATCAAAGTACACCAATACTAAGATTGCTCATAGAACACTACTAGTTAACACACACCAAAGTAGAGTGAAATGCAGCAAGGGCATCTCCAGATCTTTGAGTAAAATAGTTCAACAGCTCACATAACAAATAAACCATGAGGAAATTTATCAAATCAGTTTCTTTTTCTTTAAAAAAGGGAATTACCGTATCACTAGTGGCAAGACTGCTGCCATTGGCAGCAGGGAACCTCCAAGCCAGTGTGGCCGCCAGCTTTGCTGTGATCTCGAGATCTTCACGGCAGATCTACCTCCCAAGACACAGAAGAAAGCTCACAGCCTCCTGCAAAGCACCAGTAAAAAGACACTTATTCCAGAACTTCTACAAAAAGCACAACACTAACAAAATGAAGTACCTTTATCATACCTTAACAAAAGAAACAGATCATATTGTACAATAGCATAGTTTCCAAGAATGATTGTACCACTAGAATTACTTAACTACCTTATTTTTCAGCAGTGAATTACCTAACTAGTCCAAAGCAACACTAACCAAAATTCACATATGTAAATCACATAAATCTAAGACCAGATTCAGCAATATATTCAAGTCAATACAGTATCACACATCATTTCCCTATTAAGATTCCCACAATCCAGATCAAAATTCACCATAAACCCCACAACACCAATCCAAGAAACACAAGATCCAGATCACACACCATCAAAGCTCACACCTTTACCTCAAAAAACAAAACCCCAGATGAAATTTTCCACTAAAACCAAACCCCACATTCACATGTCACCAAGATTCATAGTCTTCCACAAAAATTCAACTAAAAGATCTAATAAATGGGATAAAAATTGAATCTTTAACACAATAAACAAACCAACAAAATCCTGAAAAAGAGAAGAGATAAACCTGGAAAAGAGAAAGATACTTGTGTTCTCTTTGTTATTGCATTTGATTAAAGAGGTTTCTTAGAAAAGAAGCGAAGATAAAGAGAAGAAAGAAGATAAATAGATACAAAAAAAGTGAATTAGAGAGAGAGAGAGAGAGTGAGTGTGAGCTAGCAAGAAGAAGAAGAAGGGTCACCGACAGACAGCTGAGAAAGAGTGTGAGTGATAGAGCTTAGCTATAAGCTGGCTTTCTTGAATTTTTTTTCTCTCTCACACTCCATTTTCTCACTTCCTAAAATTTTGGGCAAAAGTAGTTACCTTCCATCAAGGTGAATTTACCCTTTGATGTCAAATTGAAATTAGGCTTTCTTGTTTTCCTAAGTTTTATTTTTTTTATTTTAAAAATATATTTCTTTTAATAAATATATCCAATTCGTAGGTTATTAGTAAAAGAATTTTGACTATCATTAATACAACTATTATTATGATAATTATACTAAAAATGAATTGGAGTAATAACTTTCCAAAAGTTAACTCCTCCTTTAATGTGATAAAGACTAAAGAAAACATTTTTTACTTAAATGAATATGGATACATATTAATTATATATTCACAAAAAATACCTTTAATTATTTCTTATAATAATTTACACTTTATTTACATTGTTAAAAAGAAAATAGTTGCGTATATGACATATTTTTAACATTCAGAGCATAAATAAATGTGTTATATTAAGAAAAGAAATAATGGCTCTAAAGTTTTTCACTAATTAAGAAAGTTTTAAAAATATTTTAAACTAGTGAATTTGACCGCGCTACGCGCGGGTTAAATATTTCTAATAAAATTTTACTTTATTTGGCAAAATTTATCATTACAATTGTTTTATTATTTCTACAAATTTACAAACCATTATTTTCTTTAATTTCTACTTTTACATAATCTTGGTAACTTTTGTTTTATCTTATAAATATTTGATGATATATACATCAAATATTTGAATAATACCTATAAAAATTTCCGAGTATATACATATTCACATACATAAATTTTCTTATTTTTATTTTTTATAATTTTTTCTATTTTAGAAGGTCATGAATATTTCATTCCGCAAACATAGAAAAGGTGAATGTCACATTCGATAAAATATTAAAAAAATATAATTTTTGTAAGTTTTTATGCTATAAACAAAAAGAATAAATGGACATTTTATTTTTAGTTGTATCAAATAAAATTTCAAATTTACTTAATTTTATATAGTTGCTTGTTTAATTATGATTTTTCGCTATAATTATAACAACCTAGTATCTATTTATTGCTTCAATGCATGAATAAATACAAGAAAATAAGAAATTTTCACAAATATTTTCGTAAGCAGTTTCAAAATAGAATTCTTAGTCGTCCACCACGATATTGCTCCATCTCTCATATTATTTTTTCACTATTGTGTTTATAAAAAATAAAATACAAAAAGAAGATGAGCATAAGTGTATTTACTGATTTGCAAAAAGAAAATCACACTTGAATGAAGCTTATCTTACTTAGTTGATAAATCTTCTCTTTATCTGTAGTGAAAAGAGTAATTTGATCATTGGAAGAAAATTTAATTTACAATAAACCAGTTAGTTGAGTAATAATTCCAATCAATAACGAAAAGTCAATAGCTTCGTATTCTTAGTAACATCATATATCTATGTGATCTACAATTAGAAATTTAAACGACAATCACATTTTCTTTATTCACGGAGAACTAATTATTACATAGTTACAATTTATAAACCTTATATACAATCAATAATGAAAAGTCACTATATAATTTTTAAAAATTTTTGTGTTGAAAATTTAAAGTATTACATTTTTTGGTAAAATTTGTACACCAACCAAAAGAATGGTAAGACAACTGCTTACACTTCATATTTCAACTCCTCTCAGAAATTAATAAAGAGATAATATCTATATAACTTGCAAATAATTAATGTCTAATTAGAGTATTATCTTCATAAGATATACAAATTAAAATTCATTGCTTAAGATAAATAAAAATAAAGACAAAAATTAAGATATCGCAATACTAAATTGAGAGAGAATAAAGGAAGAGATATAAAATAAACAAATAGGAGTAAAAATAAAATAGTGCGGCAAGAAAAATAGAGAAATTGTGTTAGAATTTTGAAATGTTTCATTATATAGTAAAATTTTTGAAACGTTGCATTATCTTCTTCATCAAAGAGTTGCAATTAAGTGGATGCATTTCTTTTTTTTATTGAAATTCTGTAACCATATTTTCCATAATTAAGCACATTAATTATGGAAAAGTAAATATTGATTATGGGGAATGAAATGAGTATAGTTTTAAAATGCCAAAATGATAGCCTTTGAAATTTTTTATTTGTAGCAAGGTATAATTGATCATTAATTAATATTTATTAATAATACAATTGTGTAAAAATAGAGAAAAATGCATAAATCTTAAGAAAATAGACAAATACCTTTTGTGATCATGAGGCATGCCACATTAACATGATGAATAACCTCCTTTACAATACGTGGGTTATATATATATATATATATAACCTTAATATTATACTATACAAATTTAGATTTAGGAGAGACATATTGAATAGAATTAGAACTTAACTTCCTAAAACAAAAATAAAATCTTTTAAAAAATTAAATAACATTGATATTGATATAATAATAATAGTAATAATAATAAAAAAAAAACTATTGTCTTATATCAAAAAGCTTCATGGTAATATCCTTTTCAAAGGATGGTAACATATATACATACGTTAAAAATTAGTCAAGAATAGATAAGATAAACTCTTAGCTTACCTCTTTTGCTCTTCATATAAAAATCTGACTCAATAAATCATAGTAATAATTTTAAAAATCTGAAAAAACTTGAAATCCTCTTACAATTTTTTTTTGAAAACAAAGTTATATATTAATAAATAATTTTTTATGAATATCAAGCGATATTTTTGAACATTAGAAATTAAATTTTTTTGAAAACAACAAAGTTATATATTAATATATGATTTTTTATGAATATCAAGCGATATTTTGAACATTAGAAATTTTTACATTCAAATGTTCTATTATTATGCTTAATAAAAGTTGGTTCGTATGATTATTAAAGAATATATACGTACATTCGCGATTAGTTTGTTTGTATAAATTGGCTTACTTTTAATCTTTTAATATTTTAACCTAAAACATACAATAAACTAATCTTGCCAAAAGAAAAAGAAAAAGAAAAAAAGAATTAATAAACAATAAAAAATTTAAAAAACTTAGAGGAAATAACAACCCTGTATTAGTATACCATAATTAAATTCTCTCAAAACTCACAAAGAAGCAAAGACCACAAATAAATCATTTTTTTTAAAAAAAAAATCTTGATTCATATCATGAACAACCCAAATAAATAATGTTAACTATTATATAAAGAAATTTTTACCGGTTATTCATTTCTACATTAATGACAAAAAAAATTGATAGCTCAAAATTAATTCTTTCACATTTTGGAATATTATTTTTGCTAAATTTAATGAGTTTATATTTGAATTTGAGTAAAGATACTTGTTGCAAAATTGTGATAAAAATATCGGCTAACTTTTTTTATACTAGAAATTTATCTTCCTTCTTCTTCATGTTTGTTTCATTATTTTTATGAGATTTGCAACAAATCATACAAGAAAAAAGTCTTTCTTTCAAATCTAAATCGTATGATTTCTTCGTAGTTAATTTTCATTTATCTTCAGATTTGGAAGACAAACAATGGTGGAGCTAAAATAGAGAAAATTTTGCGAACTAAATTTTGAAAAAGATGAGTAGTGGGGGTGGGATGCTCTTCTTTTTTGGAAAAAATGTAAATGAAAGAAAAAAATATATTTTAAAGTTAATTATAGTGTCAAGTGTCAATAAAAGAAGAAAAAAAGTAATAAAAATAATAAAAAATATTATTTTGAACCTTTTCACGCGCTTCAGGAAAGTGCAAAAAATATTTTTTGTCATATCAACGTTTTGTGATTAATATGTACATGTTTTAAATAATTTAAGTGTTCAATAAGTACATGTCCTAATTAAAGTATCTAAATGAATTATAAGGACAACTTTAAGAAGATGTTGATGACTTAAGCCTCAAGAAAATAATTTTCTTCTGCTTTTGCTTTTTTTAAGAAGCAAAATTTTTTATATTCTTTCCAACAATGAAATAAGTTATTTCTATTTTCATTTATAAGTAAGTTTAAGAATTTGTCAATACTTATTTAAATTTCTTTTTCACAAAAAAAATATTTTTGACTTTCCAATAACAATGTTGCAGGCTCGTATTCTATAATTTTTATTGAGACAAGAACAATTTATAAACAATGAGTACAATAATTTTTTAGTGAAATATTACTATAATTATAAATATAAATTAAAATAAGAAAGCAAGAAAGGTTACTATACAGCTTCAGCCAAAGGCAGCTGAATTACAAGCTGGCTCAAGCCTCTCTATTTTATTTTTGTTACTTTCTGATTTCTATGGGTTGGCACAAAATAATATAATCCACTACATATATCTTTTATGTTTTTTTAATTGGCACAAAAAAAAAAAAAAGACAGAAAGATACACCTAATAAGGATACTTTTATATTTAATATATTTAATTGAACTGCATGTTCTCTCATGCATATAACTATTTATAACATGATTAATAATTAGAATATCAACTTAATCAATAAAACACTCCACATGCAATTTGGGGAATAATTTTTGTACATAACTTCTATTAGGATAAATGTTTTTTTAGTGGTTAAATTAATTTTGGATTTCTCACCAATAGATAAATGAATCAATGAGTCAAATTCATATTTAAGGAATAAACTTATTTATATAATGAGCACTTGAGAAATTAATATAATTATTTTTTATTAGAATTGTCTAATAAAAATACTTCATTATGTTTTTTTGATGCTCAATCGAAACACAATTATTCAAGCTAGGCATGCAATGACTTTATAAAAAATGATCGAATTAAATTACATCGACTTGATTGTTAGATTTATTTTAATAGAATTATATATTATAATATAAACTCGTACCTTTTTGACTTATAAAATTTTGAAAAATCTAATTTTATTTATATGAAATAAAAAAATAAAAAATTATTATAATCCAAAAATGTTACTTTGATAAAATAATCGATTGAACCTCCCTTATTTAACCCCTCTAATTTGAATGTCTAAAAATCTGTACCAAATAAATAAGCTATTTAAATCATTAGCTGAGTAGTAATGTGAAAGCGCAATTTCTGTGGGTTCTCACTTCTCTCTGTTTTCTTTCTTTTTCATTTTTTTTTTTTTGGGTCCATTAGTAGGTATGAAAATTCATTTGTTCCAAAATAAAATAAATAAAAAGTTGATTAGTCATGTGTCACGTATAGTTTGAGATTTCAATCACCATATCACTTTCTGGTCAATTGGAATGTAGTAAAAGTGATTTGGTATGTAAAAAGACGCGATATTATGAATGAGACTGTTTCTTCCTTAAAGATAAAGTTTCGTTCTACATGTCAGTATCAATATCAATAAAATTTATAGTAAAAAATTCTTTTATCGATTTTAAAAATTATGAAAGTTTAAATCCCTTTATCTCATATTTGAATTGAGGGATTGGATATGAAAAAATATTGATAAGAAGTCTTTCCTCCCGAGTGAGGCTTTAGGTGTCGCGAATTCGAATATAATCACATTTTAATACAATTATTAGAAATCAAATAGGAAATAAAAAATATATTTAGTGATTTGGATTTTTAATCTACATTTTTCTTGCTTAATTTGCAATTTTTAATGAATTTCGTCCACTTAAGAATCCCAAGTACTAACTTAAAATTCCTTTAGCCACAACAATTTTTATGGAGAAGAGAGAACTAAAATTACGCATAAAAAGTTGTTTAATATCAATAAAATAAAACTTAATTAAAAAAAAAGATATTATCTACTGGAAATTACAATTTTTTTTTTGGAAATAGAGCAATCTTTTAAGAAATTAGATTAGATCAACAGAAAATAACAACAACGTAATTTCGTAAATATATAGAATCGGTAAAGAATACGTAAAGGATATGCAAATTTTATTCCTATCTCGTAGAGACATATATATAGTTAATTATCACTTCCAAACAATCTGAGAAAAATACAATAATGAGAACAATAGCAAAATAGTATGACATAGAAAACAATACACAATGTATAGAGAAAAGAACAATAATGACAACAAAATAATGTGATAACTAAAACACAAAAAACACATGTGATAATTCAAATTGAAGAACAAAAAACTATGAGAATATTGCCAGTACCATTGCTTAGAAAGAAGAAGGTTCAAGTACGATCACCAAATATATCCCGCAGGAAATCGAGATAACATTCAACTACCAATTACTAACTTTCTATCCTTATTCAGAACGTTCAAAATCCTTGTTTAAGGTCATGCTCTCGGTAAACTCAAGATGTGTCATGTCATGTCTAATCACCTCCCTACATCATGGCTCCACCTCTCCTATTTTCACTTGTTAATTCAAAGCATATCTCAACCTCGCTTGTCTAATCTTGTCCATCATGGAGATCTCTCCTATCTTATTGCAAATGTCATTATTTTTAATCATATCTCTCCTAGTATGCCTACACTTCTATCTCAACATCCTCATCTCCGCAATTTTCATCTTCTATGTAGAGGTGAGCCCATGTGTTCATGTAGGTGCACCCGTTAACTTGAAATATGACATATTTTTTATTAGGTGAATTACTTCACTAAAATTGGTTGGTTGCACTGGTCTAAATGTTGCACATATCTATGTTTCGAGCTGAGGGACCTCGTTTTGAATCCCATTTGTTGTTTCTCTTTTTTCGTTTTCATCTAAAAACTTAAAAATATTGAATAAAATAAGGACGCTAGCTAGTTTCGAATTTGTGACTTCATGGTGCAATAACTTCATTCTCCAAAGTAAACTTTATGTAGAAAGTCATTTAATTCATATTTATATATTAGTACATTAATTTTATGTTTCCATGTTTACTAAAATTATCACAAGAATCGATAATGAGTGACATGTCTTAATTAAGATGTATTAGTTTTTAATGGTGCATCCATCGTCTTCATACCCTGAATTTGCCTCTGCTTCTAAGCATATGAGTTCTTGATTGCCAATACTTCATTTCATACAATATAGACACTCTAACAACCACTATGAAAACTTACCTTTAAGCGTTGGCATTATCTTCTTATCGTGGATGAGTGAGCTAAGTGCTACGCATATTTTTCGTTATTGAACTTCAATGAAAAAATTAAGAAAATATTTATCGCGGAAGAAAAATCTAAAAATAAACCAGAAAATTGTGTGGACGAGTAAGCTAAGTACTGCACATATTTACATGTGAAAAGTGGTTGATTTGCATGATTAAAAGGGTTGAAAATCAAGCTCAAGATTGACTACATTACACGTGAGAATCATGACCAAAGGGGGCTGATTCTCATTGGATATTTTTGACTTATTTTGTTAGCAAAAGAGTATTTGTAAGCAAAAGAACGTAATAATAAAGATATTTTTTAAAACAAAAATATAACGGATGGAAATAAAATTCATAAAAAGTTTGTCATAAAGTTTCACTTTTGTCCTCATAAAATGAACACTTCTTGTGATTTGCTAAGAAATTGTGCTTGTTTTTCTTAGAGCCGTCAATATAGGATAGGCCTGTTGGGCCGGCCTGACCTAATCTGAGATTTTATAAGGCTGTGTTATGATTTTTGAAGCCCATATAAAAAAAGGGTTTTTTAGCCCGGCCAGAATAAACCTGCTGATTTGTGGGGCTTGAGAAATATCGGTAGGACCGATTCGTTAGCCAATAAAAAATAATTAAAAAATATAATATAATATTAAAATTTAAAATTAAAGAGAATCTAAACTCAAAACAATTAGGTTAATATTTCTATTTAGATATTTATACTTTTACTTGAAAAAAAACTTAATAAATATTATAAAGATAATTTTATTTGTGGATTTGATTAACAAGTAGTACATTAACATCGTGTAATATTCTTTTGTTGATATTTATGATAATATTTATTAAATTATAATTTAAAATTTAATTTAATAATTAAAAAATATATATAATTTTTAAAAAAATGGGCTGACCCGGCAAGCATGTAGCCCACATACTTGTGGGTTGGACCGACCGTTTTCTGGCTCACATAAAAATGAGCTAGCCCCGCCTGACCCGTAAAACGTTGAAGCTTGTGTGAGTTAGCCCGAATGGAGTGGGCTAGCCCATATTGACGGCTCTAGTTTTTTTTCAAAACTCCAATCTGCTCACGCTTACCGTTACTAACGAGGGATTTTTGCCCTCAAGTAAACTAAGGGCCTAGGTACTTTGAGCTAATATCTTGTGATAAAGGAAGGAAAAGAGGAAAAAAGTCATTCTGCATTGACTTTTTATTCATCATCTCTAAAAAATAAAGGATGGTGCTCGTTTTTCTAATTATGAAGGGTTATTTGTGTTTTTGATATAAAATTATCAGATATAAAAAAAGTATCATATTTCAATTTGAATTTTGAATTGAATAAAAAATTGAAATGGGTCTTGTAGTAATTCAAATTTAATCGAAACTCTAAAGTGGACTCCAAATGCCGAGTTAGAAACCTAAAAAAAAGAAGACATTATACAAAAAAAGATAACTCGTTAAAAATGGATTTATTAGTTTAAAGGGGAAGTTTGTAACTAACTACCATATTGGATAACTAAACAAAGTGATAAAAACTTAATCTGTTTTCTTTCTTTTAAATATTTCAAGTAGTTAGAAAAATAATAAAGACATCAAACCAACTTATATTTATTTATAAGAAGAAAATAAATTAGTTAGCTTGTCTTAGTGGCTTGAAACGACTATCCAACTTAACCTAATCGATAATCAAAGCTAACAGCCGAAGGACTTAACCAATATGTATTAATATATGCAAAAATTAACCGATATGAATTGTGGTGGGATGATTGAAATTCCTCAAATCTTAACTAGAGATCTTAGGTTAGCACTTCTAAGAATGAAAAGCCGCCTCTAAAAATGGTCTTGCAATACGCAAATTCATATCTTAATCGAACTCTAATATAGATGTCTACAAATCCGCGTCTATTTGAATTGTAATATTAATATTTGATATCATGTGGAAAAAAAAAAGGGTTAAAAGTCATTGGTTTGTAAAAAGTCTTAGCTAAATTGTATTTATTGTTAGGAAGTTAGTTGGGAAATAAGGGACAATAATCAATTACTTAGTATAATAATCTTAAGAGGGATAGATGACAAATAAATGAAAGGTTATTTTGTTTTTGGGTGCACGAAATTGAGTTAGAAAGGGATTAATTAATAAATCCATTTGGATAATTTCTCTAGATAAATATTGAAGCACACCGAATGTTTACGTCAAATGTTTGATATTTTTTTATTAAAAAAAATAGGAGCCGGGTAAGGAGAAACACGAGGATTACAAGGTGGAGAAAATCAAAGTCTCACGATTAAGGTAATAGTTTAGGTAATCAACCAGCTGAATTATGGAGAAAAATCGTAAAACAGGTTGTAAGAGTATGAGAGGTAACTGAGTAGTGAACATCCACACTAGCTGTATATTTTATAACACGTGTTTTTTCTTTTTTTTCATGATCACGATACACAAACTAACACCATACATACTGAGAGAGACCTATCGACCATGACTTTTTTTTTTTAATAAAAAAAACTAATGCTTTCATAGTGTAGTTATCACTTGAAAAAGTGTATACATTCTCTCTCTTGACTTTATTGGGGTTTGGTGAATGAACCCTAGATTAGTAATGTGTCTTGATCACAAATCATATGGTATTACTCTATTAGTAATTAATTTTGTGTTAATGCACTCTATTGATAAAAAAAAATTACACCTAGGAGAATGTCTCTTTTCTAAATTTTGGCTGAACAGTAAAACGAAGTATATAAAATATAGGAAAGAACAAACACTAGAAAGAAAGCCCAGAAACACAAGAAGCATTTTGCTTTTTAACTCGATCGTTTTAGACTCGTCTGTCTCCAAAGAAACTTCAATTTCTTGATCATATCTCATAATGAATTCAACTATTTAAGATATACATTAATCAAAGTGTCCCCTCGATCAGACGAAAACCTATTGATGCTTGGGTGAGCTCTTCCAAATTTGATTCGTTTAGGAAACTAACCAAAGAAGTTATTCAGTCATCTGAGCTGCCTTTATTGTACATGCTAAACAGGGTAACAACAGCAAATAAGATTAGTTCATGGAAAGTAGAAAATGCAGTGGTGTACTCCAGCTTGGAGTCCTTTTCATGGTGGAACTGAAAGAAACAATAACAGAAGTAACCCGTTGTACAACAAACCTGCTCAATAGTGATGTATCTATCAATGGAAATTATTCCCGGATCAAGAAAGGCATAACTACTTGGATTGCAACAAGATGAAAAAAAGGGATAGTGTTGCAAGCATTGAAAATGTCAACATGTTAATCACCAAAAAGCCATTCTTGAGCGATTTTTGTAGGCAGACTGGATGTTTGATTGCTATAATGGATCACTGTTTCAAGTGCTTATAGTGGTGGCATAAGATTGCAGCAAGGTTAGTGCTTGCTCGGTTATAGCTCTGTTCCTAGCACGCTTAACCCAATCATCAACGACTGCTGCTGCGTGAGTGTCCTTTAAACCCTTCTCAAGGGCATCAGCAGCTTCTGATAATTTTCCCTGAGCCAAGAAACTCTCAACTTTATTTATGAGGGATTCAATTCCATCACCAGACTGGCCAGCCTCCCTAACCTGACATCAGTACACAAAATTATCTTATGGGGAAGAAATACGAATTCAGTAAACTGTACTTCAATAATCAGATAGTTTAACTCAAAGAAGGGTAAATGCAAAGATACCTTTAACCAGGATGCAACACTAGCCAAAGAATGTGTCAATATCCCACCACCACTTGGAGGAATCAGGCTAAAGTGCCGAAGTGTCCCCTTTAATGAATCGAACTGTTAAAATGAGAAGTAATTAGAAACAGAACCATCCAGTTTTTGCTCAGGTACAAGCATCAGATATGCAGACTTCAATGTAAGAGCTACAAATTCCAATAAAGAATTCTTGCTCTCAACAGACACACAAGACTATAGACTTTAGGCAGAAGGAACAAAAGAAAAAAAAAATCGGATACTTAGCAGCAGAAATCACATAATTCATAAGGAACGAGTACTGTTGACATATTTGATCGCAAGAGAAGCAAATTTGAAAACTGGGATAATTTAAACAGTGACCAAATCTTCTATCATTTTCTTTTGAATCTGGTAACTTTACAAACTCTTCTATCAGTCTTACAAATTGTCTGGTAGTGACGATTCAACCAGGTCAGGAAATAAGGAACGAGAAAAAGAGAAATTGAGTTTGCCCAAAAATATATGTAGAAAAGGGAAACATAGCTAATTTGAAATTTCCCCATGGGATTCCACATGGTTTGTAGAATTATGCTTCAAAGTGGGATATTATTCTACAGTGTTTCAGATGCTTGCCTTATGATTCAGTTGTAACACGGTATCTGAACCATATCTCTGTGTTTCTTCTGGAAGAGAAGACAGAACCAAATCCAGCAATGAGTTGTTATCTATCCCTTCAAGAGAAGTGTGAAGATTTTCTATTTCTTTTTGAATTGGTAACCCTCTGGACAGTGCATCTTCCAGAGCAAGCACCCCCTGCAACAATAAACAATCAAAGGATCCCATCAGTAGAGCTTAAACACTTGACACAGGTTTTAGCTAATCGCCGGTAGGTTAGCATTGTTTGTACCCAATCATTCCCTTCTAATACCCTCACCTGAGAATACAATTGTGGAAAAATAACTGGTTTTACAGCTTAACAAACAAAGAACAAATCAGTATCAGATCACTCCTGTTCTTCTTCTTCCTCAGCAACAACCACTGTGCTATTCTTTTTGTTGGATGCATTACATTACTTCAATTTTAAATGGATAATTTGTTTATGTTCTAAAAGTTAATAGCCTTGACAGTGTTTTTAACATCCAACTTCAGAATGAGTAAGATATCACCTTGTTAAATTACAGTATGAATTTCTCTCTTATTATACAACTTTTTTTATAGTTTTTTTCTCTTAATATACATAATCTTTGGGAAGATGTAGACTTCATGAAGCATGAAAGCCAACGGCCATTTTTTATTTATTTAGAACATGAGAGAGCTAAGACTTGAGTTATAGGAAGAGTTCTAACCTTGAGTTTCAGAAGTTATTTAGCAATAGCATAAATGAAAAATGGTGTTACTGGAATGGTGATTACCAGAAATAAGTGAGATGGTTACATTAGAAATTATTTAGCATAGATTTACGAAAGCTGCAATTGTCCACACAGAATTGAAGATCATATTTCACAGAGAAGTAGGAGCTGTTGGCCAAATTATTTTGTATATGTGTTGATGGTATTTCAGGAAAAAACAAAAAAAAAGGCAATGTTAGTTGTACATTGGGTTAACCAGCTAATGTGGCCGCTAGCTGGTCATTAGTAAGGGAAGACAGTTACTGTTGATAAAATTTTGGCAGAGTTCGCAGAAACTGCGAGTTTCCAAATGATATGCAACACAATTTTTGGTTGGAAAAGGGGATTTAGACATGTTACCAAATTGTGCAACTTACCCTTTTATGTGTTGGGACGGGAAAAAAGGCTTACAGTTATGACTTATCACATTCAGGCAGCAGATTCTCTGTCTCTCTCTCTCTCACAACACACACACACACACACACACACACACACACACACACACACAACAGGTCCTTAATTTTGCCTTCTTTGAACATTAAAAGACACAGGATTGAAAACAAAAACAATCAGAACACCACCAAATTTAAGGAAAACAGAGAGTGAAGATGAAATATTCAAAGGCAGTGGTTGTTATACAAGAAGATGTCATTAGATGGATAATAGCGTGTTTAATATATCTATTAACTAGGGCATGGCTACAGCGAGTTCAGTAGCACCCACCTCCATCATGCAATGTTTAGTAAACAGAAGTGAACTAAACATTAGCT
Source organism: Solanum lycopersicoides (assembly GCA_022817965.1). Taxonomy (NCBI): domain Eukaryota; kingdom Viridiplantae; phylum Streptophyta; class Magnoliopsida; order Solanales; family Solanaceae; genus Solanum; species Solanum lycopersicoides. Next base: position 78,003,827 of record CM040621.1, on the reverse strand, counting down.
GAGAAAAGGATGGAATAGAGGTTATTAACAATTATAATGGTTGATTTATGGTTCTCAACTTTTCATGGTGTTTGTAGTTGAGCCGATTGACTGTCTGGAAATTCCAATTGAATTTAAAAGTTTGGTTTAGACCTTGTGGACATGATATCAGATGTTCCCAAATTTTAGCAGGGCAGTCATATACATAAAGAAAGGACTATATATACGTACTTTTGCAGTAGCATCATACATGTGGAGAAGTAAATATAGCAAGCGTACACACTAACAATGTTAAGAAGGCAATATAGCAACCATATGTGATAATATTCTGTTAGTAGTTCAACAATACTCTGGACTAAAGATTCGTATCATCCCTGATGGCGAGATTCTTCAGAATGAAAGAATTTATGTATACATTGTCTCACACCCACCCTTAAACTAAAGAAGTTCTTTCAAAAAGGACGGAGAATAGAAAAATAAAAAGAGAAGTACAGCAGAAGTATAGTTACCAGAGCAAGCTTGTGAACAGAATGAGTCTGGCGAACCTCTTCAGATCGTGCATAAAATGCCATGCACAGAGCATTTATCTGTAAAACAACAAGAACTCAAATCAAATCATCAACCATAGAAAATGCCAAGCACTCAAACAACTGAGCTATGGAGAAACACTCTAGAGAGTAGTGTTTTAAGATAAGTAGATTGAAGAATATATGAACTGCAAATTTAGCTAGCATAAAAAGATATCTAGGTTATGCTCCAAAAGATTGGTATATATGAAGATATAACACACAAATTTGGAAAAAAATATTTGGAAAAGTGGAATGTCGCTGGAGTGATTCTTCTGTAGGAGGATACCTAGCAAAGTGATGGTTAGTTTTTTCCTGGATGCAAAATTTGGTTTTGGATATTAAACTATTGCTTGTTTTCTCAGTCAGTTGCTCAGAAATTCTTTGCTAAACAGTGGTAAAGCTATTAAGAATTTAGCTGTAGTGCGATTTTCTATATGTTTGTTGTGGTAAATATTAGAAGTTGCGTTCTTATGTGCATTTTATGAGAGAATCCTGAATAATTTAGGAAAAGGCTACATTACTTTAAGTTCTCGACTTTTGGTACAATGAATTTCGTTGTCTACAAGGAGGATATTTTTGAGACAAGGGTAACTTATAGAAGGAGGATATTTCTAGATTACAAACCCTTTTGCATAAGATATGCTTAGTGAGCTTCCACCTATCCCAAACAAGCTCCATTTTCTCTTGGGCATTCAATTTTGGGAAATTAGCCAATTTTAAAAGAACATCTTTTCTGGTTGTAATTGTCCTGTTTCCGGTGAGTTTCACTTCTCCACTATGGAGGGAAGAGCCTACTTTTCAGCCGGTCTCAACCAGAGATAAGTCTTTCAAATTAATTAACATAAGCAAATAAAGAGCAAGATGGTTTTACTTACTTTACGAGGGCAATAGAAGGCTCATTAGCAAAATCAAAACTGGCAAAAACAACTTGTGATGGGCATGAGTGCTTTCAAAGAGGCTTCACTGGAAGAGGGGAATCTTTGCCAGAGATACGGTAGGAAAATAGAGGCCTACCTATACCGAGTGTATCAGAATTTTAACAGTTACCATTGGTAAGTATGTTCAAATTGAGGTATGGGCGGGTGATATGAAATTATCGGTGATCATTCGAGAAGTTATTGATGATGGAGGATGGTATGAAAGTGTAGACAATCCTGTGGAGACCACAACAACCAACGACAAGAACTCTAGAGTTAGGCAAGACCATTTTTTGAAGATGAACGGTGTTGTGGCAGTTAAAAAAAAATCAAAATCAACCAGAGACCAAAGCAAACAATGCCCATTTTCTTGCCAAATGCACAATTGGGAAATTTAGTGATCCTTTCAGCATATCTCCCAATCAAGAACAACAACAACAACAACAACATACCCAGTGAAATTCCACAAGTGGGGTTTGAGAGGGTAGAATGTACGCAGATCTTACCGCTACTTCATGGAAAGACAAGTTAAAAGACCCACCATTTTACCCTGAGAAATCCCATCATTCATTCCCACATACCATTAAGTCCCCCTAGCATTCCAGGCTACAATCTTGACTTTCATTGAATATTCCAAGGCAAAGTCCTCCCGCTTCTCCTAGGTTCACCTTCTTTGAACTTCATATCAATGTCAAAGAACAAATTCTTGAGCTCCTTTGGAGTATTAACTGTGTTGGTACAACTGTGCTCCCATTGCTCTATTCTGATCTACCTTTGAGAAAAGGAAGGCCTCATTTTGGCAACCCTTGATAGCTGCTCCAAACTTCTGGCTAAGTTTGATCACGTTAAAGTTTACCTATAGAGTAGTATTCTCCGTAACGAGACCTTCACAGTTTGAGTCGTCAATTTACAGAGGCCTTGATTCGGAATAACAACTCAGTTGATCATGAGAATATTCTAGAGTCTCCTCAGCATCCTTTCTTATTGCAGAGCATGATCGCAGTCCTCCCTGGTTATAGAGAAAGAGAATTCTGTAATGATTTTTCTCCAAACACTTGATTGTTTTCGAGGATAGAGTCATGTTTTGGAGTCTCCTCCATCTTCATGGAAGTCCCGAATCTCCCAGGATCGATGTGAATTCAGATGGTAAAATAGATGGACCTTGGATTATATTTAGGAGCTCAATAAATGGTTCTAAGGGGTTAAATGAATAAGCCAAGAAGGAATTTATGGTTGGTCCATGTAGCGAGCAAAGTGGAATTTAAAAGAATTGGGTTGGTTCTTTTAAATTCAAATTCAAACATTCAGCATTGCACTGGCGCCACTTGCTGCGTGTCAGGCCCCACAAAATCTATTGGGTAAAGACCTATAACCTCTTTACCTTTTTCATGAAAGTCTTCTCATACTTCCCACAACCAGAACTACTTTTGTTTCTCCTTTACTAGCTATAGTCGCCTGTAGTGTTAGTAACTATCTTTTTTCCTTGTAAATCACCGGCGAGTCTACCCATATCAGCAGAGAGAAGATTAAATTCTCATCATTGACATCAATTGGTCCGCGGTATTGTCTCCCTAGGACCCTTAATCTGAACGCGAGCCATTAGCAGGGTTCTTAAGTTCTGTTTCTTCTTCATTTTCCAACCAACTCCACATCTATCACCCATCTCTTTCATGACTCCATTGACCAGAGGGTAGAGGAAGACTATTTACTCTGATCCAAAAACCAATCAAACTTGGTTTGGGTCGGAAAAACCCTTCATCAGAGACCACAAACCGAGTGTTAAGTTGACCACATATCTCCTCTAGTCGCCCATAAGAATGGGTTCAGCTGTTTTCCTTGATTGGAACTCGAAGAGAAACTGAAAGCTATTCATGTCATACACTTGAATATTCTGAGTCCCCTTTTTCGGTCTGTTGAGCACATCTTCTCACATCATTGCTAGTCGGAAGTTCATCCCCACCATTGAATTGACCAACTAGACATCTCCGCAGAAGATCTGTATCACCCCCTTGAGTTTTCAAAGGAAGTTGGTTCTTCACAA